>OZ024924.1:32012058-32490805 GCA_964017225.1 Netelia inedita
CCTCTATAATCGCGAATATTTTGCTTATTCCAACTCAGCGTCAAACATCAAAATTACAATCTCTCGAGAACAATAATTTCTCGTTACTTTGTGCGCGATTCTGAAAATTCGACATTTAATTCTCAGTGTTCTGGTAAATTTCTATACAAGCATTTAATTAACGTTCTCAGTTTTCTCACGGAATAAATTTAATCGCAACGGTTATACTTGCGCGTTTTGATTTTTATTATTTATATTTTTTTTATAAACATCTATAATAGAAAAAAGATTTATGACAATTTAACGAGCTTTCAATTAGAATGACGATGAAAATTGATATTACGTATTTTTGTTTTTTTTCGTTATCTATAATTTTTATTATCTCTCTTATTTCAGTACTCGCGAGAGAAAGAAACAAAAACGAGAGACGGGAGAGACTTTGAACCGCGCGCGCATTATTAATTATCAGCCTCGGCCACCGTGTTATTAGTGCATTAGGCGAAACCGCCCGTTCTCTCTCTCCCGCGTATAGCCCAGGGCAAAATTCGAAGCGGCAGCGGGTGCAGAAAAGAGATGAAAATATTGAACTCCGCGAGAGAGCTCCTAAGTCAGCCGGTGATAAATACCGAGCGTCCACTTCTCTTGCTCGAGTAGATTTTTATATAGGTACGTATATTGATAAATATACGGACACAGGGGCGCGTCATTGCGGTAAGGCGTGTTACCGGTATGCACTTTTGTTCGTCTCGAACGAGGGAGAGAGAGAGAGAGACGAGGAGGGAGACACATGGAAATGGGGGGGGGGGGGTGGAGGGGGAGGAGGTAATAAAAAAGAGAGTGACACACATACGTATAGCGTTCGTAATTACTGTTATCAGTTCGTTGCGAATTCCGTGTGTGCATTATGTACCTGTTGCTGCACCAGAACCATCTATCAGTGGGTGGGTTACTAGAAATTCATGCGAGAGTGGGCGTGCGATTGCACGTACCCACCGGTGGCAAAGAGAGAGAGAGAGAGCGAGGGAGATGGACTATCGGAAATTAAGGTGCGACCGGTAAAGCGTAAGGATCGTGGTCGAGCACCTATTTTTTTTAAAATAATTTTTTTATTTTAATAAAATCATTCAAGGCACGATAAAATTTCGTTTGACGAATATCTCGTTCGTGCGACAGGATCGTTAGCGACGATTAGATAAAATTAAACGAACTCTCGCGCCGTTCGACGGGAGAAAGAAAAAAAAAGAAAAAATTACAAGTAAAAGATTATCCTTCGACGATTTATCACGTCGATTATCGCTTTTGAGGTGACGGTCTCTATCTCGCCTTGTTCGTGGCAACGTTGGGATCTCAGGACGTTCAGAAATCCGTACCGTTGACGGATCTTCGCCTCGAGGGACGTTGATAAATATGCAACAACAAAAAAAGCAGATTTGAAAAAAAAGAAGGGATAAAAATAGGAAAATCGGATCGATCGTCGTTGACGATCGTCGGCGAGGTCTAACTTCTTGCCTCGACCGATCGTTCGAGTCGAGGCGGGGTAGGTGGGAGGGATAAATGAGAACGGGGTGAGAAAGGTAACATACAAACGAGCCCGTAACAGCAAAGCTCATAGCCCAGAGAGGATAGTGCTGCTATCCTACTAACTGTTATATATATGTTGTTTGGTATAAAAGAGGATGAAGCGAAGCGTGCGCTCCTCTCTGGGGCGCGTTGAGGCCCGGAGGCCTCTCTCTCGTTCGGTCTCGAGCATCTCGCGAACCAGGCTATTTGACCAGACTCACGTAGCAATTAACGCTACTAATGCCGCTATGCTATAATTATAATTAGTGGGCAACGCCCTTCACACACACCGCCCCCACCGAAAACTTCGCCAGAAGGGATCAACGGCAAGATACCGAGCGGGGGTTGAGATTGGGGGGCTGGAGGGCTGAGTTAGTTTATAGTGCATAAACTTTCCAAGTGGATCGTGATATATACGGACAGTGTGAGAATTGAAGGATCGGTTTCTCGACAGGACGAGTTCAATGTCCTGAAATTTGAATTTTAAAGAAAACACTTATAGTTTATCGTCCTTCTCTGCCTCGCGCGCAAACGACATTGCCCGGAAATCCATATTTCATATTCGACCAATATCCTACGCTTGCATTTTAATTTGTTTCGTTGTTCAAAAAATAATTAAAAAATAATTCTCGCCATGAAAAGAAAAAAATATATAAATATTTCAAAGAAAATTAAACATTTCTCGAGGCTGTCATTGAGAGACCGAGTCGTTCGATGCTCCGGGTCTCGTCCATTACTTAACTCAATTAGAACCGAGTAGAAACGAGCCGAGAGTCAAGCACGCGGTCGAACGTTTTTGTTGTACAATTTTTTTTCTAAATTAATTGCCACGGCGCACGCGCACATCTTGCTCGAGGGCAACTTCGAGGGTAGGTAACTAATACCTACCCTAGTAAAAAAACTAAAAAAAAATCGAGTATCTCATTCGCGCACGTTGGAGCCTCGCATTACCCCTCCTAGATGAGAAAATACGTCTCGCTTATTTTCGTCCCGCGGTTCGAGACGGTCAAGTGAGCGTGTTCGCTCGGTTCGACGCGCTCGTTTCATCTTTCCACGCGCCGAGTTCATCTCTCTCTCTCTCTCTCTCCCTCGTTCTGGTTCTCGTTGCACTCTCGCGCTAAATGTTGATCGGTTGCGCGAGTGTCCTGGCGCCATCGTGTACACACACTTAAAAAACGTAATCGCGTTTGTGTGTAAAATGCACACGCGGCATACGTGCATTCGCCGAAGCCCGTCAGAATTTATGACCGACGTAGTCGCTGTTTGAGACGAGAGAGCCAGTCCGAGCCGGAACGTCCTGACCAGTCGAGCCGGCCGGCTCCGTTCTCTCTTCGTACACAGGTATACGTATCGAAGAAGAATCCTTCTTCTACGTCTTCGTCTTCGTCTTGTTCTTCTTCTCGTCCGGACCTTTTTCTCCTCGCTTCATCCGCTCTTTTGCCTCCATGACCATGCGCTCATCTTTTTCTCCGTCGCGAATTCGAAGACTGTCTCTCTCTCTCTCTCTGTCTCTCTGTCTCTCTGTCTCTTCCCTCGTGTCTTCTGGCAGGTGGTGGTCGCTTCGCCCTCGCGCACCTCCTCTCCGACATCAGCATATAGAAAGGGAGACGAGGAACTCGAGCGACCGGGTCCTTTTCTTGAGTTCTACCGTAGGAGGCGTGGCCATTGGGTCTCCCTCTCGTGCTTGGAATTAACTTGTATCCTCGACACATTCTTCGTTCCACTTTTTTCTTTCGAAATTTCTTTTCTTATCGCAATAACCATCCCGCATTCTTGGACTAGTCGACGACAGCTCGTACTATGTATTTCTTCTTTCGGTTTATCATTTATTTGTGAATCAAAATTCTTCAGGTAAATTAGAAATTTGATTTTTTGTTGATTTTCGTGACGGAATTTAAAAATTCTCACAAATGGCTGGCACACCTCGAGAAGGTTCGAGCCGATCGCGAGGAATTACCTTGTAACATCGCTCTGGTAAAGGGTGGAGGGAGAGAAGTTGCGCGTGCCTCGAGGCGCCGAGGGAAGAGGGAAAGAGTCTTCGGGGTGGAGAAGGAGGAGGAGAAGAGGGAGGGGGAGCTTCGCGTGCCCAACATAGCCTCATGGCCTCGCACCACTCTCTTCACGGTCAGAGGTCATCATCGAGCACGAGCCACCTCGCGAGGTTCTCAACTCGAGGATTGAAGGAGAGTAGAGAGGAGGAAAGAGGAACTTCGTTTTTCTCTCACTCTCTCTCTCTCCTCTTCTCGCTCTGACCGAGAGCCAGGATAATGGGCCTTATATCGTGCAAGGCGATCCCGGACCACCGGCTGATTTTCCCCGTTCATCCGTATCTACGTTCGATCTCTCGCTCTGCATAGTTTACTTCGCGAGTCTGGAAAGAAGAAAAAAAAGGGAAATAAAAGTTTACCCGCATCGTTCCGGGTTGAACAGCGAGTCGATCGTTCATCCCGTCATTTCTCCACTGCCAATTGACTCGTCAATATAGTTTACGAAGCGTATTCTCAAGTTGAATAACTTTCGAATTATTACCGTGAAAAATTTCTCCGACGCCACAAAAAAAATCATCAAATAATTGTTTTTATTTTCTCGGTACTTTAAGGGTTGGCCAATTTTCTAGGGGTTGCTCAATAAATTTTGTATCGTTGCGTTGCATTATTATCCGCGTTATGCAAACTCTTTCGACGAAGAGAGAGAGAGTTGGCGATACTTTTTTTTTACTTTTATCCCATACGCACCGAAAGGCGGAGCTCACGGCGGGCAGTAAATCATCGAGTTCCTCTCGAGAGACGGAGACTCGCGCTAGAGGGAGAGCGAACTCCACGCTCGCCGTGTCGGCGAGGCCATTAATTGTATCAATTTTGATGCCTCGTTTAGTGTTCTCTTCGTTAAATGAATTCGTGGCTTTCCCTCTCGCACTTTGTTTTAACCTCGCGCGCGCGCGATCGTTCGATCGTCGAACGCGAGCGTGATTCGAATCCCTTCCTTTTTCTTCCTGCTTCAATCTTTCCGTTACCAGAATTTCTATATTAGAAAACCGCTAAGTGGCCGAGAAATTTACTTCCCCAGATTCGTGATCGTTCACGAGTCGAGTCTCGACTTTACTTCACGGTTATTTCACCTCCGTTAGAAAAACGTTTGACGAAGGTGTTCCCCATTTTTATTATTATCCTTTTTTTCTTCTTCCAAATTTTACGACGATGAACGTCACCGTGTAGCTTTGGTACAAAAAAAAAGAAAACGTCGCGCTTAAAAACCCTCTCGAAACTACACGCGATATAATCGCGTAGACGAGACGAAAACATTTCATAATCGTTGATTCGTGAGAAAATAGAGAAGGCGAGAACGATCGGAGAGAAGCGCGTGTACGTTTTTTTCGTTAATGACTATAAATTATGGGTTTGTCCTGTGTATGGGTACATGTGTGAGTGTGACGGCGGTCAGACCGATCGAAACCTTGACGAAGATCTTCAACTCCTTACTTTCCGAGTGTTTTTTTTTAAATTTATCATCTCGTATCATTCTTGAATTTCTCGAACGAGTCTCACGCGAGATTCTTGGAAAATTCATCAAAGTCCGACGATCCCATGCTGAACCCGCGTTTATAAAAATATGGTCCGAATTACTCGACGAATCGAAATGGTCCAGAGGTCGATAATTCCTACATCCGTCCTGAATTTAGTTTGAAAATCTCTCGAGAATCCCAGCTGTATCGATCACGGGTAAAATCGACGGGGTGAGATAACGCACCGTCCGGGGGTAAGCGAAGCCGTAGAATTCTGCAGCATCCGCAGCCGAGTCAACGAGATGAGATCTCACTGTTCGTGTCAGGAGTCGGTAAAGTCGAGAGCGGATCCGACTAAACGAGTTTTCGTAGTTGAGAACGCGACTGACTGGAGTCACTCCGTTCCCGCCAGGATCTCGCTCGCTCGTCGGATAATTTTATCCGATCTTAATCTTTTTTTTTTCTTTCCTCCGATTATTTACGATTCGTCTTTAATAGAAATTCACTCGTACGTACGAATAATAAAACGTTCGTGAAAAATTCATCCACGCCCGCCAGTTTATTTAATCGGGCACGAATAATTTACAACTTTGCGCAAAGGTGCAAGCTCACCGGCGGAGAAATGGCAATTGCGAATACGTGCCGACGTATTTGCATTTTTTATTTTATTTTTTATACTTACCAACATACACCTCTCGGTGTGTATTATGATCAACGCGTCCTATACATACGTAAATAAACCATACGCGGACGTACTTTCGAGATTTACGAGCAGATTAGGCCCGGCGTGAACGGAAAGTTAATGCACGGCTAATACACGCGCTCTTTCTCTCTCTCTCTCTCTCTCTCTCACTCCTGCCTCGAGTACGTATAGTCGCCAAATTTTTATCCCCCTCGGTATGAATGTGCGAGCGAGAGGCCTCACGAGGTTTTCCCTCACTTCTCATGTTCACCGTACCAACTCGGGGAAAGATATTTCGCTCTACCGTTATATGCCGCGATAATATCTTTCGTTCTTATCGATGATAGCGGTGCGGTGAGTTGCGCGTGGGGTAGAAGGGGAATAGGGATGAGTGCGAGGAGAAGCATGAGAATGGCGGCGGGGGTGTGTGGGGGGTGGGGGGTTCGAGGCTGAACAGGAGATGGAGGAGAGCCGCAAGGAATCGAAGGAATTTTTAATCAGCCCGAAGCGCTTCGATTAAATCCTGCCGAGTAATTACGAGTGATCGCACGCACCACCGGGCAAACGCGTAAGAAGAGGACGAAATACGAACGTGTATACGTATACGATACGAGAGGGAGCTCGGTCGCTCGCGATCGAGAAAACGAAAATGTACGGCGGCGATCGCGACGTTACGCGGCAAAAGTTTACGATCGCGAGTATAAATTCGTATGAGAATAATGGGAGGGTGTGGGGGTTGGGGGGGGGGGGGGGGAGGGGGCGTCGTACGTTGTCGTTTCGCCCTCTTGACAAAAGTTGCCGCGCGATGCGAGAGAAACATCGCGTATTTCGCGGATGGAAAGAGGTACGTCGGTTCGAAATAACAGAAGCGAAACGGTGAGAGAAAGATAGAGAGAGAGAGAGGGAGAGAGAGATGGAACGAGCCAGAGAATGATCGAATCTCCTAATATGGACGAGAGGGAGCCGGAGACCCGATGTGTGCGTCTTGTAGATTCGACGAGATATTTCGCGATACGCAATACGTATGTGCGCGTATCTCAACGTATATACGTAAATACGTACGCTTATGTTCTCTTTGTCATAACGTCGACTCATCATCGCGGGCAATTATCTTTCGAGAAATCGATTCGCCGGGAAGTGAGGCGGATAGAGTGAGAGAGAGAGAGAGAGAGAGAGACGGGTGAGCAGACGGATGGAGAACGAGAATATCGATTCGTTACAATTTCTTTCTCGTTCGATCATCGACGCTACGACGCGATCGATAAACCGAATCATCGATTTATCGAGCTATTTTTCATTCGTAACGTTTTATTTTTTTCCTTCTTTTTTTTTGCTATAAATTCATTAGCGCCTCGTAGCTGATTTCCCCGATTCAGTAGGGACGATAATCGTGCAGCCACGCGTTACCTAGTGTTTATTATTCGCGCGAGATTATCGATCGTTCACGAACGGAACATCTCCGAAGTCAATGGTGCAAATCCATATACTACGCCAGTCAGTGGAAGTTCAGTAAGCCATCACGCGTTGAGAAGATCGAGGGTATTATGTGCGCGCATGAGTAGCGAGCCTCGAGAGGCGCAATCAGCGAGTGTTGATTTTCCGTTTAATGGCACGAGTGAGCGACTGCGGGAGAGAGAGGGAGAGAGAGAGAGCGCGAGAGGAGGCTAGAACGTTGATGATCCATGATGATCCATCGACGTTACGTGCCTCACCGACCATTCGAGCGTTTAACAAACTCATGGAGAGGCAACCCATCCAGCATTAATTAATCCCCCCCCCCCCCCCCCCCCCTCCCTCGCCCACCCCCGATTGATGATTCAAGATTTATCGTTCGCGCGCGTGCACGTTTTATTCATTTTTTTATTCGTTTTTTTTTTCACGATAATGCCGATATCGCGCGTTGCGAAATTGCAGTTACTATTGAAAAGTATCTATGCCGTGTACTCGTTGATTCAATGTTCCGACGGAATAATTTTTTTATATTTATTTTTTATCATCGAGGATGATAAACTCGTAACAAATGCAATTGCTAATCGGCCTAAGGGTAGATGGAAAAGGGCAGTGGGAACGGGTCGAGTCGGTACAGAACAGAGTTTCATTGAATTCTTTTTATCTTTTCGTTTGATTTTTATACGGAAACAGTAACACGTTGCTGGTTGTACAAAAGAACGTACGGTCTCTGTAACAAGCTGTTTATATAGAAATTATCTTTTTTCTCTTCTTGTTTTTTTCATCGAAAGATGATTCTTGCTCCGTCATTGAACATATAGGCTTGCGCGTTAAGGTGGTCTATCAGCGAATGTAATCTTGCAATAAGGCTCTCTCTCTCTCTCTCTCTCTCTCTCTTTCCCTCCCTCTCTCCTGGATATATCGACGATTCGAAGCGCCTCGAACGGAGAGACTTCCAATCTTCCTCTCTCGAGTTTTGACGAGGACTCGAAGGAGAGGATGGGAAGCGGTACAATGCGATTCCTCCATTATGCACACGTCGTTACCCGATCGATCATCGATTCCGCGGTATAATCAAATATATATATACACGGTGGTACACGCGAACTCGGGCTAAAGGCCGAGAGAGAAGGAGGGAGGGGCGAGATATACATGTACCTATATACACGCGCTGAAAGATCACGAAATGATAGAAAGTATCAAAGTGGACGGTCCTCTCTATCGGTCAGGCCTCACCCCGTTTACGCTCCCTGATCGAAAAATATCTCTCATGCATTAATCATAAATCATATAAGAACGCGTGGCCGATATATCTATATAATAATCGTTCGAAGTCGAATATCGGCCCGAGGGCATTTTTCAAGTGGCGACCCCGCCCGGGAGTTCGTTGGCGAGAGCGCGGGCTCGACACGCGTTCTCCCGACACTTCTCTCGGCAATCGATGAAACAAAGCTCGCAGAAAAATTGAAGGCCAAATCAAGCCGAGTCATCGTCGATAATTCTTTGTATTAAAATATCGCGAAACGAATTGCTATTTTTACCGTTTAATTGAGAGCGCGGATTTAATAAAAGTAAACGCGAAGGGCGTACGTTAAATAGTTCGTGGTGGACGTTACCGAGACGTTGAGACAATAGCGAAATATTCACGCTGACGCGAGTAAGACGAAGGGGGAGTTTCTAATTTGAAATTGAAAAAAAATCCCGTTAGATCTGTCTGGCGCGAGAAATATTGGGCCAAAGTTTGGTGGCTCTCTTAATAAAGAGAGTATCGAGAAGCGATATTTCACGGTTCGCGGCTCGGATCGAAACCCCCACGGCAGTTTTGTACGAGGGACGCGAGAGATCATCTCGCGTCTCTCGTTCACGAATGTCTCTCGATCGATGCCAACATATAACATCGATTCTAATTTGAAGCGACGCTTACGCAGCAGGAGCCGCTCATTGTATCAATCTCGCGAACGTCCTCGTCTCTTTTTATTCTCGATTAATTAACACCTCCTGCATCCTCTCGCGCTATGAAAATGAAAAGAAAAGAATTATTTCACATCGCGATCGACCGCGACATTGTTCCCTCCGAAGCTTTCACTCGGAATCGAACCGATGGCCGAATCGCCGTAACGGCAAGTTACAATTTCGATCCTGAGAATTCGCATCATCCTCGCTAGAGCTCGATATTTTTCCAAGAACTTTGTAAGTCTAACTTCGAACATCCAGTTCTCACTTTGATACGATGAATTAAAAAAAAACAGTCTCACGGTTCTCTAAGGAAAATTTCGAGTCACGAGCTTCGCTTCCCTCTTCAAAAACACTTCTTACCGAAGTAAAAGGTGTGCGTTGGCTCAAGAATCTCGAGATATACCGAGCTCGAGAAGGAAGGGGGAGGGGGGAGGGCTATCGTTTAATATCAAACCGCGAGTCGAGAGGTTTTCGAGTACAATTTCGTGGCAATTAATAACACTTGACCTATTGTGGCACACACATACACACACACACACACATAAACACACGTGCGGTGTTGCACGCCTGGTAATAGGAGGAAGACGATCCGCAGGTGAATAGTAGAACCAGGGAGAGAGAAATAAAAAAAAATATATATATATAAGAAAATATTTTACGCGTGATAGGTGGCTGTGTATTTATCACGTTGGTTATCGTGGATCATCGGATAAACGGTGCGGTGGATGTTTGGCTCTCGCGCGCTGGCTGCGCCAGACACCCGGGGGCACGACGAATAGAATAGTGGAAAATAATCGCACCTCGCGGTGCGCGCAAACTCTCGTCGTATTCATCGGTGCAACACACGGCGATTCATCTCAGAATAGCGAAGAGTCTGCAACAAGTTGCAAGTAAAATTCAGAGGAGGCTGGTCGAGGAAGAGAGAGGAAGGAGGAGGGAGGGGGTGGGTGAACAGGTGCGTCTTGTGTCGTTCGAACATGCGCGGCCGAGAATCGCTCAGGAACGAGACGCGAAGAATGATCGATGGTGGAAAAAAATAAAAGAGGGAGAGTGGGTGGGGGGAGAGAGAAAGAGAAATAGAGGGAGAGAGAGGGAGGGATAGGAAAGTACACCCCCTTAATGATCGTCCGAGTGTTCTCGATGTAATAGAAGAGAAACATCTGGGATCGAAATGAAAACCTTCGGGAACACGTCGCGCGAGCTCAATTCGTCCGGGAGGAAGAAAATATATTCAAACGGTCACGCGTCCGTGAAACTGCGCATGCGTAATTATTATCCCGGGTGGGTTTGTCTTTTGTCTCTCGGGGCGGTTGCAACCGGTAATGTCGCAGGTAAATCCTGGTCACCACTACGTGCTGAAATAAGAAGAGAAGGAGGAGAAATGAGATTGAAGGTCCGACTGTAAGAAGCACCGATTCTTCGCTCGGTATCTTCCGCCCTTTCTTTCTCGCTCGCTCTCCCTCTTTCTCTCTCTCGCGCAGACGGGGAAGGTCGTGTCTCCCTGGTGTACGCGAAAAAATGCAAAATCGGTAATGGCTTTGTCGAAGTCGTGCGAGACGACTCTCGCACGCTGCGCGAGTATGCATTGGCGAAGATGCTGTGGTCAGTATTCTACCAGCGTAATATTTATCATGGGAGGAAGGGGGGGGGGGAGAGAGAGAGAGAGAGAGAGAGAGGCGCGAAGCTAAGGGAACTTTAGAATGATTGAAGACTCGACGAATAATGAAATTATCTAATGGCCTGCGCTACCTGAGCCGTTATTAATCGATAACACGACGCTTCTCGCGACGGTTTATCTTACCGAGAATTTCGTTAAAGTTATCCTCCAGCAAAATTAAACTCTGCGAAAAAATATTTTAAAAAATTAAAATATTTATACTCGAACGAATGACAGTTTGGCCAAAAAGTAATTGCGTTATTAACGCACGGACGCTTACGTAGATGTATGCGAAAAAAACGCAATGACTTTTTGGCCAAGCTAATATCGTTCGAACATTTAAACGATGAAAAAATCTGGGTTCGTTCTTTACGATTCTGTCGATGATGCATGGAAGTAAAGCCGGTGGTTTAGCCGGTAGTCCGTGACACGCTAACTCGTCATCGGGTCACGGATACTCTCGAAGTCACACACGCCAGAGTCTCGTTCAACCGGGCAACGTGTTTGTCTTGTACGGTCTCGAGAACGTCTTCCCAAGGCCAATGTCATCACCGCGGTATAATACGCGAGAGGAGTCCCACTTGAAAAAAAAGATAGAAAAAAAATGCAAAAAGCCCCTCGCGCGCCCGACGCTCTATGAAAACGCGCGGAGAGTGCGAGAGATCGTTATTTTACCTTCGTAGCGAACATAATATCGCGGTATACCAATCGCATGTTATGGCAGCACGGTGTTGGATCGCTCTCGTGTCTCTCCGCTGATGCTGATATTTCTCTCTCTCTCTCTCTCTCTCTCTCTCTCGACTTATCTCGTAACAGCTCTAATTAGAGACTAATAATCGGTTTCTGATGCCGTTGCCGTTTGCTGCTGCCTGTCCGTCTTCTGTAACGAGCGTATTTTCCAATGTAGGCCGGATACACGTGGCCTAGATTGTCGCGAGACCGCTGACGAGCGCGTTCTTACTCTCGTTGAAAAACCTATATATAATACAAGTCGTTGAATCTCGCACGTTGATGATTCCGTTGGTACGTAATATTTTCATTTCGATGTAAATATTTGTCAAGTAATTGACTCGATTATTCATCGTACGTTCTACGATGATTTCGTTCCGTACGCGTCCGATCTATCGTTGATTATCGATTGACGAATGACTCTTTCGTGAAGTTACGAGTCCCGGATGGTTTTATCTCGAGAATGGTCGAGGGTTACTCGTGTGCGTGCAACGTGGAAAAAGAAGATGAGAGGTAGAAGCGTATAATGTAGATCGGAGTCGAAGCGAGTAGAGAAATGAAGAGAGTCGAAGAGAGGAAGAGAACGAAAAAGGTGCGCGCTGAGCCGCGCTGGTCACTAGGGCGTTGACCCGATGAAGCGGACCAGAGGCTGCGAGCTCGACTGGCGGCTCGGACCAAACGAGTGTGAGCACAACGGAATCTCGGGGGTTAAAGGAGGAACGGATAAGAGCGAGAAAGAGCGATAGGAGAGGAGAGGGAGAGAGTCCTCAGCATCGCCGATGCTACGTCGTTCATGTTGTTTCTGCAGCATCGAGAATGAGGCGAACAAGCTCAAAGAAAAAAAAGAGATAAAAAAAATCGAATTGATAAGACATTATTTGTATCCACTCGTGAACTAGAGGAAAAGTAGCGACGAGTCTTCGAGTTCTGAAACTCGACAAGCGGAATGACTAGCGAAGGCTCCTCTTCTCCCCCCTCGCCCTTCCTGGCTCTCCTCCCTCCTTTATTTATTACTCACCCTAGAAGCCCGGCGCGAGGTTACTCTCTCTCTCTCTCTCTCTCTTTCTCTCGCGAAGGAGAAACATTGCGTAAGACGAAGATAGAACGAGAAACGAGATGACCAGAAGGCGACTTCGAACCGTCATGAATATCCTTCGTCGACGTCTTCGTCCTCGGTAGGAACCTCGAGAGAGAGAGAGAGAGAGAGAGAGAGACGATCTTTCAACGGCGTGTACCAAGAGCTTTTCTCATTCTCTCCGAGAAAGACAGAGACAGGGAGAGAAATAGAGAAACGTGTGGTGCTGTAGTACACCGGCGAGCACACCGGCTCTTTCGCGTAAACGTGTCCGTAACGATAAATTCCGGGCGCGACGCCGTGTGTACGCCTGAAAACTCGAGCTCCGAGCATCGAGCCCATCAGGAACACGAGGGAAGAGAGTCGCAACGGTTCCCGAGTAAAGCGCCTCTACTCTTGGTCCATTGCGGGAGAGAGAGAGAGAGGGAGAAGGGGGGAACGTTGGAGCGCCGAGATTTCCGGGAAGTCGTTCGCCAATCAAGACTCATCCCAGAAAGAGAGAAGATTTCAACCCGGTGAATTCCGGAGGACCCCGTTTCTTCTTGCGTTTCCTCGTCTCATATATTATGCGTTTGTTTTTTTCTTTTATTCCTTAATTATTTTACACAATATATATATATATATATATATATATATATCTATAGGTATTTCGACTTTATAGACAATAATTAAGGAATAAAAATGTACGAATGTAATCCTGAAAGATATAATGATATAGCCGGTTTTCGCATCGCATTAAATATCTAAGTGTTACATCTCCCCGGGTATTTAATTCCACGATCATTACTTTATAACCATTCATTATTTCAACTTGGTATTTCACGACTCCGGTGGGATTGTCTTCGATTGCAACGGTTTGCCCTATGTGCTCTGCACAAGTCCGTTCGACTTTTACCCCTTTACGTCGTGCGGGTTTAATTCTCGTCGATTCACGTCGATCGTATCGACGTATCGACCTGTGTTTTGATCTCATCCTCGAGATAGAAAACTAAACGAACAACCGTTTGTTTTAAGAAAATTGTCTCGAATCCTTCGTGTAACGCATTACGAGAGGAATGACGAGGCTCGAATTTTCAATGACTCGAGAAGATTGCAAAGGATGCGAGAGAACGAGATGGAATGAAATAACAAAAATTGTATTCATCGCCCGATCGTTAGAACGTGCGCGTTTAGGAAAAGTTTTGATTTCTCAATTGGGTCCTGTTACGGCTGACGATAATGTCTCAATCGGACTCGGTCCGGTCGAGTCGCTTTTTCCGGACCGTGGTGGCCGTTTACTCTCGTTAGACGACGAGATCGTACATATATATTCACTTTCGATGGGCTTAGCTCATCGGGTGAATTGGAGCGCGTCGACGAGTCGCCTCTTCACAGTGCTTCGCAGCATCCCGGAGTTTATCTTTCTTTCTCTCCCTCTCTCTCTCTTTTTTCTCCCTCGCGATACACAGTGCGTCGACATCGATTCCGCCGGTCTCCACGTCGTTGATTTATCGCATGGGAACGCGTCTCGCGCGGGACATGTCCTCGTTACCCCCGAAATCCTTTGTTCTTACTTCGATCGGCTCGCATCCCGGAGGTTTCGAGACGCGACGAGGAGAGGAATACGGAACGAATAACAAAAAAATAAATAAACCAAGAGGAAGACGAACAGGACCGAGTCCCGTCTGACGGACGCGAGAAATTCACAAAGTACTTTTTTTCCCCTATAGCGATCGAAGAAAACTTCGCGGAAACAGACGTGACCTCGTTCCCGAAGAATACCAGTTTTATTAATAAAACTCCGGCAGAAAATCAGGAATTATCGTCGTTCTCGTATGTGTCCGAGCATCGACGAAGATCCTTTTTTTCGTCCTAGTAGCTCGAACGAAACGAAGTTATCGATAAAGAATCGACGTTAGGCGCGTTTGTTAAAAAAGAACTCGTCTTGTACGAAGCGATAAAAATAACGAGGCGAACGAATTAATCGGTTTTCCCTGTGTGTCTAGCTCGCGAACGCTACCTACTGCCTATCTACCACGGGTATTAGAGCATAGAGCCACGGTTACGTTGCGTCGAGTATCGTCGGTCGCGGCGTGGTCGGACATCGGTGGCCGAGAGTCGCATGGCCGCGCGAGAGCGAGCGCCCGCTCCTCTAATCGCCTCGGTACTGCTACGTGATTGAAATAATAAGAAATCTCTTGCGAAGCCAGGCCACGCCTTCGGGGAATTATCATTGGTCGACTACCCAGGGCTTGATAAAACGAAATGCTAATGGCCGTACGTTATTGCGTTGCGAAGGGGTTTTGCGCGAGATCTCGCCGCGTTACTCGCTACGCCCGCTCTCTCGGCTCACCGTTTGCACAAACGTTCCATTTATCGATCGTCGTTCGACGGTTCGAATATAATCGATTAATTATTATCGATTATCAATTCTTCTTCGTTGGCCAAAAAGTAATTGGATTTTTTTTGCGATAGACGAAGAGGCGGTTGTTCGTGGATTAGAAACGCGGTGAATTATCGGACGACCCAATATACGTCGATAACCAGTTGGCTTCGTCTCGAGGAATAAATCGTATCGGTGCTCGATCTCACGCGCGTTGAGATAACCCGATGTACCGCGACTCGATACTTCGTGCCCGCCGTAACGTTTATTTATTATAAAAAGAAACGAGTATAAAATTATGATTACGCGGCGTCGATAACGTCGAGTGACTGCGCAAAAGTCAGATTTACCCGTCCAACGTGTAACGCTCTCCCTCGCCCTCTCTCACTCTCTCACTCTCTTTCTTTCAGCGTGCATTTTACTACATGCGTTTTATCAAGATAAATTGTACGGTTTTTTTATTTATTTTCATACCGCCCTGCGGTCTCTCGAACGTCCTTCTCACCTTTTCGAGCATAATAATAAGACGCTCGGATGAATAGAGGCGAGAAAGCCGCGCAAGAAGTCTGGGACGGGCCCCGTAGCCGGATGCGGATAGGGTCCATCCGATGCCCATTTTTGCAGCAATATTTTACCACGGGGCCAAAGCCAACGTCTCGCATTGTATAGAAAACGTCTTCTATCAAGAAATGCAAGCGGGAACTCGAGATTTTTCCTCGTCGATGCTCTTCAGGATGGCCTTTCCCATCAGGGACATTGTGACGCGTCCTTATACACCCAGGCGTGTGTCGAGGGCGAACGACGTCAGACTCGCGCTATCTGCATCCGGCAGAGAGTCCTCCTCGCTCTTCTACCCCTACGGAATAGACGTGAAAATATGCTCAAAGATTTCTCCCGGGAGCCTCGTCAAAAGCAAAAACTTTCCTCTAGGGTGTGAGATGTCGGGACGGAGTGGTGGAGGGTGGTGGTACATTCATGATTTTGGCGTTAGTGATATTTCGTTGGCGTGTTTAGGGTGTTCACGAACGCGACCTTATACTCGCGGTACCGGGCTCTTCTCTTATCCCAAAAATATACGCGATTCGGCGAGAAAAGAGGAGGAAGGAAGAAAAAGAAAAAAATATTGTGCCTCGGCGAGCGGACAAAAGAAATCGGACGTTTATCGGGAGAGTTCGGCAGTAGGAAAGCGGACAGGTGTGCGCGGTTATAGGCCGAAGGGAAGGATCGAAGTACACAAGGGCAAGAAGAAGAGGACGGTGGTAAAGAGAGAGAGAGAGAGATGGAGCAAAAATAAAAAGAAGGAGATCTGTCTTGGTATGCCGTACGGTCCAGAACGCGACGCGGTGAGTCTCTGGTGAAAGCCTCCAGGCCCAAGGTCCACCACCGCCTCACCGGTTTACGCGTTGGCTATCCGCGAGAGATCCATTTATACGTTAGAACGTCTTATTAATATCAGACACAGCGGTAAATCGTCGAGGAGCGAACCTTATAAAAACAAAAGAAAAGAAAGAAAGAAAACAGGAAAATCGGTAACGCCTCGCGCGATGAAAATCGCTTTGAGAATTTTTCAGGCGTTATTCCTAATTCGTCGATGTTAACGTTTAGGCACGTAATCTCGATCTACAAAACGATATCGGTACGGTTAGATCTCGATGTAATACGGAAAATTACTCGAAAATCCGTCAGCGAACGTCGTGCGTTAACGAGCACGACAATATTACGGCTTATAGTCGCGCTCGTTTTGTTACATTCTGCTCCTGTTGAGCCGCCTCGATAAATGTGGGTCAACGCATGAGGAATGTCCGCATCGTGACAAGCCAATTTCGTGGTGTGCGTACCGGCTGAGCAAGGAGAGAGAAGCGATCGGCAAGGACTGTCAGCCCGCTCGAGTGCAAACCGCGATGTACCTGCTTATATCGAGAATTTCTTGTCTCAAACGACGGCCGACGTCATCCCTGGTGGCTTCGATGGATCTCGAACCTTTCATTTCCTACCAAAGTACGAGACTCGGGGCAAATAATTCGTAGCGGGAGCTTTATCGACGTACGAGGTTTAAGGGACGGTGTTGAATGGGGAAGAAGAAAGGGGAGGAGGGGGTAGTCACACTGAACACCAGAAGCTACGAAAACGATGTATAGCCGTTCGAAATTTGTCGTCGTCGTTTGTATTTACATAAGATTGATTGAAAATCTCACTTTCTCTCTCTCTCTCTCTCTCTCTCGCATCTCGCGGCTTTGATGTTTCGCCGATAATTATATAACACGATCGGTGAGAACCTGTTTGTTGAGTGTCTGATTAATCATAGAGAATTTCCGAAACGATGTTAAATTTTCTAATGAAAATCCGTCGTCGGGCAATCTTATCGATCGAACGGGACGATCGATAATCTCGCGTGGATAATTAGTAACATCGTAATTTGTCGAGGCGTTAACGTCGTGACCACATTCTAGAAAGAACAGTGGAGAAAGAAGTTGGGTGAAAAAAAAATATAGGAATTAAACTCCGGTTCGCCATGTGTGCAAATCCTTGGCCCCTCGGCCAAGAAGATCGCTAACGGATCATACGGTAATCTGCGAAAGGCCAGACGCGTCCCGATGGGGAGTTCTCTCTGTAGTTGGCTATGGAACGTGCGTCGAGAGGAAACGAGCCAAGATGCTTTTCTCGCGTCCGAGACAACGACGACGCCGGGATCCGGCGGCACGGTGCGTGTCGGACCGACGAGTAAAACATTCGCGATGCAACTCGCGTCTCTACTTATCGGTCGAGCGTTGATTTCCACGAATGGTTGATTGAGAAAACGCGAGAACAAGAGGACAATGATGCGCGTAACGCAACGACCCGTGACGATGCAAAAATCCGATGACCCGTGTGAATGGAGGAGGAAGAAAAAAAACAGAAACTCGACGGAGATGAAAATGATCCGTCGTATTGGATAATAGCGCGAGCGCGTTCTCGTTAACCAAGGGTTGGTGGTGGATTCATGTCGGAACGCACAATGAGAGAGAGGGAAGAGGCGCATTGCTGTGAAAAGAGAGAGAGCCGACGATGAAACACTCGATCGCACAGGTGAGGATACCGCAGACTCCGTTAGAGAGAAACGGAAAGAGAGAGAGAGAGAGAGAGACAGACAGACTGTAAGAATGTGGCGGTGGTACTTCGAGAGACAAAGACGAAAGATCGTTGGATCGGACAAGCATCTTTCTCATACGAGAGAGAGAGAGAGAGAGGAGAGAGGACGTGGACTGTTGATCCCTGGGTGAGTGAGAGACGTGTGTCGACCCAACGAAAGAGAGAAGGAGAATCGAGGAGCAGGTGTGTTAGTGCCAGCTCGTCCGTACTCGAGATAAATTCATGTGTTGGTGACAGTAGCGAGGATTTCTCGTCGATGTGTGTGTGTGTGTGTGTGTGGGAGACAGAGAGAGAGAGAGAGCGTCGATACAAAGACCCGTCCATGTTGACACATGGCAAACCCATACGATCTCCCGTATCGTTTATATTGGTATTGGTCATCGAGGAGGATGCTGCACGCTTCAAGCTGACGTCATTACTATATTCCCACACACATAGGCGCACACACACATGGACGATATCGTTATTATCGGTGAGGTTTCGATTCAGACCTGTATGTCTCGATGGTGGTGGACGATCTCGAAGGCGGTGGTGGTTCTCCAATCGGTTTCTCAGTGAGATGGTTAAGTGGTGGCGAGATAAGTCGGTAGAAGCGAAGAGGAAGGTGGTGGTGGTCAAGCCAGGGGGATATCTCTCACTCTTTCTCTCTCTCACGCTACGCACGGTTATTCCATGCTTCTGCTGTTGCCGCCACCGCCGCCGCCACCACCGCTCTCCCCCCTCTCACCTGCCCGAGGCGCCTCCGCCACCGCGCTCTCGCCGTCACTCCACACGGCTTCTTTCCTCTTTCCTGCCTCTAGGCCATTCTCGAGAGGCGCGCGCGCCAACGCGGTGCGGTGTGTACAAGACCTCGGCGCCCGTTCCGTACCTTCTTTCACCGACCTCAACCACGAGCCACCTCGACAATATTATACCATATCTAACCCAACGGTGTGTGATACGCGAGACTCTGTCTATCTATATATCTACCTCTCTCTCTCTCTCTCTCTCTCTCTCTCTCTCCCTCTCTCTCTCTCTCTCTCACTGTTTTACACACACGGTCTCGTTCGTGTTCTGCGTTTCTCATACAACCGAAGCCCGAGGCGCGTACGTACTGTTTCCACCGGTGCGAGACTTTTCGAAAAGCCCCTCCCTAGACACGAAGACACCATAACACCACGTGGAGGGGACAAAGACGGAACTGTCGGACGCGCTCGCCGCTTGCCACGACCACGTGACCGTAGCTTCACCGTGCCATATTACCGGAAGTGCGAATCGCGAGATACCGGTGCGCCTCGGGGCTTGCGCATCCCGAGCAGCTTTCCACGGTACGTGTGAAATTGGCAACTCCGAAGTGTGACTTTTTTTTCGGGACGAAGCGGCGATCGATCGATCGATCGATCGATCATCGGTGATCAAATTTTCATCGATAAACTCTGTTATTGATTTTCGTTTGTTTGTTTGTGAGATCGATAGATCTGTGTGTGCGTGTACGTGTACGTGTGTGCGTGTGTGTGTATTCGTGCGTTTCTGCAAGATCTCGGGGACTACGTAATCGAACGAGTGGACCGCGTGCTCGTTCGATACGAACCTAAAGACGTCATCGACCCGGGACGAGAACAGGTGTCTCTCTCTCTTATGGCGTACGGGGTCACCGGCTTTGCTGCAAACGTAAATGAATCTTTATTGTGCCCAGAGGCGCGATAGATCTCTCACTCCGATCGACGATCCCGCTGCGAGCTTCGCTTCAAGGTCGACCAGCGACAGTCTGAGAGGCAAAGAAAGAAAGAAAGACAGAACGAGAGAGAGCCAAATCTATATATATTGACACCAGCTGATCAAACTTCGACGCCAAAAGGCGAAAATTTAGTTGACAATCTTATAGCGATAGGAAAATAATAATAACGAAAAAAACTTATCGTGAGAACGAGTCATCTTCGTGACTGAGAATTCCGAAAGATCTTGATCGTGATACGAGACACTCGTGAATGATCGTCGAGGGAAAGTAACGAAGTAGCTTCAAGACAGCCGGGAAAAAATGCGCAATGAGTTCGAGTCGAAACCCGAAGACGATGTTGATTTACAAATTTGTGTTCATTTTTTCGGAATACAGTGATAAACGTAACAAAGCTGATTAGAGCTGAGACACGACGATATTAGAAACGGAGATCGATATATAAAAAAAGCAGTCGGTAATATCGAGGATCGTCGGTAGAGCGCGGTTATGTCGGTTTTGGAAAACGCCGAGGTCGACGGAGCAACGATGTCGCCCCTGGACGACGTTGGTTCACCGACGAGTGTCGAGTCCGAGCTCATGGTAACGGACATGCTCGATGATCACGACTCGACTTTGAACGAACATCACAATCATCAGCAGCATCATCATCATCACGAACAACAGCAACAGCATCACAATCAGATACGCGACGGTAACAAGCGTAAGAGAGGAGACAACACCGACGGCGAGGAGCTCAGCCCGCGAAAACTTCCATCGTTGTCCGGCAACAATAACGACGTGGGATTTGTTCTCGATGAGAGCGGTGATGACGGTCTCCATGATGACGTGGACGACGTAAGTTTCGAGAATGAATCATTCGATCTTTCTCTTTCTCTCTCTCTCTCTCTCTCTCTCTCTGTTTAGCACTCAATTCTTATTTATTCTCGTACTCGTTACGAGACGATCAAAACCTGTCGAACGAGGTACACCGTAATCGCTCATCGCCCCGGATATCCAATCTGGACCGATACAAAATCTCGAAATAAAAAGTCTAAAAAAAAAGATTTTTCGTCCACGATCAATCTCGATCGTCGTAACACCATCATGAATATGCATTCGCGGTCGAATCTCTTATATTTCCGAACGGTGATGAATTTATTAAAAAATAAAAATAAAAAAACAAATCGAATAAATTCATAGATAACTCACGTCCCATGGTCCAGACTCTGACCCCGACTCGAACGTCCGAAAATTACATTTTATCGTCGGATACGTAATTTACAACCGATGTATTTTAATACCGGAAACCAGTTTGCGAGCGTGGCAATCGGCGCTTTATCGTATCGTTATGTGTGTTACCGTCACGGCGAAGAGACGAAGATCCTGCGTGTGTCTCTCCTAGGCACGCATTTCGCCCGAAGGCATTGTGTCGAGGATATTGGTGCAGGAGTCTCTCTCCTATATATAACTTACATATAGTTATACGTATGTATATATATACAAAACTATAGTATATCGACACGTATTTCTCGGTCGTTCTCTTTCTCAGCCACTGAATCATTTCCTCGTCTAGCTCGTTCTCCGTTCGACACGTGGTAGCCGTTCGCGAGAGGACAGCCACGGCAATATAGGCAGAGGGTTCCCCAGTCACCCCGAGGGTGCTTCGGCAGCTTGACTCATTCTGTTGATGCCGTTTGCCTGTACCCGATGCCTTTGCTGCCTGAATGGCTCGTAGCTTCAGGCACCATATACATATATATATATAAATATATATAGATATATAATAACTTCAGGGACAGTCTATCTCGCGCACTTCTGCGTTTCTACACCGCCGAATGCCCGGGGATATTTTTTTTCTCTCCTCTCCCACTCTCTCTCTCTCTCTCTCCATCATCCTCTGGTTCTCGTCAAATTGTATTGGCAAGTTGGGTGTCTCGTGTATCGAGGATCGTGCGTAAACGTCGAAGACGAGAAAATGACGATTAGGGAGTAAAACGGGTATGGAGAGTTTCTCGGCTGTTTGTACGAACGAATATACGTCTCAATGCGTCTAAGCGGTATCGAGTGGAACGCGCACGAGTCGTCGTCGTCGACGACGACGGAGACGTCTCGGTACAGGAGGAGGTGGCAGTAGCACTCGCGAGGTCACGAAACGGGTTTCAGGAAAAATCTTTTACTCGCGCGAACTCTTCTCGCTGTCGCGTCTAGCTCGTCTCTCTCTCTCTCTCTTTCTCTCTTTAGATTTCTGTCGTTCCACGAGAGTTCACTCCTGCCTCGGGCTAATAACGCGCCTTTTCTCTCTCTCTCGCGCAGGTATTACTCGCGTTATCGAGCCTCTTAATGTTTACCCTTCTTTTAAGACGCTCGCGCAAATTCGTTCTTTCTCGTCGCACCTGCGTCTCGAGAGATTTCCGAAGTAACTACGACAAACTTTTCCTTCTTTCATAGAAAAGAACAACAATTCATCAAAAACCCGACAATTTTTCATTTTTTTCATACAAAAACGCGAGTGTTTTAAACGGTAGGAAAAATAATACTGTTAAGGGACGATAACGTTACATTCCCCGGGTAACAAAAACGAAACAACAATGCCGAAAGTCTCGCGACCGTGACGGAATTTTTGTTAAAAACTCGGGACGAAAATTTTTCCAACCCCTCGCTCGCTCGCTCGTCCTCCTTTTCCAGCCTCGTCCTCGGCAATTACTTTAGCCGGAGGTCCGCGAGATTGTATGCAGCCTCCCGGTACGAATATTTGCACGAGCATTATATATCTCCGCGTTTCTCGGGGCGACCCAAGGAAGTATATTGCTCAGCCATATATATACCATGAATATTATACATATATACAAACATATATATATATATATATATACACCGGTGTATGAGCAGCACACGCTAATATATAAACGTGCGGGTTAGAGTGCCATAAAAGTTTTTACCGCGGAGAGTTCTCTGTGGCCGTGCGAGGCGCGCACAGCATCCTCGCGCACTGCGTACGCGCTTGTGGAAAGTTATATACCCTCTCACCCCCTCCCCCTCTTTCTGTCTCTCTCTTGCACTTTTGCTGGATGCTGGGCAATTCTACCGTAGTGCCCATTGCTCTGTTCTCCCCGTACTGCATTACTACACTTTATACGTAATATCGTATATATATATATATTATATATGCGGGAGAGATGTTCACTACCATTTTATTATGTATCATTTGCCCTTTGCTTCGGTCAAGTCGAATTCTCACGTCGCCCGTACTCGAAAAATATATACACGAGTATATTTTCCTCTATGTATATTTATATATATATGCATGTGTGTTGGTTGTATGTACATGCATATGCGAATGCAATATTCGGTCTTTACCGCAACAAGTTATACCCGAGCGAGACGAGAACCCGAACCGATTTAATACCCGCTAATTATGTTTTAAAAGCTGTCGCGGTTCGTCCAATGACGCGGAAGAAAGAAAAAAAGGAGAGAGAGAGAGAGAGAGAGGGAAAGAGAGAATGATAAAAGAAAGGATCGTAGAAAATACCGCGGACAGGCCCGACTTTAGCCCCAAGAGTATCCGCGGAGACATTCGAAGGCGTCGAGAGACACAGTCTCGGCGATTATTTACAACTCGTTTTTCCGCTTCTTCTTTCGTCTTTTTTTTTTTTTCGTTGCAGCCTCGACCAGACGTTTTCATAGTTCTTGCGCGAATTTTATGCGCTTTGATTCTTTTTTGTTTCTCCATTTGTTTTTGTCTTTTTCTTCTTGTTGTTTTTCACCCGTGGACAGAGGCGCGTGGTGAAAATGTGTCCCGGGACAGGGTGAATAAGACGCGTGACGCGAGAGACCTCTGACATTTTCACACTAGGGACCGGATTGATACTCTTTAATTGCCCGATGACTCGTTGTACACTTTTTTCCCCCTTTATTTATTCGCGATTTATCGTTTGTTTCCTTTTTTTTCGTTACCTTGACCACTTCATCCGCTTTTTTTGTTGTTGTTCAACCGTCACGTGTCTCGTCTACTTCGCTACGCGTACAGATACGATTGCCAGGCCCGTAATTACGCGCGACTTCGACGACGACAACGGAGATCGCGCGTACGCCAAGTTATTTTACGCCAGAAAATTGTAATTAATCGAAAAAAAAATCGAGTAAAATCCTCGCTCGAAAAAATGTCGATTCTTTTTATTTTCTAGCGCTGTCGAAAACTCGTCTCGGGTTCTCTCTCCCGCGTGCGCGCTCGTGCGTGCGCATGTCGAAGTTAACGAGACCGAACACCCGAAGTATTCTTCGCGATCGCGTTCCGTCCGATCTCACGCCGGAATACTCTTTTAAAAAAGTAGGTTAATCCTCCCGGTCAATGAATCCGCTCCGTCGAGCGAGAAAATATCAAGCCCGAGAGCTAGTCGATTAACCCGAGGATCATAGGTGATCCACCGACGTATTGAAACAAAAACAAAAAAACAACAACAACGACGAAAAATTAAATAAAAAATCGTAAATAAAACGTTTCACTCGTTATATTTTTCTCCTGTCGAATATATTCGATATAGAAAGACCTTCGTGAAATCTTAGCTTAGAGACGAAATCAAAATTACCGTTCGGTCGTTTTCGCGTCTCTATTAATACATTTATGTATATTTATGTATAAACACGTATTATATATACACTCGTCAACGTGTACGTACAAACATACATAAATACCTAAGGTAGAGATAATAATCGATGTGTCAGTCGAGTCGTAGAATTTTCTATCGGGAATCATAAATGTACGAAGCACCGACACTAGAGACGAAGAGAACACTATATAACCACCTCGACGGTATATAAGTGCGGAGGCGAAAAGTGAGAGGAGAACGATGTAAGAATTTCGTGAGTTTTCGATGTTCGAGCCCACATGTGTCGTTTCGACGAATACCTATGTGTCACTCATTACCCCCTCGTGTCAATAATAACACGGAAATTTTCACATTTCCCAATGGTCAGACTCTCTCTCTCTCTCTCTCTCGCTTTCGTCGACGAGCTCCGAACTGGGCGCGTCCGCAATTAACGGAACACTAATGAGACTGAATGACCCTCGACTGTGCACGAACGTCCACCAACTCACCGACCTTTTACCAGCTTTTATTTTCTTCTTCGTTTCCTTTTTTTTTCTTTTTCAACTCGAGCTTTCTAAACCCCTTGACGACACTGCGACAATATCAACGAGAGCTGACATTTTTTTTATCAAGATACGAGGTATAAGCCGTAAATTCATTCTTCTATTAACGTTTTAATCATCAAAATTAAATTGACGTAACAAACGATCGGTTTTCAACTTTTTATATAACAAGCGCCACGGTAGTCGTTGCACATCGTAGTTACGTTGTGCCTACACGAGAGAGAAGTGTAATCCATAAATTTATGATTTCACGCGTGAGATAGAGAGGCACCTGCAACAAAACGGCGTATATACCCCAGCCTATACCCGTCGGCTCTTATGTGCCTCTGTTACATTAAACTATAGCTATATACAATATATATACATATATATGTATATATATGTATATATACATATATATGTATATATATGTATAAATACATATATACGAGTCTCACGCTCGCCCCGTATATTTATTCATGAGTCTCTCGCATATACGTAGCATACAAATACATAAAAAAATATATATCTATATATATATATATATATCGCTAGCTCGTCCGCGAAGCGTACAGCACATCTACCTACCAATAATCTCGATCCGCGTGAATATATAGATATACGCGTATAAAGTATTATACGCGCGGAGCAGTCTTTTCCGCGCGAGTCTTGTCGCGCCCGACGTCGCGCATATTCGATTATACCGCAAGGGGCCCGTATCGAAACCCGCCGACAGTAATAGTAAGGAAAGCTCGGGAGTTATATATCAGAATATATCAGATATGTATGTAGGCACAAACGATGCTGGGCGTGGATAGCCCGTTACTAATTCAAACAGGTACCCCCTTTGCCAATAAATACGTATATATTGATACATACATATATATGTATATTTATAGTTTGTGCAAAGAGACAAGAATCAGTACAGAGAGCGCGGAGACAAAACGGATTGATCGATAGATCGGTAGTGATGGCGCGTTTCGAAATTATCGTTTGTCACTCGTACGCCAGAGACGTTTGATATTTTCTTATTCGTACCGTTCCACAACGACGATATCTCTTTTTCTTCGAGACGAGATGAATTTCGAAGTACTGGATTAAAAAATTAAAAATAGGAGAGAAAGGGAGATGGGGTGGGATAAATGTATTTATATATAATAGCGCAACTTATGAATACCGATTAGTGCGATTTACCTAGAGGTGAGGATCGACTAAAAGTCCGAGCTACCAATCGCCAACTAGCAATTTCCATGGCGACGATATTATTAACTCGGCTATTACTCGCTTCTGCCTTTTCTTCGTGTAGATACGTGTATAAGATAGCTCGTATACTCGGTAGCCGACTCGAAGCAAATCGCTTGTTTCGAGTCAACTATGCGACTATATGCGACTATAACTATATGCGACTATCATATACAGGGCGATTTTCCTAAGGTATAGCACCATTTATTCTGGGGTAGATGGGACCATTACAAACAAAAGTCGCAAATAAACATTAGGGATATTTTTAATAGTTTACGAGATATGAATTTTTGAAGTTTGTCCAATCAGCGCGGCGAGAAGCGTTGGAGCGACCCACTCCCCGCCCTATCCGTAGATATAGCACAGTGTAGGGCGTTACATTTGGGATCGCAAAATTCAGAGCAGTCAATTATTATTATTTTATTACGCAGTCATTTTTATTTATCGGGCATTGACTGACTAGGCTACGGCTAGGGCGAAGAGTGGGCAGCTCCAACGCTTCTCGGCAAAATTCAGAGCAGTCAATGTCCGACAAATAAAAATGACTGCGTAATAAAATAATAATAATTGACTGCTCTGAATTTTGCGATCCCAAATGTAACGCCCTACACTGTGCTATATCTACGGATAGGGCGGGGAGTGGGACGCTCCAACGCTTCTCGCCGCGCTGATTGGACAAACTTCAAAAATTCATATCTCGTAAACTATTAAAAATATCCCTAATGTTTATTTGCGACTTTTGTTTGTAATGGTCCCATCTACCCCAGAATAAATGGTGCTATACCTTAGGAAAATTGCCCTGTATATACATATATTTAGAGAGAGTGGAAGGGAGAGATGCGCGTGTATACATATATGCGATTCTCTATTTAACTATCGCAAGTCGCAACGCGAAAACACGTGTACGGTAAAACGGCGATAGGCCAAAGTACGTGCCGTTTACAAGCGATACGCCGTTGGATTCACGTTTCGAACTCGCGGACTTTTTGAGTTTGATTTATATCACCGCGAGAAGACTTTCTAACGATTTCGATTAACGAACGTTGCGGTGTCCGCTTTCACGCGTCTCTTCTCGTCCGTCCCTCGTCTTATAATTTTCATGCTTCTACGGACGGACGAACAACGTAACGCGTTATATACACCTCTATACTTTTATATATATATACATCGAGTGTGTAGTACGCGTTGGTACAAATGAATGAGTCGTTTCATGGTTGATTATCACACTGACGGTACTCGCCCGGGTGGTTCGCACGATGCGCGATCACGAAGACGATACGATAATGATCCTCTATTATCATCGACGTTCGTCGAACGGCTTGAAAATTTTTTCGTATAAAAACGATCCCGCCACGATGGAAACAATATCGTGTGATTGGAACGATGGTGAGTCGCGCGAGGACCGTGCGACGTGTCGCGAATGAATTTAGCGTGGAATATAAGAGAACGAATAAAAAAAAAAATAAAAAAAATAAAAGGATATATATTGTCTATCGCTTATCAATCGCGCGCGATCTTGCGCTCGAACGTTTTATCGTCCTAGATAAATTTTCTTAGCGTTACGATTCACGAAGTGGCGGTTTCGCGAAGATATTCGCAGAAGGAAGAAGTCACAGCGAAGTCGCTCGATACGAATGCAATTCTGTAGACGTATATATATAAATATGTGTGTGTGTGTGTGTGTGTGCTTCTTATCGTCGTCGGCGAACCATGCGACTATAAATCCTTCCTCCTAATCGGAGCGAAGGATCGATTGTTTTAATCTCAAGATCCTCGTAAACCCCTCACCTGTATAAATAAATAAATATATATATATATATATAAGTATGTGCATAGGGCAGAGCATGGACCAGAGTTCCGCGTTGCCCCGTCATTGATTCTTATCGATACCTCGCGTTATATATATCTCTTCAAAATTTACATATCACATATAAATTTCGTATTTACCGCAACAAATCTTGGTACGTTTTATCGTTCGATTAAACGTTCGGGCGTTTGAGCCCGCGTGGAATAGAATATTTTTTTATTTTTTTATTTTTCGAACGTATTTAAAAAGAATGGCGCACCAAGTACTGTATTCATTTTCATACTCGGAAGTCGTAAGCGTTTACTAATTGCGTTTTAACCCACCGTGGTGCACCGTTACAGACTGTTTTTTTTTCTTTCTTTAAAAATTTGTTTTTTTCCCCTTGTTAAATGCATACACGTATATATGTGCAGCGTATATCGCGAATAAGGGGCCTACTTTGAGAAGAAAAAAAGCTCCGTGTGGTACTTCGGTCCACGGCTCTGTCCTTCTCTCGTCACTGCACGAGACGTTATTCTCCTCGTCTCCGAGGACTCGTATCTCCCGTATAAACCGTGTGCTCTTCGGACTCTTCCACATATAATACGTAAACACGTACACACGCGCACACGTGATTCCTTTGCTATAATTTGAGGGGAAGCTGAAGAAACGACGCGAGAGGTCTTCCCTCTCGTCGTCCTCTTCGTCGTTCGTCGTTCGTCGTGGAGGAAGAATGCGCGTCTCGAGACCACCCGCTTCTACGCTCCGGGGGGAGAGCTTCTCTGATTTTTAAATCGCTCGATGCGCTCTCGATTTCTCCTTCGTATTTATTCCTTTATCTTGCGACCACCGCCGAATACGCGACGATGTATGTCGAGGTTTGTCTCGACTTTTTCACAATTTATCGCAGACACGATTACGTTTCTAGGCCACTGTGACGAGTTTTATTAAAAAAATTGGAACGAATTAAAAAAAAAAACAATTTTAATTTTGACCTTTTTGTTCGTTTGATTCGATCCTCGATTATTTTTTCAATTTTTATCCAAATTTATCGACCCCCACCGCGACTTTTTATCTCCCGTAAAAATACAATATTCACGTGTACGTTCGGCTCGATTAGGAAATAATTTCGAGCCTATTTATATCCACGTCGAAATCCGACAAAAATAGATGCTTTTTTTTGTCATCTTCATCATCACCCCGCCGTTGAATCGTGGGACAAAAAATCATTATGATTTTTCGGTACTCATTATAATGCAATTAAGCAAAAGAAAAACACATACTCGAGTGTATATTTATATATACATATATATTTTTTCAGTAGCAAAGACTTTCTAGGCGATTGGGTGCTTTGCTTACACGGTGGCGATCGGGTCTCGCTCGTTCGCTTCTCCTGAGCACACACACACACACACACACACACATACACATGCGCACACACCAACACACACACACATAAGCTCGCGCTCACGGTAATTGATCGGCATCGCCGCAATTGCGTGCTGGCAAACGAGCCGACACAACCGCGCGCGGTGGCGGTCGACCGGTCGATCTCGCGGCGTGTGCAGCTCCTGTGCTCCTGCTACTAAGGCGAAATATAGCAATATAGAAATATATATATATGTATTGTACGTTGATCTCGTCGCAGTCTTTTCTATAGATTCGTACAGCTCGTTCGCTCTTACACCGCTCCCGTAGACTGCAAACGCGGCGGATACTGTGAGATTCCAGACTTTGGTACACAAATCCATAATCGGCAGTGCGTAATTAGCCGATACGACGGGAGCTTACGAATCGTTGCGGCTTTCTTGGACGGGAATAAAACAGAGCCCCACCAAGAGACTCTATAGAATCGCCGTGCGATCTTTTTTCAAATGCCCTTCTTGCTTCCCGCTTGCATCATCGTTCCCGACTCTCTCTCTCTCTCTCTCTCTCTCTCTCTCTCTCTATGCGAGGTGATATACGCGCGAGAAATAAATTTGAAGAAACGAAACGCGATATTACCGACGATTCCGAGGCATTATTAAAGTCGCGTATATTGACAATAATAATAATAATAGTAACGTGTAAAAAACTATAAAAATTAATCGTTGAAAATCGCGATGGAGACTGGGAATAATTTTATTTTCGTTTTTTTTTTTTTTTAGTAAAATCATCATTTTGTCCTTTCGCGTATCGTAATTTTCAGAATTTATCGATTTCCTGCACGCGCGAGATCCGGATTCGTATTATTCGTTACTGACGTGTACGTGCCTCGGGAGACGCGAGCTCGCGTCGATACGAAAATAAATTTATTATACAACTTTTCAATAGCTTTCGGATGCAAAGAAACGATGAAAAAGGAAGAGATCATGGTACGGTCATCTTTATCGGGAATCGACCTTATCGAGAAAACGATCTATTTCCCGTGGAAACGATCGACCGTGTCCGTCTCTTTTGCGCCGCCGTATCGAAACACACTTTGTGTACGGGACACGTGTGTGCCGGGGGTCTCTCTCTCTCTCTCTCTCTCTCTCTCTCTCTCTCTCTCTCTCTCCTCATGCGGTAATGCTATCATTATCTCTCTCGCCATCAAAATGAGCTCGCGTGGCTATCAAGAAGCGTGTTATCGTTTACCGTAAAAAGCGAAATGGTCCGGGACATGATTCGTTGCGGCTCTCGTGGCTCGAACACGAGTCTCGCTGCATTAACGATCTCTCGCTCATGGCCGGACTTCCGCGACGTATTTTTTTTCTTTTTCTTTTTTTCTTTTAATTTTCCGCCTTACGCGTATTGCCGGTAACCATTGGAGAGTTTCCTGAATTGCCACGAGTCGAATTATCCTGAAGATAATAAAAAGTAACAAAATTGTCTTAATCGACGATTTCGTTCAATCGCTAATATTGATTTTATCGATTTTTACCGAGCGCTTTTAATTCCCGATCGATAAGCTCGAAATAATTGTCATTTATTGCTTTATCTTCTTATTCTCCTACCTCCCACTCTCTTCCGTTATCTTTTATCAATCTCGATTAGAATTTCCCACATGGGACCACGTGAGAGACGTACGATAGAATGCGGCAAACGATCACTAACTCGACGGCTATCTCGCACCGTAGGGGTACGTAAGGTCAGACAATTTTTATTAATTCCCTAATGGTTATTATATGCGCATAAACGTTGTGTTGGCACTAGGCATTAAATTGATAATTCTCGCGCTCGTTGCGTCGTACGAGGAGGTACCCCATTGGGGTGCTCACATAATTTTATAGTACTTCTTTCGAGGAAATCTCGCGAACGCGGTCGTTAGCCTTAATCGTTTATGGAACTATGTATATATATACATGTACATACATAAAAGTTCTCGTCCGACTCGCAGTACTCCTGTCATTTTTCATACAATTAAAAATCCTTTTTTATTTAGCATACTTACGACGAAAAAATATTCGATCGATAATCGATTTTCTCAAAATAATTTTCTAATAACTTTAATTTCTAAATGTAAATCGTTTTTTTTTCTCTCGCGATATAAGTGGTCGTTCATTGTGCGGCTTAAAAAGTGAAATTATCGATTCATCAAATAATGATTGATCGCTGTAAAAATAATAGAACGTGATATATTTTATCCAAGGATGAAAGGTACTCGTCGAAAACAAAAAGAAAAGGGTTAAGCTTTAAAAAAACAGCTTTCTCTCTCACGCTGGTCCCGAGATCTGTGCTATAATACACGCACGTGTACGCGCGCAACAGATAGGTATAAGATGTACCTGTGAAAGCGCGTCCACGCACAATACACACACGCTTGCGTCTTGCTCTCGTCCTCGAGGCAGGTCCCGTTAGCTCGAACCCTCGTCGTCGTCGTCGTCTCTTTCTATCTCTCTCTCTCTCTCTCTCTCTCTGGGTGATGCCCATTGCTCGGGCGGGAGAGAGTCTTGTGTGTCCGAACCGGCATGTGGCCATGTGCTCTCTCTCTCTCTCTCTCTCGCATGGACCCGAGAGAGTTGACGTGGCGGGGTTCGAAAGAGAGAGAAGAAAAAAAATTATGGATGGTTCAAGAAGCCGGTCGACCGATATCTCTCTCGCTCTTTTCTCAAAGAGCGAACGAGTTGGAGGAGAAGAAGGGAACGAGAGAGAGAGAAAGAGACAGAGTCGAAATTAACGGTGAATTACCGACTCGTTTTCATTCGTGCTTAATCGTCATCGATACTCCACTCGATTATTGTTCCGAAGCCACTCGAGAAATAAAAGACCCGCGGAGATCGTCGAAAGGTAGACATTAAAAATATAATCGACGAAATATTTTGATTTAAAAAAAATTACGTCGATGTACTTTCGGAAAGAAGATAATAATTTTCGTATAAAACAGTTTTTTAAATTGTATTAGAACGAATCATGCGGATGCTGACTGCATACTCTCGATCTTCCATCGTGTCTCTCGTCTGTACCACGCGCTATTATATACCCCTTTCTTTTTTCTCGCCTCTTCTTTACCTCACCCTTAAACAAGTATGCGGTGTATAAGGTGTTCGGTAAAAGCTCCCTCTCTCTCTCTTTCTCGCGGTCACAAGCGTCAAGAGCTGGTTCGACCTATAAGGTTTTCAGGTAAAAGAGTTAGAGAGATAAGGGCGTTGTGCGTTGCCGGTTACCGTTGTGAGTGTGGCGCTGCGAGCATGAGACGCTTGGAATGTCGTTTAGCGACTTCCCTCTCTTTTCTCTCATCCTCTTTTGCTTCTTCTTCTTCTTCTTCTTCTTCTTCTTCTTCTTCCTCTGCAGCATCAACGGCAGCAGAGCACGAACGCATTCACAATCATCTCTGTGTTCGTTCTATCTCATTCTCATCTTCGTCTTTGCAAACTCTCGCCGATCTTCAATTTCAACACACACACACACACACTTACACATATACATATATATATATATTTGTTTCGAATTCTCCGCTTCGTTCTTTCATTCGTACGACGATGAGGAAGCGAGAGCGAGGAGAAAAAGGTGATAGAGCCAGGTGAGAGCCCTTAATGACCCGCGGTGCTCGTCACTTAAATTACGCCGGCGCTGCCGCAACCACCACCGAAAATCACTCCGCGTATACTTAATTTGTTAACGCACACGCCACACGCGGCATATACGAGACACTCTCGTACACCCGCTCGGATATAAACCTCGATCGCGAGAGGTATCAGCCGCGTTTTCTCTCCTCGCTTGATTTTGCGTCGATGCCAAAGAGACGCCGGCAAAGTAGTCGGTGGATACCGACGATAATTTTCGCGAACTCCGCATTACGCATCTCTGTTAAACTCGATTCCGGGAAGACGATCATCCGGTGGAGCAAGGAGGGAGGGGAGGGTGCAAAAATTATGTATGAATTAAATTTATGCGGCGTGCGTAGTGAGAATTAAGAGGTCCGGGATTCCTCGCGATCGCGATCTCACCCAGAAATTTAAACGTGTCGTTACGGGGCTCGTCGTTCTTTTTTTTCCTGTGGAATTTCATTTTTTTCTTCGTTTAAAAAAAAAAACCAATACGCTCCGTAATTTTTATACATAGTCGGCAATTTTCTCGCGATGACATTGGGAAAATGTAGCGAGATGATTTATTTAATGTTTTCTTTTTTTTCTTTCAAAAAATTGCGATAATTTTTTTAATCAAAGTGAAAATGTCTTGAAATTTTTTGAACCGCGTATTATCCGATAATTTGTTCACACGTAACGTGACGTCGCATATATCTATGAGCGAATTTGCCCCGTCGTCCTATATATGCGTTATTCACACCGCAGCTCGTATAACGGTCTCTCGGATTTTTTTCCGACGCTCCTTCGAAGCTCGTCTATTAAATAACTGCAACGTCACTCTAATGCGATAATTGCTATTAGCTCTTCGCAAAGTCACGATTCTCCCTCTCTCTCTCTCTCTCTCTTTCTTTTCGCGCTATCGTTCTTATCCGTCCGTCGCGTATCATACAGCAAATTAATCCGTCATAATTTCTTTTCTCAACCTCCTACAAATCTCATAATTCTGTCTTCATTTTTCAACGTTAATAATATTATGCGAATAAATATTTAAAAAATGGAAATAAAAAATTCTCCGAACGTTTAAAATTCTCACACCCCCACGCGTCGTTTCTTCGCTCATCCTCGACACGTTTCATCAATTAATCGTCGATTGGAAATCGCGTACAAAATCGTTTCCGTGTAAAATCGACGATTATTAGAGATATTTCTCGACTCGAGTCGCGAACGACGTAAATATCTCTCGTGTGTAGGTACGATTGCGGCACGCGCCCATCGTGGGTGTAAATCCTGTCTCGATAATCTTTTCCACCGCCCGTCTCTCCATCCCCTATCCTTCCATCTTTTCTTTTATTTTCTCTCATTCGTCTCGTAGCACGGGACATTAGGTACTTGCAACAGCCACCTCGTGCGCCAAGTGCATGCATGGACCTCTCTTAGCGCGCGCGCGATCACACGCGTTTTCTCCACCTCCGCAATATTCTCTCGTTCAGCCGTTCGTTTTTCTCGCGACGTTTGTTTTGCGTGTGAGATGACGAGGGTCGATAAGACGGTAGTAAAGTCGCGTGTGAATATTTATCGCTCGTGCGAGAGAGAGAGAGAGAGAGAGAGAGAGAGATGCTGTTTGAAGATCATGTACGCAACGCGCGTTTGAGGGAGAGGAACACCCTGTTAGCGAGTCGAGGTAACGCGCGTGCAAAGGGAAGTATCGTCGTCTTATTCGCGAAAGCGCTTAACACGAGCTTTTATAACCCCGTGAGAAACTTGGAAATAAAACCGCCTCTCAATCTCGCATCTGTACTACACATTTATACATAACATATATATTTATATATATTTGTTTATGTATTATATACACGATGTATAACAAAATGTGTATACACAGTCACATTTTCTTCCGGCGAACGAGAAATAAAAACAGGTGATTATACACCGCGAAAGAGAGAGAGAGAGAGATTGAGAAAGGAGCGTCGACAACGCGTGTTCGTCGACGGGGGGGCTGATTAAAAAAATCATATATATATATATAGAGGGAGAGAGAAAAAAACAGGTGAATCGAAATAAGAAGAAAAAAAACGAAAACTACCTTGTACAACAGAACTTTTTTCGTCGATGAATTATACTTAATTATGAGCAATCCGCACGCACGAAACCGGTTGGAAAAAAAAAGAAGCATTGTGGTTATACAAAGGTTCTAACGGCCGCTACGGGAATATCTTGCCGTTGATGTTCATTAGACATTCTAATGACTCGTTTCTTAGAAATAAAATATCAAATTATTTATTAACAAAATATCGAGCAACGAAGCGTAAAGATCGTAATCGGATGGGACGAGAACGAGGCTCGCTCGTGAAATAGGACGGGTTGATTCGTGTAACCGGTGAGATACGCGGAGGTACGCGAGAGCAAGGGGATCTTCGAACGACGAGGTAGAGACAGAGAGAGAGAGAGAGAGAGAGAGAGAGAGAGAGAGCTGTCAGTCTCTTTACTGACCGACGTTGGATCGCGGAGAAGGTTCGGATGAAATATTTTCGGGCAGGTGTCTCCGGTCCCGGTGTACACTTACACGAGATAAAAAAAGAAACAACAACGTATAAAATCGTGTGTACGCTTATGGGAGAAAGAGAGAGAGAGAGAGATTCGAAGTTTATGTGAGTTTGGATTGACACGCGGGTCGTTATACTTTCGCCGTCCGAAAACGATCGAGCCGACCGAAGAATTTTCGTCTTACTTCTCAACTTATGGGTGTGTGTGTGTGTGTCTCTCTCTCTCCCTCTCTCTCTCTCGTTGTTCAACATACATATATGTATACACGCGCCATCAGGCCGTGTTTTAATATAACACAATATTTTGTATTTGCATATCGCATTACAACCGTCCGGGGCGATCCTTTCACATTTCGATCGTTCTCGCGACGCGTGACTAATTTCCTAATAAGAAATTACGATCCAATACGATCGAAAATCACCAAGGTCGTTTTAAGATCGATGACGAAAGAGAGAAAAAATTGAAAAAGATTAACTTTCTAATGATTTCGGCCCAGAAAACTCGTCGAATGGTTCATCGTCCTATTCTAGATCGCTCTCTCGTTATAAATTTTAACGCGTCCGCGTACTCATGCACACGACGACGACGTACCTACGTCTCGCGCGTGTTTCACGAGAACGAACGCACGATATATTTTAGGACGCGTGTCTTATCGACGGGACATTCGTCTTGTGTATTTTATTCCAACTACGTCGAGACAGTATGAACTCTCTCGTTCGACGTCCCGTTGACAAGAGAGTCCAGCTCGATATATATCGAGGGACTGCTGACGCCAGGTCCGTCGAACAAATATTTTTTTGTCCTCCGTTTTTTTTCTTCTTCCGTTTCGTCAAATTCTCTCGTATCGATCTTTCCTGATAGGAAAATAAATTTTAGTCGTGCGACGGTAATGAAAAAGAAAAAAAAACAAAGGAAGAAAAAAAACAGCGGTAGAACCGCTGATTGTCGAGAGACTCGCGGGGAGACACTTCGCGACTATCGCTGTCGCAGTTCGGGCAAGGATCTGCCTATCTCTTGTCAAGAGATATACTTAACGAGTCAGCGAATGATCTACGCGATAGTACTAGCTTATTTATATATACGTATATAAGTATCGCGTTATACCGGAGAACGCTCGAAGCTTCGTATAACCAAAACGATTTGGAAATAAAATGCAAATCGTTCTGATCGACGGTCGCGCTTTCGCATTCGTCATTATACACATCAATCGTTGTACGTACGTCGAGTAGTCCGCTTCGTATATATCTATATACTCGTGTTTATATATAAATGTATGTGTAGCAAGTATGCGTGGATAGAGAGCTTGATTAATAGGTAAAATCGCGGAGGTACGAGTACGCGAATGAAACGTACGAGAAAGGAGTCAAAGACAGTGAGGGAGAGAGAGAGAGAGAGAGAGAGAGAGCGAGAGATAGGTCTAGCAGGAAGAACGTACGTGTGTATAAAAGATTGACGTAGAATCTCGTGAGACGATACACATTTATGTGTATCGAAGTCTTGATAAGCCCAGAGGGTGGAGCAAGAATCGAGATACGAAGAAGCACACACTGAGACGTAATCGCCCTACGGGTGAAACTTCTTCCGCGTTCTGAATCGCTCACGACGATACCAGACATTCAAAATGTGCCCCGAAGCTGCGACTCGCGATTATCGAAAGTTGCAACGTATCGAATGAGAAGAAAGAAAAAGAAAATAATAATCTTCCGTAAGTTATCACACGGGGGATGAAAATGCGACGTTAAGGTAACAAGCCTCGATTAATAAACGAAACGAACCTATCGGCTTTCATTTCGCGAACGAAATTCTTGCCTCTACCGATGACTCGTGTCGCGACGTACGAGCGATTTAACGATTTTCCAATTGGCCTAGTAAAGTCCACGTTGAGTACGTCGAGAGATGACAGGATGATCGTAGAGAGAGAGAGAGAGAGAGAGAGAGAGAGAGAGAACACGCGTGAGATACCCGTGAGCTTCGCCTACAGGGAAATACGCTCGGTCGAGACTTATCGTCTTGCCAAAGTCCTGTTTTCTCCTCCGACACACGCACGACGCGTAGATCGTCGCACGGTCCGAGCAAAAAAAAATCTAATCCAACAAGATCGCTCGGGGTGACGAAAAATTAATTTTTTTCACGCTCGTGGATGAGATCGCCTCGCCCTTTCCTTTTATCCCTTACACAGCTTCGTTTATTCATGATAAATTACAAGATTCCCGACTAAGATTTCATTCTATGCCGGCAACGAATTTTTCAAGACTCCCTTCGTTCTCTCACCTGCGAGATGTCGAACGTTCGATATTTATCCTCGTACTACCACGCAACGAGGATTATTAATGAACCTTGGCTATAAAACGATATCAATGAAGTTGCATAAAATTGAGTTTCAATTGCCCTATACCTCGTGAACGTAAGTGTTCACGAAAGTGGAGTACGAGCACTGTGTTTCCTTGCTTCCTGCATATATAGACGTGCTTGCTCGAACTGCAAAACCCCGATAATGCACTGGGTAGTGCCAGGCGGGAGTGTAGACCGCAATAATCGAGAGATCTCCTTTTTGCTATCGACGATATCTTAGCGGCTTATGCCCGAGTCGCCAGGCACCGTGAGCACACGGGAGTTTTATTCACCTCTTATTCTTGGAAATGTCGGAGGAACGGGGATATGTAATAATGCCGGGTCGATAAAACGAATGAAAAATCACTGCTACCGGTCTGTCTCATTCACCCTCTCTCTTTCTCCCTTTCTTTCTCTCTCTCTCTCTCTCTCTCTCTCTCTCTCGATGGTTCTCGCTGTGTCCCTTTGCCCCATACGGTACGACGTATGCTTACATATATATCTGTATATAGATACATATATATAGAAGGTTGGAATATAATCTTTTTTTCGCGATTATGCGATCGAGCACACACCCACAGATCGCGGCGAACCAGTCCAACCGGACGGTAAAGAGTGTCTCGTACTCGATAGTTGGGTCACTCGAGTACACTGACAAAGCACCTAAGGTATAAATATTCGAGCCACCTGCTCTCACAATCCTCTTTCTCGTTCGTACACGCGTCTATTAAACCATCGAGAACGAGGAGACACCCACGCGCTTCGTCCGCGTACTCTTTTTTTCTTTCTTTTCCCATCTCGTTCGAACGAATATTCTTCTCGAATTCTTCTTTTTTTTCACTCGAGAATCTCTCGAGAATCGTGACCGCCGAGCCGACGACCCATAAATTATAATCGGCTTCCGGCTCTCCCCGGTGATCAATTTTTTCGATCGCCGACGCGCGGAACACCTTTCGTACTCGGCGCTCGTTTTTTTATTTCGACTTTTTTTTTATTCTTCTTCTTTCATTTTGCGTTTTTTTTTGTTCAATCCGAGCCGAAGTTTGTCCGATTATATTATATGTGTCATGATAATATTTTTTCTGACGTTGGGAATTTAATTTCTACCGAGCGATCGCGATACTCGTCTCTCGCCCGCGCGATTTATTTATCTCGCGAGTCGCGCGCGCGCGTGTGTGTGTGTGATTTCACAATACGTGCTCTCCATGTATGCATCGTGGACCGAATAATTCACGAGTGTGTTGACAGACTCTCTGACTTTTAGCGACGAGAGGAGAGAAAGTTTTTTTTTATTTCGAGAGAGAGAGAGAGAGATAGAGAAAACGCGACAGGTACAATGATCGCGTTCTCTTACGAGCGTTTTTCGAAATTGGACCTGAACGATATTTATCACTCATTCCCTCCAATATAATTAATTTCATCCACAAATTTATTAACTCATTACATTTAATACATTTATCGATTTATCGATTACAAAAAAATAATAACTTCCTTTTTTTTAATACAATATTTGTAAATTCAAATTTTCTAAAAAAAAAAAAAAAAAAAAAAAAAAAAAATTATTTCGCCCCGTGCGAGATGACAACTTCGCGTCGGGTTGCAACCCCGGCGGAGCGCATTCGTCGTCCTCGAGTCACGAAGCTCGAGTGACGTCTCGTTCGCCAGTGTAGGTACGCCGCGTGGACTCGAACGTTCTCGCCGCGTCGGCGTCAAACCGTACGCGTCGTCCCCCGATGCGGAGAAACGAATACAAACATAAACGCACACACATAATCACCCCCCCCCCCCCCCCCCGACCCCACCCCCTGTCGGTTATCCGCTATTCGTTCGGAGGGCGTCCCCCAGCTTCGTTCATGCGCCCCGTCTCGTCCCTCTCGTTTGGATCTCTCCCTCCCTCCCACCCTCTCTCTCGCTCTCTCTCTCTCTATCTCTCGTTCGTTGGAAGTCGAGTCTCGCACACCGGGTCTCTCGTGCGATTCACTCCGATACGCGGTGGTGGGGATTTCCCCGTGGCGGTGCGTCTAGCCTCCACGTGGTGCGCCGAGCGTGCGCGCGTTCGTCCTCAGGCTGAATTTCGACTCTCCTCTCCTTCCATCCCCTCCTTTTTCGATCATTTCATTATACATATTTGTCAATCGGGCACACATTTTTTTCTCCCATTCACGAATTAATCTTTGCCTCATTTTTCCTCAAATTTTCTGATTTTATCGTCGATTTGAAAAATTAACCCTCGTTATACCCGTCGCGTTCTCCGATCAAAGTTTCTTCGTATCTCTCACGATTCTTATTTATCACAATGTCGCCTTTATCGTGAAAATAAAATGTCAAAATTTCAATAAAAAAAAAGTAATTGATTTAGTAGAAAATCTTCGTTCCCTGTCACTTCCCGTGGAAGTTATAACAATCTTCCAGAATTCACAAAAAAAAAATGAAAAAAAATATACACACACATCGAGCAACAAACGAAAGTCCTACGTGATTAGTCGGAACGTTATCGATGAACGGATAAGGCAGAGATAAGCCAAGTTTGCCGAGAGTTTGTATACGATTGGTGGTGGCAAAATACTCGTTGCCCCGTTCTCTCCATCAAGCTATCTCTCTCTCTCTCTCTCTCTCTCTCTCTCTCTTACTCACTCTCCGTGTAGGGTAGAGTAGGAGCAGGGGTAGAGCGTAAAGCCCCGCGTGTGTGCTCTCGTCGATCTCTGGCAGGCGCGCGGGGATTTCGTATCGTCTCTTGGTCGGGGCCCACCCGAAGGTGGTGGCAGAGTAGGTAGCTAGCGGCTCATAGCAAGAGCGTATCCGGACGCGCCGAGGGACAACCTACCTACCTCCCGTTCGCTCGTTCGTTCGCGCGCGCAACAAACCCGCGAGCTCTCCTCTCGTGCCGCATCGACTTGTGTGAGTTTTCATTCGTATTCGTGTCTGTGTATGTGTGTGTGTGTGTGTTTGAATGTGTGCGCGCTTGTCTCACGCGGGTCTCTCAGGGGGGCTTTTGCCGTCACAGGCCGTCACTTTCGTACGTCTCGTATAGCCACGGTTCGGCGTGGCCAACTATCCCTCAGTCAACGGCGCATCACCACAACGCGTTCAGCTGATCAGCTGTTTCTTCTCTCTCGCGTGTTTTTCTCGCGCTTCGCATACCTCTCCGTTTACTTTATCCGTCAGTCGGTTCGCGAGTCGTATCAACGACGTTATCAATTTTGTACGATTAATTTATCGTGATTGTTTCGGTAACGCGTTGTTCGAGAAGGGGTACTTTTCACCCTGAATACTCGAAAATTTTCGATGAAATGCAATGTTGTCGTTTTTCTCGATCGATCGTTTTTCGTGTTGACGTGAGAGATTTACACGTGGATCGACGTTATAACAGTGAGGAAGGATTTATCTGTCGTTGTAAGAGTTAAACTTTCCATCGGATCGATCGTGTTGTTTTGACGAAATAAATCGATCGTTCGTCCGATTGGAATATTCGATCGATTTGTCGATATCGTCACGAGGATTTATGGATCGTGTTGATAACAGGATTATCGTCAGGACGCTTCGTCCACGTCCTTCCAAGTGTTGAAGAACTTTTGGCAACTCCGATCGTAATATTGTTTTTTGTGGTCCGTTCGAACGACGCGCGATCGTCGATATATCTTCGATAGATCGATAAATCGTAGATCGTCCGCGCGACTTTCAAAATAAATAAAAATAAAGTAAAAAAAGTAAAACAACAATCGACAACAAGAAATTAATCGTATCGCGACAACGATGTGTTCGATCGAATCGCGTATTGTGCAGTGATCGATGAGGTGCTGGTGATAAAGAAAATTGGAGGGTTGTAACGGTGTCGTAGATTACGGGGCGGCGGCCAGATCGGCCGACTCGCCTCGAGTATCGAGCAAACTGGAGGTCCTCGAGATGTTTCCCCCGCGCACCGATGTGTCAACAGCTGACAAATTGGCGCTGTGTTACGCGCCGCACGTCGACATGACGACTGTCATCGAGGTCGAGGTGAACATTTTTCGCTCATTTCAATTCCCCCGCCCCTACTCTTACCGTCTCATCGTACGTTACAAAATAATTATCGTTCCATGACAGGAAGAGAATCTACAAGAAGAAAAAAAACAGAAGACGAACAAAAAATCAAAAGAACAAGAGGGGAAAAAAAACAATCGCGCGTTATTTCATAAAAGAACACGATGAAAAATTTCGTAATTCCCAACGTACCGAATTCGGCGTGTCGGACGCGCCACCGGTCATTTAACTAATATAATCATCGAGTGAGAGTTACATTCTTACATGCGAGGATCCTTTTAGTCTAATAACGCGTCAGGGAAAGACGTTAGGGGGGAAGGTGGGGTTGATGAGGGGACAAGAATTTACAGTTAAACATGATTACCGTCATTAGGCCGACGTTCGATGAGTGCCAGCGCGCTTTCACGTTGATATTTTTCGTCCATGACCGAATATATATGTACATATATATACGACGATACGAACCGTCTCTTATCTCCCTCTCTGTATCATTTCTTTTCATTTATCACATTTAGATAGATGAATATATATAGATATATATATATTTATGTACTTTTAATTATCACCATCGCTCTCTAACGCATTGCGATATTTCCTCATTATGATTAATGACATTAAGAGACGCGACACATAAATATTTCAATTTCGTAAAATGTTATTCGAGCCGCACGTATCAACGATCTTTATCTACGCGCATTAGCCGGACCTTTCGATATTCCATTTTCCTCGCTCGATTTATTTATAAATGAAAAAAGAAAAGTCAAATTGACACGAACGTTTCAATGCAGCTTCGTTGCGAATCGCGATAAGAATCCTCGATGTGTATGCGAAGTGAGAAAGAGGTTTCGTAGCCGTACGTACCTTTTACTCGATGCATTGAGTCGTTACTTCGATGCTTCGATTACTATCGGCGTTTCGTGCACGTGAGAAAGAGTGGTGGCTGCAAAAGCGCGTGAACTCGTCCCGATGAATCGAGCACGTTTAATGCACGAGGCGTGGACGAAGATAAACTCTCGGCTTTCCCCATTGATATCTAAATTGTGTATTATCTTGTTTCGATCACCTCGTTCATAAAAATATTTCAAACTCAATCGTAAAATCATAAAATTATCACCGTTTTTCTAATCACGAATGAATTTCACCCTTTTCTCGTATATCGATCCAATCTCTAAAAAAAAACAAGTAAAAAAAACAAATTAAATTACCCTACGATGCAACAATTACAAACAATTATTACTCACGCGCGTCGAGTATAAATAATAATTACTTTTATATATAGTAAATATCTTCGTACCTTTCGAATTAGTGATTCGTACGTTATGTTTCTGTGCGTATACTTCTAGGGTCCAGAGGGTGAGCGCGTAACCCCGTTGAAAATCATATATACACACAGGATACAAGAAGTCAATGTGCACTCTCCGCAGGCTACTTATCTCGCGCGCGTACTGAAAATTTTCACGAGCGTAGCATATAACCGGGTTGAAATTACAACGTCAAGTAAAATAATATCTCTCGCGAGGAAGAAGAAGAAGAAGAAGAAGAAGAAGAAGAGGAGGAGAGAAAGAGGGAGAGAGAGAGAGAAATGCCGATTACCATGGCCGTTGAGTACAAAATCAAACGTAATAAATAATCACTAATATGTACCCTCTAGCCGCTAGCACACCCGCTTGTCTATACACACACATACGCACACATATCAATATATATATATATATATATATATATATATATATATATATATACATATATATAAACAGACCCGAGGCCATAAGTGTTTTCTTCGTAATACTTTGGTCGTGTATAAACCGTGGCATATATGCCTGCTACATACATAGCAGTTCTCATTCGTGCACACGCCGTGGCAGTAAATCATACGCGCGAAACCATCGAGAAATTTGCTCAACGCGTCGTTGAATTTTCTATGCTCTTCAAGCAGCGGAAGTAAGATGGTTGGGGGGGGGGGCATACGTGAACGTAAAGGACGAGGGGATGGAGAAACAGTTTGAGCGCGGGCGATCTTACAGGGGAAGGGGGTGGGGTTTTAAGCATCTACGCTGGGGGTCCTCGAACTTCGCGAGTTACGAGAGAACGTTGATAGTTTGTATTTCTCCGTTTGATTTTTTTCGTTTTTTTTTTGTTTCTTTGGAGCGAAACGTCGTTAAGATTGATTCGATAATAACGTTTTGAGAGAGTCTCGAATCCATCGTCGAGAACTCGCCATTTCACTTTTGACGGTTCACTCGCGGGCGATTTCGAGTCTTTCTATCTATCTTTCTCTTTCTCGGATTAAAATCGTCGCAGCGATATATTTTAAAGTACGATCGCGCAAGCGGGGATCTCCTCGAGGAGGTTCGATCTGTCGCTCGGTCTCTCGCCCGAGAGACTCGAACGTGTCGCCGGGACTTGAACGAGATCGCACGAGCAATCCGTCTCTGACTACTCGGTGAAAGCCACGGACATGCTTTGATTCGTTCCGCGCAAAATTTTCCACGTTACAAACGAGACAAATACCGAATAGACGAACCGGGGTGGGAGGAGGGAGTCGAGGGTACGCGGTACGTACGAACGAATCGGGTATTGCCCGATACCGCGATTTTATACGCGGCGGCTCTTTTATCGGCCAACTGGATTATACGAAACTCCGACGAGAAAAACTTCTTGATTTTCTTTTTTACGAATTTTTAATCACCATAGAAATTCCAAGTCGATCGAGAAACCACGAGTGACTTTAGGGAATAAAAAAATAATTTTTCTTTTAGTTCGATTTTCTTCTATTATTTATCGTTCGTAAAAAATGTTAAACTCGCGATAGACAACTTTTCAAATGTGTATCGACGAACACGCGCTGCTTGCCCATGACTCGTATCGATCACATTTCGCGGTAAATCCGCGTTCGCGTGTTTTCACGTACGTCGAGGTGAGCTTGTAGACTTGCGTCGTCGATCGACGAACGACGATGTCCCAGACGTTATTACCAATTCGAATGAACCCGGAGATATGTGTCCGGTTTAACTTTATTACGGTGACTATACGCTCGATCCCGGTACGCGAACGAGATATGAACGAACGTTTTGCGCCAAACGGGATCGCACGATAATTCCCATTGAACTTTTCGATCTTTCTATATTCGCGATATCTGGATTCAAAAATTATTCTTCGATCGTAAATAGAAGATTCGTAAAGTTGAGAAAAATTGGGTTAAAATTAAAATCGACCTAGTTTCTTGTCATTTCGTGAAATTCTTTATCTCTCTCTTTTTCTCGTAACCGTAAAAATCGGTCGATGTTGACACCCGCGGTTGGTCGCACGAAAGGTAAAATATAATCCATCAGAAATTATATTCAGTTCGATCTCGCGTTCTAGGTAGAACGATCGTAATCCGCCCGAGCTGACATTTTACAACTCTAGGGTGAGATAGAGATAGAGAGAGAGAGAGAGAGAGCAATGGTGCTAATTAGACGATCGCCTCTCGTTCGTACATACGAACGAGTTTGACCGGAAGTAACGGTACGAGCGTTTTCCTTGTATTCAATTTATTCTTCCGCGCGAGATCGTTTTCGAAGTTGTCCCAGTTGGACAGTCGCAGAGATATCGATCTGTCGAGTTTCATAGCGACGTTTTATTTACTTTTTATTTATTTTATATTTATTTTATATTCATTTTATTTATTTTTTATTGTATTTTTATTTCACCAAACGAACACAAATGTTGCGATAGCCGTGCGAGATATTACATTAAACTCTGAACGAAAGGCGCGAAGAGAGAAAGAAAAAAAAGAAAAGTTGGACGTTTTCAAGGTCTCGAGTCCCACGATAAATGTCATGAATCGCACACACACCGATGATTAAACGTTGTCTATAGCCGATCCCAAAAGCGGGTAGCCTGTGTTATATACGATCACCATTAATCTTTTTTTTTCTTTTTTATTTTCGTTCAGTTCGTTTCGAGCGCGACTCGCAATCTTGGCACACTTCGCGAACTGTATGAATTACGATTTCTTATTTGTGCTATTTATATATATATATATGTATATATATCTGTTCATGTGCATATATATATGAATATAACACAAGGCATTAACGCCTGGCAACAAGAATCGCGACTACGAGTAAACAATGAACGTCTGGGCGATTTTTTTAGGTCAAAGGATTCATTTTTTACTCACGCCAAAAAGTCTGACTGGGTAAACAAAAAAAAAGTGGTCATAACTTCTAATACGTATTTAAAAGTTCGGGTCGTTGCAATAATTTAGTAAATAAGCCGGCGTATCGAATAAAAAATTAGATACGCCGGGATATTTGAATTGCGTTATGCAATAAATATCGACCCTATCCGTTATTTTTATTTCAATTTTTTCCCTCGAAATAACTTTAGAAATATTCGCGAGGGTGGTTTCGAAGGGTAGTTCGTAAAAGAGGGTTGCACAAACGGGGAGATTGAATTTCGCAAGGAAATCAAAATTAAACGAGATTTCGCACGATTTGTGGGGTAAAAACGTATTCGTATATATCTATATAATATAGAGAGAAAAATGTGCCAACAAACTTTCATCGAGACGATAAATCCATCGGTTAATTGACGATGCATGCGATAATTGCACGTTACGCTTGATGAGATATTCATCGAGATGTTCAATTACTTTTTATTACCCTCCTGTTACGATCGTCTATATTTCCGTACGATTTCATACGTCGTTACGAGTTATAACGTTTCGATTCGTGAATGGTTTCCTATCACGAAATATACGCACTCTACATACATACATATCGAATTATATTCTACGAGATTTCATATATCTAAAGATGGAACGAATCGACCGAAAGATTTAAAAAATAAATCAAAATATATAGATATATAAGTACGCGTAAAGGTCGAACAGGCTCTCGAAGATTTCGGGCCTGGTCGGGATAATACGCATGCGTCATCGTCAACACCTTATCACTACACTAGTGAGCGACGAAGAGTGGGAAAGAAAGCGAGCAAAGTGGGATGAGTGATAGGATCGAAATCGTCAACCGTGGCCATTCGACGTTATCGCTGTCCCGGATCGGGGCACACCTATACGGGTATATATATACGTTGTACCTACTCTACGTTCGCGTTCGCGGTGCCGCTAAAGCTTTCGTGCGGGCCCTCAGCTTACCCCGGTTTATACTCTCTCTCTATTTCGCCGACGGCTATTTGCGTTGCGACAGGTATATGCCCGCGGGGTAACCATCGAGATCCTTCAGGTCCGTTTGACGATCCGCGCATGCTCGCACGGACTTTCCTCGCTTCCGTGATTTTTCGCGATTCCGCGAATACGCGAAATCCGTCAAGCGTGCCGTTGTAAGAAATTCTTTCTTTTATTTTCTTCTCTCGCCTCGGTCCCGTGGTGCACCGAGAAAAAATATTAAAAAAATCGTTTTCTCTTCTTTTTTTTTATAACAAAATTCGTAAATTTTTCACTCGTTATATTATTACAGAAATGTGACGAAATATTTGTCAGGTTGGCCGGGAATTTAATCCTGAATTCCGCGTTCCGATCGATGTACTCGTTTCTTTTTTTATGTTGTTTTATTATTCTTTTTTGTTTCAAGACACGTGTGTGTACGTATACGCGTAAACAAAGTAATAAACGAGCGGGAGAAGGTTTTCGCGCGGGCCGAGCGCACGTGAATTGCGCATGAAAAATTAATAACCTCTCGTGACTCTATAATTACCGTGGTTTGTGCGTGTATCGGTTGAGATATATAGCCGATCGGTAAGAGAGAAGCACGACTGTCGTAAAACGTCAAACGATAGGAGACTCGTGTCTCGATGGAACGCGCGTGACGTCACTATCGTTCTCCCGGAGAATTCTAATGATACCGTGGTATAGTTCACGCGCGCGTGTGTATTTTAAACTTTATTATGTACGTTCGATCGACAGCGACCGAGAACACCTCCTGAACTCCGGAAACCCGTTTTCCATCGAGTTTCGTATTCTTCGTTAACTTCCTTTTTTTTCTCTCAAAAGTCTTCGAGTCTCGTATCTATGCGAAATTCAACGATTCCCAAGGGGATTAAATATACATGTATACATAAATGAATAAATATATACATATATATCCAAATATAGATTTTTCTTCCCGATTAAAACGCAATCTAACGTCGAATTCTCAATGTCGAAAGGTCGGGTACGTTAAGAGGCGCACGTGTCGTTTATAATGTTCGCAAAATAATAATATTAAAAAAGAATTTAAAAAAACACTTCTAATCGAGAGCCTCGTAAAGATTAATATGTCATTGACCACGCCTCGTGTAAAAGTCATAAAAAAAAGAGCTACCGGATATATTTTCGACGAATCAAAGTTTTGTTACTAACCTCTTTTTTGATTATTTTTTATTTATTAAAACTGCGAGATCAATATCTCAAGAAATTTTAGTAACGCGTATGAAAATGACTCGAGAAAGAAATGCTTCACCCGGTTTGTCGATGGAAATCTACGGAAATCATCGTGGGATCGTGAATTGAAAAAAAAACAAAAGCATTAAAAAAATTGTTTTCTCTAGCTTGACAGAAAATAAGTTTCACGACTCGAAATTGCCTATAACTTCGTTGGTCGACGTCACGCTGCGAGTCCATTTATTTCATAATCGTTAGAAGCTCGAAGATTTGAAATTATTTTTAGCGATCTTTTTTTAAGGCGAGGCCATTAATTTTTTTCTTTCCTTTCTCGAAATCGTTGATTTTTCACGAGAGACTTTTACGAAAATTGGACGTAACGCGTGTTTGGTACACGCGATCCTTGGCAGTTAACACACACACACACACACACACACACACACATATATACATTTACATCGTAATATATACACGTATATCTCGAGGTCAATTATCAAACCGTTGAAGGTAATTTAATAGACGTTTCTGGTTAATTGGACTTTTGCATGACGGTATGCAGTCGGTGCGTCCATCTCGTGTGATGGATCACTCGAGAGACACAGAGACGAGGCATGCAGCGAGAGTGCTTGGTACAGGGTTTTGTTTTCGATGTACTAGAGCATAATATGCTCGATATATCATTCGATATACGCGTATGTCGATATATATGTATAATTGATCGATGTACTAGAACGTCGTAACATTGCACGTCATCCAGATATCGGATCGGTACGATCGTTGATCGACATTCGACTATATATATTCTCGTGACAAGATTACATTCAGCCATCTGCGGTCCGATTTTCGAACCACGACGTTTAAAGAGACAGTCCATAAAAATAAATAGATCGAGAAAATTGTTCCAATTCGCCAATCGCGAAGAAAATTAATTGCAAAAATCACATACGTACCTACTATGAAAGTCTCGTGTACGACTTTGAGCACTATACGATTTCCGTTCGCGTATACATTACCACGATATTAAGTATTGGTACGACATACTGGAAGCGACGATCGATACGTACACCCCTCTAGGTAACCGCGCCGCAGCCCGGAAAATTCCTCGAATTCCATCGTGGCATCGATGGAATTGAAAGTACGTTAAGTTGGGCAAAAACCACGTGCGCTAATATTACAGTTAAATGCAGGAATGATTGTCGTAAGAGAAAGAGCGAGAGGGAAGAGAGAGAGAGAGAGGAGGAGCGAAAGATCGCCAGAGGGGGAGGAAGAAAGACCGGTCCGAGTCCTGAGAAATCACTCTCGCGACAGCCAACAGCTGCGCTCGACCATAATTTATTATTATTAATATTATCATCATCATTATTTGACCCGATAAGAAAAAGAAAAGAAATTGCAACGATTTGTAATACACGATGAAAATGGCGATTTCAAATTACGGTCATTAAACTGTTTAACCAATCGGCACAAAATCTTAATCGAGTCGTAAATCATTCTTAAATCAAATCATGCTTATTTTTAATTCATGTGCGTTTTTTCTTCTTCTTTTAATTCGCAGGACCGTCTGACGGGTCATGGTGGTATATCGTCGCTGGGTGGTGGCAATTCGTCACCGTACTCGGGTGCCCATCATCATGGTCATCGAGGCAACGGCAACGGGGGTGGTATGCCACATCACGGTGGTGCATCCCTTCCCACAGCTTCGGACTTTCAACCCCCTTATTTTCCACCCCCATTTCCAACCCATCATCACGCACCCGCCAGTCCTCAACACGGTCTTGGTCAGCCACAACATCTGGATTATCTCGTAGGAAATCCTTACACACAGACCCTCGACACTCTTCATCAGCATCACTACAATCACCTGAGCGCGGCCGTTACAGCGGGACAGAGGAGCGGAGATCTGAGGAGAGACGCAGAATCCATTCATGTGGTAAGTTTTTATTTATATTTTCCCTTTATATCGTACAAATATCTCATCCTCGTCGTCGCCACGAGCATCACCGAGGGATGTTCCTACTCTCAAGGGATGAAACCACCCTTTTGCTTCATATATTTAACAATTTATTTTTTATTACAATTTTTCACACCTACGAAAATGATCTTCGAATTTATAACTCGAGAAAAACGCAATCTCTACGGTTTGAATCTTCAATTAAACTTGCACGTTGTACACGTTCGACCTGGATATTTCATTTCTTTTTTCTTTAAACTAAATTGCACCCGAATGATTTACCCAAGAGGTAAAATGTATCGAGCGAAAGTCGGACGAAAAATCATCGGAGAATTCGATCGACGTCCGGTTGGTAAATATATGTATCCCCTCTTTAATGCCTCACTATACATATATATATATATATATACCCAGGTCGGTATTAAAAAGGGGATCGAGTCAAGTTCGTCATCGTCTCTCATTGCCCATACGGCCCGGCTGCCGGTCTGTATGGGGCAATACGAGACCGAAGAAGAATTGCAAGGGACTGCGGAGAATTCGGGTACCGTTAAACCTCGTGCGGTATCCGCCTCTTTTGCTTTTTATTCTCCCCCTCTCCACACTCTACCCTCTCCTCCACCCCACTTTTCGAATACGCGCTATAATGTATGTGTAACACACATATAACGATAAAGATCCGTCGAACGTTTTGCCTCACGCGTGTATTTTTACTCATACTCTCGCGACCCTTGGCGCGTATACGAGACGAGAAATTACGAAAGAATATTTTGCGAATTTCCTTGACCCGATACGAGATGTATCAAGCAATGGGGTAGAGAGGGGAGGGAGGGATGCGAAAAAAGAAAACTGGACGCGAACTGTTGCATTGAATTCTTTCACGTTCCCTTCTTTCCTTGACGACGAGAACAGCGCAGAGAAATACATTTTGTCGAGATATCGAGAGTACTTCGTCCTCGATAATTGCACGTTTCTAACACCCTCCTCTCTCTCTCTCTCTCTCTCTCTTTCGTGTATGGGTCTCTCGTCAGAAGCGTTTTTACGCTAATTTATGGGTTCGCGAGAAAGAGAGTCCTCCTCTCGCTATCACGATTGGATAAGGGACTGCAATTATTCGGTATGTACAATCACCTACGGAAATTCGCGTCTCTCGAGGAAGATTAACTTAAATATATACGTTACGCGCAAAAATAAAAATAATAAATAGGCATAAAATCGGTAATACGTGCGTGACACAGAACGAAAATATAAGTATCTTATTCAATGTTGTTTTTGTTCCTTCGTTTATTCACGAATGAGAACGGGAATTATAATTTTTGTTTAATTTCAACGAGTTTCTATCCCAACAGAGATTCTTTGGAGGGAAAAAAACCCTTTTTTCTTTTTTACTCAAAAGATCGGTAAAAATTCAAAAGTTGATTGTACCGTTTGGCCTACAAAGTAAATACGTAGCTCGCGCGTATTAACTCCGAGAGAGCCGCGAGAGTGAAAAGAGAAAAGGATTTACGAAAAAAAGAAAAACGCGACCGGTGAGGGTAGGGGGGAATGTTAGGTGGCCACATGCGAACGCATTTGTGCAACGTGCACGTGCGAAAAACAGCGTGGTCGTACACGCTTTTGCGACTGAAAGAATGTATAGAGACACGCTATAATTTTCTTCTCCCTTTCTGGCCACGCGCATTGTGTGTACGTTTGTAGCGTACATGCATATCACGCGAGGACCTGCTTTTCCTTTTTTTTTTTCGTTCCTCTCGATCTTCCTGCTGTCGAAGCTGCGGCACAAGGCACGGGGGAGATGAGACGATGCGAGAGACTTTCACGGTTTGTACAGAGAAAACCATCGCGCCTTTAATAATAATACATGGGGCCATGGTTTTAAACGCGCACGCTCGAGAAACGTGCGGTCGTTTTCTCGGACCAGCGCCCATTGTACACGTAGAATCTTTGGTAGGCTCGCGCCCGCGCGTCCGAGAATTACGAAAAAAGAATTCCGCTCTAATTGAGCGAGAGAGAGTTGCATTGCTCGAGTAAAACGGAGCCCTTTTTTTCTGCGGTTACCGTTTTTCTTTCTCTTTTATATTTTTCATTTATTTAATTATTTTTTCCTTATTTCATATTTCGTTATTTTATTTTATTTTATTTTATTTTATTATTTAACGTCGATCGGGCATTTTCTATAGAGGGGGGTTGAAAGTGTAACACGACGACGCTGACACTTGGGGAAGAAATAAAACGAGAGCTTACCGTGGTCTGTCCGGTAATACGAGAAAGGAAAATCTGACGTTGGGTTTGAATTCGATGTATCTTTGACCAGTTTTGCAAACATCTGGCGATTTTTTTTCTCAGAATAATACGTATATATGTGCATAGAAAAATATTTTCCTACGTTACAATAAATCATTTTTACGTACAAAAATTTTTCCAACGTCGTTACATTCTCGCGTATATTTACGGGGAATAAATCTTTGTGCGAGTGGAATATTCGGCGATCCGATCGAGGCACGGAATCGCTCTCGTATCTATAAGGGATGCAACGAGGGGTGGGTTCTCCGTGTATTCCGATATCGCGAGCCGTCTCGTCTGCCTCGCGTTTCTCTCGCAAACTCCGCGCCTTCGTTCCTCTTCAGTTCCTCTCTCCCTCTCTCTCGTTGTACCTAAAACACCCTATAGACCCCTTCCTTCGACCTATCTTTCATCGTACGATCTCAACTCTGTGGCTACCACAATCTTCTGCATAGTTGCCGATAGTTCACGCGTATATATATATATATATATAGATGTATATATCATGGGGAAAGGGAGGAAGTTTCGGGCGAGCGGCATGAAGCAGTTATGCGCAGTCCTCTCACCGCGCAACGTGTCACGAGCACCGCGTTCCACGCTATCATCCCCTGTGCTCACCCCCAACCCCTCCTCACGATGGAACGTTTTTCAATTCGAGAATCGATTTCTTTTTTTTTCGTAAATGAAATTTATTAAATTCAAGTTTCCATAAAACATAATTAGTTTGCACTTGTAATTGAAAAAATAGGGAATAAATGTAAATTATTCTTACGCGAGAAATTACCCTTTTTCCTTGATTTCATATATATTCGTCTTTTCCCAAGAATCTCATAGCTTCGTAAACCCTAATTCCGAAGGTCCGTGGCCCCTTTCGTATCTCGCAGTTTCTTCCCGTTTAGTAATTCGCTTATTAAGTTGAACGCGGGACGAGAGGTCGAGGGTTATGCGACGAGTGGGCCTCGACATTCTCCCTTGAAGGTGGATGCCACGAACGTTTGCTTTGAGGTGAAATATTCCAAGAATCGCAATGCCCCCTCTATGTATGTCTCATGGACCCGAAGAGAGAAAGAGAGAGAGAGAGCGAGACGATAAGTTCTCTCTCCTTACGATGTGGCGATTTTTTCGCAGAAGGGTTTGTAGCCCTTATTTTCCACCCTTAGGCGAGCCAAAAATTTATACTTAATAAAATTCGTTCGATTATTCAATAAAATTTCTAATTAATATTTTCTATTATTTTTATTCGATTCGCGTCTTCATTATTTTAAAAGCATTTTGCATTCTCCATACATCAGGGTAATAGCCACGTTTTATTGAAAATATTTTTCACGTTCTTTTCCTCGAATCGTTTTACGAATCGAAATCACATAAATGGACGAGGGATGATAACGGGAGATTACCACCCGCATATCGCGTGGGCCGATATATACATGCACCTATATATATATATATATATATATACCCCCGTTTTCCCTATAAATATAGCTACATGTTCGAGCATTGCAACAGTCGCTGTAAAAGGGAGAGTTTGGTAGATGGACTGTCGAGCGCTCGAGACTAGACCACAATGCCAATAATCAGCCGAGTGGTTCGCGACCGACCCCAATAGCTTCATCCTTCAAAAAGGATAGTGAGAGAGAGAGAGGGAGAGCATAAGAGGAGAATGCGGGGGTTGTGCGAGTTGCCAGAGAAACTCATCCCTATCTGGAGTGACGAGTTTTCATCCTCACTGTATTTTCGAATCCCTCGTTCTACCTTTTCGTCGACTATCCCCCCCCGAATCATCCTGAATTATTGTACTCTCGATGTGAGAGAGGCCTCTCGACGATGACAAACTCGAAATTCTTTGCTCGGATATCACGTGCCCGGAAAATCCCTTGCCTATTGTATTCCTAAAGTCCCAACTACGTATAGTTATATAGATATTTCTATAAAGGCGTTAAAGGGTCGACGCATCCGATCGCCCTTTTTCTAAACTCCGAAAGACCAGCAAGAAATAATATTCCGACGTTCGAAAAAGTAAACTCGATTACCGAAGATATATTTTTTTCTGACGAGAGCGGGTCAACGAAGGTTAGAGTTAACAATGTTTTTAATTATGCGACTTTGAACCACTACTACGTTTCTTAATGAGCCATAAAAAATGTCAAGAATGATATTCGAAAGACCACTTAAAAGTTTGTCACTCGTAAATTTCGTATTTTTACTAAAAAAATTCGAAGCGAGATACTTTTTTTTTACGGATAGAGCCCCGAGGACAAGCAGGCTTGTTTCTTGCTCCTCAGGATCGTTAGAGAATCATATAATTAGCATATTATACTGCATTAGAACTTTCAATTCCCGATGATAAACGGGAATATTTCGAATAAAATTTGCGACCATTTTTTCTCTCCCTCTCTCCTTTACAGCATTAAAGAATCTAATTCGTGTTTATCCCATGGGTCCGACAGTTTGTCGAATAGTTCGTGACATGAGTCCATGGCGAAAAGAAAAAAAAACGTAATTAATTGCGATTCGGGCCGTAATTACGTGACGTTTCATCGTTTTTTTTCTTGTCGGTACGAAAGACCATACATCAAAAATTCTCATCGACCCCGCGGTTAATATCCATTTTCGTTCACGGCCGTTATTCGAGGCTCTTTTAATTTGCAAATACGTTATTCCCGCGCGCATATCCCTTCGCGAACATAGAACATTAATTCGCGATAAGTTTCTAACGTTAAGAAATTTGACGTCGTTCCAATATTAATATAATTATTCAAGGATCGATTTCGCTCACCGGTGTGCTTGACCGCGTGTATGCCTGTGTGTATAACGTTGCCACCACACTAAAATATCTAATATTTGAGTTATGACATGGCTTCTGGGAGACCAAAAGCTAAATAACGAGTGAAAATAAATGAGAATAACGGTACGCGGTTCTCAGGTCATCAGATATATATATATATGTGTGTGTGTACATCGATATATCTATAGGTTAGGTCGGTACATGAAACGTAAGAGCATATAAACATATACATTCGATCGCTGACATATCGATTCGAGTCTCACTCTCTCTCGTTCGTACGGCTCTCGGGAGATCGCGATCGATCGCAAGCGAATTAATTGTATCCGTTATCTCGATTAAATCGAGATCGCGGTTGCTCGCGGTAAGTCGCGTTGTGTATCGCTCGCTCGTTTGCCAACAGTCACATAAATACACACTATACACACCATTATATAGACACATTTGCAGACGTGACTATAGCCATATTTTTATAACTATAATAACCACGTCCTCGCGCCACTATGCTTGGTGTCTCGCGTTTCAAATGAAAAATTAAGTCCCTGACGAGCGAGGTGTGTAACCTATATATATATATATAGCCGCACACGCGTCTGCGAAATGGCAACTTGATTTTATTTCGTATGGTCGAGAGGAGATATATATACGTTTAACGAGAGAAAGGCGATCACATTTCATCTCATTAGGCCACGCGTTGGCTTTTGCACGAGGAACTCGTAGAGCGGTTACTAGTTTCGCGGTTACATCAATTTATAAGCATCGTTCGTTGCACGTATACATGTATATGAGTATACGTATAGTTTGGACCGTACGGGCACGAGCGTTGGGCGGAGACGCGAGAGATGCGAGAGTCGAATGGTCCTCTGCGACTTGCTGCTTATATATCACGGATAAACTCGCGGCCCGGTTAATTAACGCCGCCTCTTTTTTCATCATTTCGCGTGAAAGTTTCGTTCCGGGAAATCTGTACTAAGTACTACTATAGAACCATATTAAAAGCTGGTATATTTGTATATATATGTGCACACATATACATGCGAATAGGGACGATAAAGCGAAGAACTCGAATCGCTAATCAGCATTTAACTCGCGGTCTCTCTCGTGCTCGAATTTTATTTCTTTTTCCTGTTTATTTTTCACATGTTTTCTCTCGATAGAAAAGAAAGAAAAACGAAAAAGAAGAACGAAACGTAACGAAAGATTCTAACATACGCGGGGAGTCGCTCTTGTGTCGCGGTGAAGGTATCTCGTTGCTCCTTTGCCATGATAGACAAGAGACTTACATATCTCGTTAGTATAGTATTTATATTCCCTCCAAGTGGCGTAGTCCCGTTTGTTCCAAGTGGCAAAAAAGTCAAACTCGAACAATTAAAATAACTGTCTAATGCATTCTCGATTGCTCGTTTCTCAAATGATTCTGTAAATATGTATTTACAGAATCGGCTCGGTATGCCGTATGTCTCTGTGCAATAGGTGGACGGAAAAAAATCGCCATCGATGCTCGTACGACGGTAATATTCCATAATTAGGTCTAATGTAGGTATGTGTACCTTTTTAAACGTTTTCACTGCTCGAGAGAGAGAGAGCAACTTGTCGCGGGGGATCAGGATATCTTGGAGGTGATATATATATATATATAAATATATATGTGTGTGTGTGTGAATCACTCATAGTGGACGAGGCAAGATCGGTGAAACTTTCTTCGACTTCGCGTTTGCGTACTCGACTATACCCGATTAATAATATATATATATATATATACATGTATGTTGTAATTTTATATAGTCGAAGACTTGTGTATGTATATGTATACATACATTGCAATGTACCCTTTCGCATCACGTAACTTTGTGGCTTCGGGTGTAACGCAACCGCACACGACAAAAGCTCGTTAAATCCGTCGGTCCTTCCAGACTCAACGGGAGAGTCTCTGGCACGATAGGTATAAACGCAGCATCGCGGCCGGGAAACACGCCCGAATCTAAGATTCTCTCGTCGGCTACACGCGCGGTTTTCCCCCTCGATCTTATATAGACTCTCGTTCACTTTGCTCGACTCGGATGCGATTAAGATTCCGCGAGCATGAGCATCGCGATTCTTGGAATACTTTCCTAAGAGTTCCTTTCTGCAATGGCCTAAATGAGATACGTGTGTGTGGGTCTGTATATATATGTATATATAGGAGATGGTAAAGATAGACGTAAAGAAAGTTTTCCTGCCGATCATTGACATCCTAGTGTATTAATTCCCAATTAAATTAGGGAAAACTGTGAGGATGTGTCGACTTTTTTTAACTGATAATCATTTGGAAATAAATAATTAAATAGAATAATTAGCATAATAGTAAAATTGATCACTGATCGTTATATCGCAACGATAACGCGTAATTTATTCAACAGAATAAGTCGAGGATCAAAGGTTAAAACGCGGGTAAAACAAAAATAAATCAATCACCGATTGAAAGTGGATTCATCAATTATTAACGCCAAGAATAATTTATCGATTTTTGAACATTCACATTTCTATAATCTCCGAGCTCACCAACCGGAGGTATTTTTTCGTATTTCACTATTATGCTGTAAAAATGAATACTAAAAAATAAGGTTTCGCCTATTAATGCCTTTGCATTCGAAGAATGACGATCATTTCTATATTACATGGGAAATTTCCAATGAAAATGTACTTTTGTAGAGGCGCTTTTGAGAACAATGTTTTTTCACTATCTTCAGGTCCTTTTTGGCGGACATATATCTCTTAAAAATATGGTTAAAAAAATTCCACTTGAACCAATTTCGTCAGGTACTTAATAGATTTCCCAGCGATCATGAATATCGCGATCGTTTTCCTTTCGCATATGAATTGACAGATAAAAAGTCAAAAAACGTGATTTTTCACGGTTTTTTCGGTATTTCGCCCATTAATTTCGGACTATCGTAAGAATAACCATCATTTTCGTAATGTGCGAGAAATTTCCGATCGAATAGAACTATTTTGCAATCATTTTTGAAAAACAAAAATTTCCCCCTACACAAAGCCCTTTTTGCGGTCTTCGGATAAAAACATCGCGATCTTCGAACCTTTCCCATGGTCACCTAAATTAGGCACTCCGAATGATCCTGAAGCTATCTTTTAGTTCTTGGCGAACTTTTTTAAAAGCATCAGTGAAATATCGTATTTTTAGTATTTTGTAAACTGTTAGGGTCCTATCTGATTGGAAAATTACTGTATATCACAAATATCAGTCTCAGTTATGAACACGCATTTCGGGCGGGGGAGAAACAAGAAAATAAAACGAAACGAACAGAGACAGAAGCGCGTCACGTACACGCGTTTTCGCTGTTATACGAGCCGTTCACGTGGTGAGCCGCTATCCATGCGAGTCATCGTGATCGCCGAGGGCCACACGTGGGAACTGGGTCTTTCTCCATCACTTGCTTCATTATATATATATATAATACCCTGCAACGTTCTTTCTGTACGCGTTGCCGACTCTCTTACGCTCTGCGCTCCTGTCGGACGCGCGAATTCCCCAAACTTCATTCTGACAGGCGAGTCAGCCGTAAAAGCGAGAAGAATCATGCGCCGTTGAAAACGCCGCCGAGGACGATATTCCCCTCGACCTCAAAGAACCGAACGATTATCCTGCCCGATCGCTCCCGCGAGAATAACATTATTCTGGGTCTCGATATTCTTTTTTCTTCCACATATCTGCATAATTGCTACTCGAATACACGAATAATTCTTCCGAAACAACGAACCCGGTTCATCAATCAATTTTTTTTCACGCATACATATATATTTTCAATCGCTCATTTTTTACCAGTATTTCTTAAAGTCGCAATTGATTTTTTTTTCATATCGTCATCCCGATTACTTTAATTGACCGCCGGAATTTTAAATTAATTCACCCGTTCCATTACGCGTCGGTAACGGTGATTGTAGAAATGTGTTTTTCTTCTTCTTTTAAATGCCTACGAGAAACTATTCGTATTCTTCACCTTCGATTGCACTCGTTCACCAACTTTTTCAGCAATTACAGACGCACACATTCGCACTCGCGTCTACGTTATATCCCTCTCGAACGCAACTGCTTTTACTAAACGATCAACGTTATACGAGGCGCGATTGGATATAAATTCCCGAACGCTGGACACGCGTAATCCGGGATGGGTCAAGTTTCCGTATGAAGACCGAGAATGATCTCGTTTGATCCTATCGCGATATACATATATATATATGTTTGTGTATGTTTATACCTATATAGGCCCCTAGCATACATCTCGTTACGAGCAAAGTCCTTATAGGCGCGATAGCTCGGCATTTCAACGCTCGCAGCTGCAACGCATATTGGCAACGATCAGAGGAGCACGACTCCCATCGATTTCAACGACTAACATTTTTTATCGCTGTATTTTTTTGTGTCCAACTTGTATTTTTTGTTGTTTAATCTTGGTCGAGAAATCGATAAATTTATAAGATTATCGTTCAATATTGAAAGTTGTTCGGTGCCGAGATACTATATTGGTTTTAAAGACCCTTCGATCACCGTTCGATCGATGAGATTCGACGTCGTTTCCTTCTCCCTCCCTTACATACTCTCTTATTTCCATCCTGTGAACTTCGTGCGAGCCCCGTTTTGGCCCCTCTCGGACGTGACTGGTGCATCAAAGTCCTGTTCGAAGAGTGACCCCGACACTTCTTCGCCGCAGTACCGCTAATCGACTAGCGCAAGGATAACATGATCTTGTCTCACTCTCTGTACTCGTATCGTGTATATATATATAGATATATATATATATATACGCAGCATGTACAATATACGTATAAAATGTACCGGGGATCAGAGAAATTCTTGTACCATTCGTCACGCACCTGACACATGAATCATACGCTCGGTGTATCACATACGAATAGTAAGAAATGCTCGATCACGATTTTATGCTATATAGAAATATACATTGTTGCGCAATAATAGAATGAAAACGGGACTGGGCGTCGAGAGCCCATTAAATACATCTTATGTATAAGCTCGTATGCGATCAATATATTAATTATCATCGTCATCAAATATTATCATAAATTCTCAATTAAATCCTATCGTAATCACGTGAAATTTCGCATTTTTATACAAAAAAAGATACGACTTACGTACCGAGACGAAAGGAGACATTTTTGATAATCTCGCGCGGTAATGTCGCGGGAACTCGGTCAGAGTTTTCTAGCCCCGGAGCTACGATACGTAAGAAACGAGATTAGAGGTTTAACTAAGACGTTTCACGTATCCTTACGAGTGAACGCGAAATCTTTGAATAGCGGAGAGATCTGGAGTTAGGCGACTCGCGGCGCACTTCCGTTTCGGAGTTATCCTCGTGTTCAACCTTCCATATAAACATATATATATATGTCCTTATATACCCTCGGCAATCAGGCATGATCTCCTGTTCGTCCGTGTCGCGCTGGGACAACGCCGTGACTTCGTATCTCTCTATTATATTCCGTGGTAACAGAAGCGACTGCCGCGATGACGTACCTCGCGCTAAGACTGCAACACGTACGAGTACGTGAGAGAAGCGTAGCGTTCTTCTCGGCTCACCCCGAAAGAGGGACAGAAAAAACTCAGGAAAGAAACAAAAAAAAAATACACACGCGATACGGCCCGCGATCTCAATCGTTCGAGAGAGAAACCTTTTCTCTACCTCGAGCTCGCGTTGAAAGTCTTCGAAACTCACTTATAGAGCTCTCACGAGGTCATCGGACCACGCGGTGATGATCTTTTATCGGATACACATATATACGTCGTGATATACGCGTATTATTCAGGACAGGATTGTGCTCGGGGAATAATTTTATTTATTTTACTTTAATTTTTTTTTTTTTTTAAGAAAAAAGCTCGTGTACGTGACCTCGAGATTCGTGTCGGATCAACGAGTGGAATATTAATGAAGGACGATTAAAAATACACGGAAACCAATGTGATATAAATATTAATTAACGACGCGTGGGAGAAATATTTTTCTTTCGATATAACGAAAAAGAATCGTGGATATCGAAGAGATCGATTGATGGAAATGATTCGTATCGAATACCTATATGTTTTTAACGAGCCGGCAATAATTATGAAAGACTCGTTAAAAAGGACTTGTGTACATCGATACCTTGGCAAATTGGCGATCGAACACCGTATGAATCGATCGGTATTGTCCTGTCGAACGATCTCCCGAAAAATCTTCCATCCGTCTCGCTCCCTCGATAATCGATAAAACGCGCGAGGGACGAGAATTAAATAAATGAGGCGCGGTGGGGTGGGGGGGGGGTTGCTTCGAAGATTGCATCGATAATTATATCGGAAGCACATCTGTTCGATGTACCCGTAGCCCCGAGATCACCTCTCTGCTTATCTTAATGGAATCACATTTTGTACGATCGTAAATATCGAACTCTCGATTCGTCGACGTCATCGTCCGCGACGTGTTTCGCGAATCGTACGAGTACCTACATACCTCGCACTTTAATATTTGCCCTCCCGGCGAATTCGATCGTGGTGCTGACAGCTCGACGACGAGCGGAATAATAATGACGATACGATAATTTTTTTTCATCGTTTCCTTTTTTCTTCTTCTTTGTTTCAGACGAATATGCACGCCTCGTTTCCGTACGACGGAAGTCGTGGAAGCGCCGGTGGCGGAGGGGGCGGTGGTGGTAGAGGCGTCGAGTACGGTGCCGTTAGGCGTCCCGATGCACTTTTACCACCCCCGGGCCTCGACCAAACCGATCTCGTGCTACACACAAGCCTCGTTGACGACCCCCAGGTGAGCGACGATGTACGTAATCGAACAAATTTTTTCAAACTTTTTTATATAGTACGTATATACATATATGTATATTTATCGTATTAACAAATGAACTTTAAATCTGACGCATTTAATCAAATCGGGATGAACTTGAAAAAAAAATATTTTCTCTTGGATAGAAGTTATTTCAGATTTCAGTAGTAAAGTATTTTTGTGAAAACTTATCGAGGAATTTATTTGGATATCGGTCTTAGCCAAGAGTACAGGATGTAAAATGTGCACGTTGGGTATCGGAGCGTTTCTCTCGTGTAAATTATTATCGAATCGTTTCGGAATACGCGTGAATATACATGTTTTTAAAAAATCCAATAATATCGAACTGACCGTCGGACCAATAAAAAATATTTTTTTAAATCACAATACACGCGGATATCAAGGGAGTTGGTGAGGGAACATCGATAAAACGATGAGAATGTCGAGTCCGAGTAAATAACGATGACGGTAAAGAATTTAATTTCGTACTTGGCCTCTACCTTCCGTCTCAATTATTGAAAATGTTTCATAAAAAAACTTGATATAACTAATCCACGAGGTATATAATACACGATTAACAATCAACTTTTTTTTTCTCTCTGTTCGTTTCTTCCAGAACACAAACGTCGACGACGGGAGTTTCATGAACGATCTGCCTCTTCTCAAAAGTGAGTACGAGATGAAAACGGGGCTCGGTATAATGGACGAGGTTATTATGGTCTATTGTTTAAGGCATGTTACATCTACGTAGATATAATATTTTATAGATAAGTGCTTGTCTGTGTATGTGTGTGTGTGTGTGTGTGTTTGCGTATACATATCGTGTTCGTGCTCGGTAAGTTTAGCTATGGCGTTGAGTTACGAGAGATTTATAGTAACGCGAGGTACAAGGGAGAGACCTCGCGCTCGTGTCTTCTTCGGGAAGCCAAGAACGACGACGCGCAAAGAGTTAAAAATTTTCCGTGACTTACGGTCAAATCGTTCGGTTAAAGATCCTCTTGTAACGTAGCCGGCTCTCATCCGTACCGTATTCTCCCCGCTGCTTATCCTTGAATATAACGACTATTATGCGCGCGATGCGAAATAGCTTTAAACCGATACGAGAATACGAGAGAAAAGTCAAGGGAGAAATTTAACAGGGGAGTCCCTCGCGTGGACGAGACGACGGAACGGCTAGTAATTTTCATTCCGCCGTATATTTTATAGGCCGGGAAACGCGCGTATACCGGCGAGGGTGTTCGCGTAGCTGCAAAAGCTTTTCTCCACGGGAATATTTCACGTGTGTATATATACGTATGGATTTATATCTGTGCATATCATACTAAAAGTTTCGCGTACCGTAATTGTTCGAATGGCTGGAGACTGAGATCTCGCCGTACTATGTAGGACCAAGGGACATAAAGTATTATCGGGAGAGGTAAATCTTCATTCTTCGATTTAAAAATATTTTCAGTAGAAAATTATCCAACCCTCTTGAGGTATTCTATGTTTGGCAATCATATTTCCTAACGTTTTCAATAATGTTTTTTTCGCAATTTATCGGTTAAAAGATTTTAAAAAGTGATAATTTGTTATCTTCTATTTTACACTTGCTAAAAACAGTCATCATCTTTGTATATACGTTTATTATTCGTACGAGATTTATATATAGGTATATGTGCACATTGTCGATTTGTTTGCCCAGCGGCAAAAGCGTGCGTCAATCGTTTCGAAGAAAAAGAAAGCTGAATGGTAGCGAGTCTCGTGTCTCGATGGTGGTATGTGCTTTTCTCGTGGCACGAGACGCCCGATACGATAATGACGAGAGACGCGTGGATGTCGTCCGGATGCAGTCGTCGTAAGTCGTAAGTTGTATATAGAGAGAGGGTAGCCAAGCGGTACACGAGCTTTGCTTCTATCTCTCGACGGGTTCCCCTATAAAGAGCGATTTATGGGGTTTACAAAACCCTCCAACATATCGGAATAATATCTTCATCCTCGAGATATATATATGCGAGTCTCGCATATATACATTTATTTATTTTTTTTATTTTTATTATTTCATTCTTTTCTATTTTTTCTTTTAAATTATTTTTTTATTTATAATTATAAATATACGTCTACCCCTATTCTTTAAAAATCGTCGGGTGTTTGGGTTTGCTTGCTTGCTTTCTAATTGTGTAAGAAATAATTGTGTATAATTTCTCACTGGCATTTATCGAGAAAATATCGTTATGAAACGAATGAAGGCGAGAACGGTAATTAGCGCGATACGACATAACATATATCCGATTGTTATTTGTAATACGTACTGGAGAGACCCTCCTTCGATGTAAGAAGCACCAGGAATCTAGCACCGGGTGTCAAGTTACAAGGGTGTATAATACATTCGCGAAGAGCCGTGATGAAAATGGGGGAAATTCGATTTTGGGGGTAGTGGTTCGTGACGTCTGTGTTATAGTTCACCGTGGGGTAAAGTTGCAAGCGTTTTTGTACGCGCGTCACAAGGGTGTCACAAAGTTCACCACACTCGGTGCTGGATTACCCGCTTATTAGACCGCGTTACGGTCGAAATCGGAAACCGATTTTTCTGTTCTGTTTTTTTTTGTATTTTTCTATTTTATTTTATTTTTTGGCAAGTCGATAAATTGTGTAAAGACGAACAAAATAAATTCCTTATTAACGTTATGGCGTAACGATTTTATTCGTTTTATTCGACGTGTTTAAATAAATTATTCGTTGGTTGATTGAAATTGTGATTTAAATAAAGGCGTTCCTTATTATAAAATCTTGAGAAATGCGGGCTCGATAATTAACACCATCGAACAACCGTTCTCCCACGGTGCGGTAAGTACTAATTAATCGCTAATCAATAATCAACGCGCCGCTTTTTATTTCCTAGTGCCGCGAGTTCGTTAATTATGTTCCTGTCGAGTGAGTTAGTTTTCCGAGATTTAATTTTCTTCCGTTGCCCGTTGAAGCGTTTAGTCACGACGGGTGCTCGATTACCTGCTTATTAACCGACAACGGCCACAGGGAGGAGAACCGACGCCTATTTCATTTGCACCTTCGCTGCACCCTTTTTGCTTCACGCTTCTCACTCCGCTTTGGCCTATGTACCAGATTGCACACGAGCGTACGCTCGGCTGGTTCGTCGAACCCTCCTCCTCCCCGTCGCGCTAGGCCAGTAAAGAATTTTGCACCATAACGCATACGCACGTACGATAGAAACGTGTACATAATAACGTCACGCGTGTCTCTAACTTTTTCGTCACGCCTTCCAAATTCACCGACCAACAAGTCCGGCACCGACCCTCTTCTCGTTTCAATCGTGCGCGAAGGGTTGAAAAGACCTCCCGATGCACGCACGTATATCTACCCTTAAAGCCGGAGTCTACGTCACCCCCTGAAAAGTTTTATTCGCGCTTTTGGACACCCTTCTGTCCCGAAACCAGGACTATTTTCTGACGTTCTAATAATACACGTTTCATACAATGACTGAATCCAAGTCACAATATTACTTTCGTAACAAACGTAATATATTTTGATCCCACATTTTGAAATATTTTTGAAAATCTTCTGTTTTCAACTCGTTTTGAAATTTCTCTCGTTTCAATAAAATTTGTTATCCTGCCGATGCCTCGTTCGAATTGAAATTGAAATAAAATTCATAAAACTAAATTTTATCGGCTAAATATTATGTAAGAAATATCGTGTACGGTTGAACGTAGCGAGATGTTTTAATGGAACGTCCCTTCGACACACAATGGTATAAAAGTATAAATGCTATTGAAATACCCATATACGTATACGTATGTATAGGATAGGACGTACTCAAACTTACATGAGTACATATAGGGGTGTGTGCATACAACACCATTGTGCCAAGGTGTGAATGAAACAAAAAAAAAGAGGAAGAAAAAAAAACGAGGCGACGATGGAGTACGAGAGAGTGGGTACGTTGCCCGAGGCGTATCGGATTTCGGGTGTATTGTCATTGTAATTTTGCTGGCGGGTAGCAGTTTTTGGGGCGGTCCTCACCGCAGGGGTATTACGTACAGATGGCTGTTTGTTCGTACGTCACCGAGGGTTATTATATGCCTCGTTACGCGTACCTTGCTCTCTCTCGTTCCAGTCGTTCGCTCGTTCTCCTCGACACCTAATACACGCCTCGCAACCCTCGATGCGTCGCGATGGCTTATTTCGAAACTGACATTTCTTTTTTCACCCTCTCAACTTTGTTACAATAACATCGAGATGTCTACAGCTTTTAATATCTTTTTCAATGGACTCATCGAGTTATGGGTCAATAATATCAAAAGCACGAATTATTTTGTACTTCTCGATATTGTTTACAAATTTTTAATAATCCCAACCAAAAAGAAAATAGGACAGGATAAATAATAAAAATGTCAGTTGGGTACCTTAGGCTCGACGGATAAATAGTTAACGAAGAAATATGCGACGATTTGGAATTACTCCGTTGGACGTTTAACAGGAGACTCGCGATTGCAGCAGAGCGACGATGTAGCAATGTAGAGTGCGTATAAAGTATAAAATATAAAGTAGCGTGAATACCGCTTCTCAGGAGCCGGTTATACAATTACTGTTTTATCTCTCCTCTCTCGTTTCATTCGCTTCGTTGTCGTCGTCGTCGTCGTCGTCGTCGTCGTCGTCGTCGTTGTCGTGCGTTCAACACACGCACACTCGAATGGAGACGTGCGTGCTCCAGTTTTAGCCGCGATCCGAAGAAGATCGAGGCGCCGATGTCGTCACGAGACATCTTCTCTCAACACATCCGATCGATCCTTTCGCGAAATAAATTATCCTCGGGCTCGTTATCTCTGATAATAGAGAACGCAACCGTGAACGCGACGATTCGAAGAAAAAAGAAAAAGGAAGCTCTGGGAGCTTATTAAAAATCTTAAAGAATACGATTTTACCTCGATCGTATTCCAGCCATTTTAATGTTCGCCTGAATGTGGTACTCGTTGCCTCGCCCATTTCTGCCTGGATCGTGACGAAAGGAAAGATGAGCAGCGTCCACTCCACTGGTTTTCCTTGTTTCTTGTTCAACCTCTCTCCCTCTCTCTATCTCTCTGTTGCTCGTTCCGCTTTTTATCCCTATTGGAACATTAAATTTCTTAGTCACGAATACTTTCCGGTTAAGGACGCAATTATGCGGCAACTTGACGATACGCGGTTTGAACTTTTTGCAAATATCTATGAACAGATAGAGAGGGAGGGAGGGAGAGGGACTCGGGGTATCTACGGTGTCGTGACAAAACAACAGATGGGCAGGAAGAGTCGTAATACAGAAATAGATGAACATTTATGAAGTTAGATTTCAGCGAGACGAAAAGACCCGCGGATTATCGAACCGAAACGAAGATGTAACGTCGTAAAGCCGGTGAGTTGAAACTGGCGTATCCGGCATTGCAGCGTCGGTCGTTACGGACACTGTGCGTTTTTTTTCTAGCTTCGTGCTATTTTTTTTTCTTTGCTTTTTTTCATTTCTTTTTTTTCTTTCGTTTCGTGCTCACCCGATCGGAATCAGCGGATCGTGCACTAGACATACGCTATAATTAGTCGAAAGCCGGATCAAGTCGGAGAAGTGTTCCTACCATTGGGAATAATTAATCACTCGATCGACTACGAAAGATTCTAACGAGCTGACATTCGAATCGAGCCGAGATACGTAATCGCGATATCGACATACTTCTTTAAAGTTGTTGCGTCATTGAAATATCAAAAAATAAAAACTATCATTTCTCCCGTTCGTTCGTAAATTCAAAGGATTTCGACAAAAAAAAACGGAAATAAACCGGGATAAAATGGTGGACATCATTTTATCGCGTAAATTTTCCACGCGTCGTCGATCGTCGCGACCTCCACCATCTTTGGTCCCGGAGACTGGAAGGACAGTGTGCAAACTGTAAAATCGAAGGGTCTAATGAAATTAACGAGGACCAATGCCAACTTGCCCTCGGGGTTATCCTGGGGTGGGCAGAGTTTACTCCTCGGTCCTTTCTCCTCGATGCACACGTTCCCGGTACCTAGATATACCGGCGCGGAAAGGGGGATGCTTTTCGAAGGGTTCGACAAGTCACACCCCAATAGAGAGTACGAAAGAGAAATTCGTGAGGGAGAGAGAAATCCATGACCAATCAAGGTTGCGAAATAAGTGAACTAGTCTCTGGGAACGCTATTGGTCCTGGTTTCCGGCTGCGTTGATTGCTGAGGAAATTGTGCGTGAGTTAACAGCACGCGCGCGCCTCCTCCTCCTCCTCCACCTCGTTCGTTTCTCTGGCCATCCGCTAGGGCAACATATATCCCCGCAAAACTACGAAAGCCCCTCGCTGCTATCGAAAAGGATTCGCGCCACGGGAAATTGCCTCTTCTCGTTCTTTTTTAAAAACTATATATATATATATATACAAGTATAGTTACAGTCTCGCGGTTCACTGAAGTCTCTCTCGCTTCGCGTCAACCGCGTTACGCCGTGTATGGCTCGTTACTTCTCGGTCAGATTGCACGGATCGATCGATCGTAAAAGCTGTTTCAGCTGGAACAATAAAATTATTCGCTCCCTCCGTGTAAAATGGACTCTCTACGATGAAAGTATTATCCATACGGGTTCAAACATACGTCCTCCTTTTTTCAATTTCAAATCAACTCTCGTTGCTTCATCGATTGATATTTGTTTCGAAGAAACAAATTTTCATCGTTATAACGAGACAGTCAGTGCAAAATAATCAGAGTCGTACGCATTGCCACCAGGTGAATGAGACTAAACCCCCGGACGGGTTTCTTCGTAATTGCACAATTCTCTCGTTGACTCTCGTAACCCAGCCTTGGTGGGGGTGAGTGATATTTGCGAGATGTATGCGCGGAGGGAGACTCTCACGTTGCGTTCCCGATAAAACGTATATATTCGACATTCGCGCGTACAGACATATTTATATACTTCATAAGGTTCGCGGAGCAACGGAATAAACGACAACGATGAATTTATCTATACGTAGCAGCTGGTCTATTCGACGATTCTTTTCTATGCCTTCGCTCGTTGTCTTCGCATCTCGGGATCGTTTTAATACCGTGGAATATTAATTTATCAATACGACTCGCGGCGTAATAATCACATCACATAATTCATCCATAAATCATGAACGTTCGCGTTTAACGCACACTCGGTAAACGTTATGTATAATATCATAAGCGAGGAGAGCGCGATGATAGCCGGCTAGTTCGCTCGTCATAGCCATTAACGATCGGCCGCGACTATCTCATCGACGTAGGTACATCGGCATTTTTAATCGCCCCCAATCCCCGCGAAACGATAAAGTTATTAATAATCTTAGAATCGAACATCGCGCCGACTTACTTAGAGCTTTTTGCACCCAAGGGGCGGGGGGGGGTTGGGCAACGAAAAGAAACGTATTTTTTTTCGCGATAACTAATTATCGATAAAACGTACGTTTGTCAAAGGTGTAGAAAAAAAACAGCCGTTAAAAAAACGATTACCCGTTAATCGATGGGCAGATACCGATCGACGGGAGCGTCTGAAAATTAGATCGCGCGTATATTAGGTTCGTGACGGATTTCAAACGTTGCACGTGGACACGAGAGAGATTGAGACAAAAAATTATATAGATATGCAAAGCCGCGAATAAATTATATTCCGACAGTAACTCGTGATCTCTCGATCGTTCTTGGAGAAAAAAAAGTGAAGAAAAAAAAAACGAGACCGCGTGTTTTCTCGATCGATCGTGATCCATTAAGCGAAATCTTCTTACGACCGCGCGGATGAGCGATCGGACCGGGCTTCTGTCCAACGAAGTAGGATATATAAAAAAACGAAAAAAAGAAACAAGATTGAGAAATAATAAAACGTCTAACGTCGGACGACCGAAAATATGTAGGCTGCGCGAGTCGCGAGAGACACACAAATACACACACGTGGAGGAACGAGAGACGTGAGAGATAGTCACCGGTGCGAGAGATCTCGCGTTCGCGGCTAGATACAGAGGAGCCATCTATAAGGCTAGACACACGGCAATAATTAATTTTCAAGCCATCACCGACGTGGATCTCCTTTTCCGACATTAAATTTCTTATGATCCGAGGAGGAGAGAAGCCAACGATGATTACCGGTCTTGCACACACACAGAGAGCCGCGGGCGAGGCTGAGCAACATCGAAGAGGGTCCCGACGCGAAGGGAGGAAAAGTGCGAGAGACCCGTAGGAAGAGGAAGAGCGAGAGAGAGAGAAGCTCGCGCGGTACATAAGCAGCTCGCAAGAGCTGCCCCATTACGGCCCATCACCCGACTCGCGACTACCGGTTCCCTCTCCCTCTCACTCGTCTTCTCTTCGTATCTTAGAACGATTAAGAAAACGGACCGCCGGTGGACTTTCCGTCTTCGAACTCTTTCTCTCTCTCTCTCTCTCTCTCTCTCTCTCTCGTCTCCCTCGAACCCGCATATCTCTATATATTCCTCTTCATTCTATCACCATTTTTCGTTATTCTCGTATCTACTTAACGAATATCGTGTTACCCAACAACTCGAAAATCTCATACACAATGCCCGATGACCCGTTTTACATAATCTTAGGCTGTATATGAATGCTGTCTACTTGCGTAGTACACTTTGTGACAAGCATGACTGATAGACGCGAGAGTCCACTTCGAAACTTCGAAATAGATTATCGCGATGTCGTTCGGTATTTGAGAAGACCGGACGCTTTTAATCCTATGCGTGGAATCGTATTATAACGACTCGACGTAAAGTTCATCATCCTTTCTTTCTCTAGCTACGAATTTTTCAAATTTTTATCAAGATGTTAAAAAAAAATCAACTCGACGATAAAATAACCTCTTAAAGTATTAAACAATTTTATTATAAAAAAAAGAAGTGAAAATTAGAAAAACGTAACATCGATCAATACATACGCCTCGAGCGATTCTTGAGAATTGTTATCCTTCCCGCAAAGATCAGAAAAAATGTAGGTAGGTGTTGATACGGGGTTGTAAAAGCTCTTATATTTATCCCTCGCCTCGAACGGTCAATAATCGCGAGCGATTTATCTATCGATACCAATAATCACACGGTTCATTACCGTTCGTGAGGTCAACGAGAGTGCATCGGTCGGGGCAGCTTCCTCGTATTACCTCTCTCTCTCTCTCCCTCTCTTTCTCTCTGCTTCGTTCTTTCGAAGATACGAGATGTAACACCGGAGAATTGGAAAATTGGCCAATCGATTCACTTATCGCGTGTAAATATGAACCCAGGATGAGGATGATGAGGATGATGATGATGATGATGATAACAAGAAGAACAAGAATAAGGAATAAGGAGGAAGTTGCATGAACCAGGAATCAGCGAGAGAGAGAGAAAGAGGCTCTCGCACATACACGCGTTCTCTACCTCTTTCATCCCTCGTTCTTCCTCGCGATTCGTGCCAGACTTAGCGTTGTTCCTCGCCAGCTTTCATTGATGGTCTTCAGCTTCGCGTACATATATACACACGTATATATATATAGATACAACCGGGCGAACCAATACATACAAGCGTATTAACATCACTGGCCTTTTCGCGCGCGCTTGCCTCGTGTTACCGTTGCCAGCGAAGCAACACACACCTCATCGCTCGTCGTTTCCGCTGGAATGAAAATTACAGCAGCAGCGAACAGACCAGAGCTTTGCTCGGGCTCTCTCGTTCGTTCCTCTCTTCTCTCATCTCTATCTCTACCCGAGAGCAATCATTATTAGCCTCCGCTACATAGCTGAACGGCTGCCGTGTTGGTGCTACCACTGAGAGCTGCACAATGTCTCGCTTATATATACATACATATATAGATAGTTATATACTTATATGTATATATTATTTTTGCCCCTCTTTTCGTTCATTCTGAATTCATCCTGTTCTCATCCTTTCCTACGGTCTCGTATCTCTCGCTCGTTCTTCTTTTTTTTCCTCTCTTTCTCTCTCTCTTTCTCTCTCTAAACGAGAGAGCGAACTTGTAACATCTCGAATAGCCCATTCAGGGGATACTCTCGCGCTTATAATCTGGTCAGGCATAAGAGAGCACGGAAGAGAGTGGAAGAAGAACGCTTCCGTTCAAGAATGAGAGAGAGAGAAAACGTTTTGTACGAGGCACAGGAGCTCTAAAAGATTCTCGTGAATGGGATTTGTAATACTCGCTGGCGTGTATATATATATATATAGAGAGAGAGAGAGAAGGAGAGAGATTTGTATGGGTCAGTTAGACTCGACTGTTGCCAACCACCATTGTACTACGGAACATCGTACGCAGCAGGAAGTATAACATTACGAGAAACCCTTTTCTTCAATTCATTTTTAATCATCGATTTGTTTTTCTTTTCTTTTTTCTTTATCTTTCTCTTTTCGACGTTTAGCCGTTTTTTTTGTCAACTCGTCGAAATCTTGCATATAAATATTATTGAAAGTAAATTTTGCCCCGGGGTATAAAATTAAATCATTATCGTAGATATACAAATACGAGAATTCGTCCCTGAGAATTAAACAAAAGTGAGTACGAGAGAACCTTCTTATATCTCTCGTATAGCGATCTATCGCGTAATGAGTTATTAGTTACCGCATAAACGTGTTAACGTTCGCGAAAAAATGAAGGAAAGGAAAGAGAGAGAGAGAGAGAAAAAAAGAAAAAAAAAGAAAACGAGAAGGATTCCACAAAGACCGAGAGTATATGTGGGATAAGTAATGTTCTATTAAACAAACGCCCGGGGATAGGGAACGCATTTTTGCCGCCTACGGGCAAATTGTCGCGATTTTTATCCGTTCGCGTGTGTCATATATATGTCGAGAATCGAAAGAGAAATATATGGTACACACATACGTATGTATATATCACGATAAATAGGTGAGCCCTCGGGGTACGAAGTTCTCATTCACACCTGCCTCGTGATTTCATTAAAAGGTGTCTACATATATATATATATATATAGGCAACTATACAGAGGTTGTGGTCGAGACGTGCCTTCTCGTCTGTTGGCTCAATGATCTCGGTTTGCTCTCTATATATATAACACACGTACGTGAGTCCCGGTTACCAGAAAGAGAGATAGAGAGAATCTTTTCATTACGGACAGATGATATTAACGAGGTGGTCGCTTATTCCTCTCGCGAGCTTGCTGTCACTCTAAATGTAACGATGACTGTGCCCGTGCGATATATATATATATGTATATCGCGAATCGATAAGTCACGTGCTTCTCTGTACTAAGAAGAAGAAAAAAAAGAAAAAAGAAATATAGGCCAAAATTGTAAAATTATAATACGATCGCGATACGAAACTTCGAAATGACCGAATCGATTCGGTTCACATACGCCAAATCCATTAATCCTTTCGCGAGTCTTTCGACCGCGTATAGCCATGTGTGTTCTCTTATGACTTTTTTTTTCTCCCTCTTTCTCTTCGATGACTAAGACACCTCGTAGCGCACAACTTTCACGCTGTGCAAAACGAAACGGTAGTTTATGTGATTTATATATATATATATATATAGCATAGCGGCTTCGAGACTCAGTGACTGGAGTCAACGATTCTCTATATATACATATATGTTGCACAACCATCGAGACGAAACACCTCTCGGACCACTCTTAATCGACAGTTAAAATCCAATCGATTCCCACGGGTCGCGAGAAGAGGGCCCTCTCGTGCGGTGTAACGTCGTCAAAAAACGATTCTCTCCCCTTTCGACGCGCTGATGTGGAACTCGCGATAGTATTAAAGGTTTATAATTTCATTGGACTCCTCGCGTTCGCCGCAATTATTACAAAACGTAATTACTGATAATTGATGATTTTTCGAGATGCCCATTCGGTACGAAAGGGAAAGAAAAAACGTCGGGAAGGATCAAGCGGGGGTTGGCGCTACGTGAGAGCAAAAAGTTTTTTTTCTTGTCTTTTGAAGTCGAGAAATATTTGATTGTATCATGCGAGAGAGAGAGAGAGAGAGAGAGAGAGAGAGAGAGAGAGAGAAAATACGAGATGCAAGAATCATTTGGAATAGCGGTATCGCGACGTGATCCGTGGAAACGCGTAAGGTGAATTTTTCCCGGTTAAGATCTCTCTTCGAGCAGACGCGACGAGAACCACCGAGTATTATTATCACGATCCTCCGGCCTTTCGTTCACACCTCGGATCTCTTTCTCCTTCGTCTCTTCGTCCGAATGGAGATCTCCCGGGAGAGAATCCGAGAGAGGCGCGAGAGCACACGCCTTGCGACTACGCACCGTTACATGCCGGTTAGTATTTTCTCGCTTCCTCGATTCACCTTATGCCGTTTCTCCGCTGGTGCATCTCGTAATATATGGCTATCGAGCAACTTGTACCAACGCATTTGGATCTTTCTCTCTCTCTCTCCCTCCCTTTTTCTCTCTCGCCCGCTGATATTTATTATCCATTCTCGGCGACTCTCGCGATCTCTCGAACGAGTCTCCTTCGCGGACAAGTAAGTTTCGCGCGACGAGATCTTTTTTTTCCAGCTTTGTCAGGAAGAAGGTGAAATAATTTTTTTTATTTCGTTAACGCGTTATATAGAGTAGAAGCTTTTTTTTATTTATAAATAAAAAAAACGTACATTCTCGTTTATCAACGTGCCTCGCCTTGGTTAAAGCTTCATCTCTACGATTCATCGAACTCGATTGAAACGTACGAAGGATTTCATAAAAAAAATTGGAAAATCTTCTCCGACGATATACGAAGGTCTCGGTTGTTCACGTGCGCTGTACTTCCGCGCGCTTCAAGCTCGATCGCTTTGCCAATAACGCCGTCGAGCGCTGACCATGATGCTTTTGAACGGAAGCCCTGGGCGAGAGAGCTCGATTCCTCTCTTGATATTATTAAGCATTCCTTCGGTCCATCGGACGACCCCGAGCGGAGAGTTCCGTTCGATGTAACACCGAACTATCGATACGTTAGGAACGAATATTTCGCAGGGGTAAGAGAGCGTTTCCTTGCCACGTTTATAATACTTTGCGAATGCAATGTATAGAGCGACGTAGTGGGCGCGTATCTTGCGAATTTTAAATATTCCGTCGAGATATTGCTTGGCGAGTCGTGCGTTATATATTACGTAGAAAATATATATCGACGCGGGCTTCGGTAAGCTCGGACCGCGAGAGCAACGAGGGCATACCAATTTGGCGTGTAATTCTCTCTCTTCGGCGTGCGTACTACATGGAAGTTATCGATACTACCGATCGCATCGTTTAATAATTTTCATACGCCAAATTCCACGAACGTCGAATTAATAAAATTCAACGAGACAAAATCTTTACCTCGATATTTACCTCCTTAGATATTTCATTTTATTTATTACATATTTTGTTGATCATTTTATTTCTACGGGTTAAAATAATTTACATTTTTTTGAAGTGGACATTTTTATATTTTTATTATTTTTTATTAATTCTAATTAATTCCTCTCGCAACTAGACACGCTCTCGAGCATCGATACGCAAACGTTAACGATTCACACGAGCATTCCTTTGCCCTTTCACGGAGAGGCGCGCACGGGCTTGAGAAAAATCGGAAAAATTTCACGTCAATTATACAAGTCGCATTATTTCGCAGTAAATTTTTTTATGCCCATTGCACTCCCCTGATAATTACACAAGCTCGTATAATCATCGCCGATGGAAAGAAAAACAAAATGTAAAACATTTTTACGTATCCATTTTTCTCGGTGGTAAAATCATATTTTAACCCAATCGCGAACATCCTCGATCATTGAACAGTCCGCAAAGTTCTCACGCTCTTAAAAAAAACAATAACAATAATAATTCATCGATAGAAATATTTCAACGAAAATCAGGCCACGTTGTCCACTTTTTCGATAAAATTTGTTTTTTCCAACGCAAACTCGGCATTTTTAATTTCCGCGGGCGTTCCAAAAATTATATTTATACAAGGATAAGTAATTTAACGTGTAGCACGGAAGAGATCGTCAATAGTCGCTATAATTGCTGTAATCGAACGGAGCGAAGGGCGGCGAAGAAACAAAAAAAGAAAAATATACGTACATAAATATAGGAAGAACCAGAAGAGCGCTCTGTTGCTCGTTATTAGTAATTCGAGTCTCATCGAATCGCTTCGGGAATGCCGCTGAAAACCGTAATAAATAAATAAGTGGAGGGGAACTCTCGCATCGCTTTTACGCATGCGCACGATCTCTCTCTCTCTCTCTCTCTCTCGTGACCGGGAACCGCGAATAATTAATGCGTCGCGATGAATATTCTCTCGAGACACGATGAGCAATGTAATCTACTCTTGGGCCGAAGCGGCGGGTGAGAGGACGAGGGGGGGGGGGGCAAGTACTACCCCTCTCGTTTCTCTTGCGAGAAAAGGCAAAGACGAAAATCGCGATTACGTCGTTAAATTAAGTTCTACCCGCCTTCGTTGTCGATTATTATCATTATTATTATTGTTATTATATTATCGTGGGTCGAGGACGAGAGACGGGGGCTACTCCGCAATTATGCAATAATCTCCGTAGCCCGTTCGGTAATTCGTTATATTTAATATGTAATTATAATATAAATATATAAATATTTATAAATATTAATATACACATACAGGCGTTACGGCTACGTCATGTGTGAGTGTGTGTGTGTAAGTACGGTTAAGAGAGTTTTAACTTTGATGTTGCAGATATGAAACAATCGGAGAGGGGCGAGAAATCGATGTTATCGGGTAACGCACAACCGTTGGACGTTTTCTGTTCGGTTCCCGGCAGATTGTCGTTGTTGAGTAGCACGAGCAAGTACAAAGTCACGGTCTCCGAGGTACAGCGAAGATTATCACCACCCGAATGCCTCAACGCCAGTTTACTCGGTGGTGTATTACGGAGGTGAGTTGGAAAAAAAGCAATTGTTACGATTAATTTTCGAGATATATAATTAAAATTGTAGCTTATTGTTTTCGATCGTATTCGATCGTGTATCGATTCATCAATATCTATCGTAAATTCTTCAAATACAAATTTTAATTAATCGCCCGCGATTATTTAATGAATTCTGTCTAATGGTAATTGAAGACCGGAGTCGAAAGAATCTTAGCGAAATTCCTTTAGCTCGTCGTAATAACGTGTTTCTGATAGCAAAGTAGGGAAAAAAGCTGATGTAACTTATGCTCGTCTAGAGAATTGCTTATATATGTAAATGAGTTTGCCTGAGAGAGAGAGAGAGAGAGAGAGAGTAGATGCTGTAAGGGAATCCTCATCGTACACACTGTCTCTCTCTCTGTCTCCAGTCGATTGAATGTACGAAATGAACGCTCTCTCGGGATATCTTCGTTTCATTCACGACTATAATTCTCATTCTATCTTTCCTTTCTTCTCGCCATGTCTCTCTTTCTCTCGAGCGTCATTCATACTCGTGTATTATATATAATAATAATAATAATAATGACTACACCAATAATAATAATAATGAACGGCGGACAGTTGAGAGACAAGAGAATCGCTCGTTCGAGAGCTCTTGACTCGGACTTCCTTCTCTCTCTCTCTCTCTCCCTCGTTTCTTTTATTTTCTTGCTTTTAACAACAGTTTATGTGCACCGGCAGCCAAGGCACCAAACAGACGATTATATTTCTCGTATATATCGCGCTTTGCTCGGTGTGGTTGCCCCCGCGAGACTCAGCTGGTTTATCCCGTTAAACATTCAAACACTATTATACTCGTCCCACGCGAAATGCGAAAATTCACACGCGCCCGTCCCTCTCTTTCTCTCTCTCTCTCTCTCTCCCTCTTTCTCTCTTTGTACTCAGTTCTAAATAACTCCGGCGATATAAAAACAAAAAATTCAATATCGAATCGTCATTCGCGAGTTTTATTGGAATCTTTAAATTCGTCGGGCATTAAAATCCATCGCGAACAAGATGAGGATGATATTATCGCATGTCCCTATCACCGGTGGTTACCAAATTTAGTAACTCGCTAGCCTCGAACTTGAAAGGATTTTTATGTCGTGGTATAAATCAGCAAATATTTCGGTAAAGTCATCCGAGTCATTCTTAGGTAAAGGACGATGCTGTCCTCGAGAGAATAATTTATATGCGGGCTACGTGTGTTCATACGCTTATATGTAAATGTATGGGGCGTTCCATTTCTAATCCGCGAACCTTGCTCTGTGGAACTTGATCCCTCGGTTTTAAAACGGTTGTTAGAACACTAAATGATACGTTGTTTTTTGCCGCACCGCCTATTTGACCAGAACATACAAAATATATATACATAAATACTTACATATACTTACAGAGTGTAGAAAATGTAAAATTGTAAAAAAAACGTTTAGAAACGTAAAATTGTAGCCTGAGCGAAAAATTGAAACGCTGGCCCACTCGTCCGAACCTTTCGACTTTATACATAGTCTCTTCTTCATTCTTTGATCGTACAAACATGTGTGTACGTGTGTATGTGTGCGCGCTTCTAACGGTAAATTATAATATACCTACCAGGTTTTTGTAACGCGTTCAGAGGGTCTCGCGAAGATCCTCGAATACTCACTGACAGGGCAGCTTCTCTGATTTATAACTCAACTGGTTTTACATAGCTATACATAAGGAGCGAACAACCGTGCACAGCTGGTGCATGTGCATAGTGCATTCGCACGATTTTATCTGATTTGCGAGGATTTATTTATTTTTTTCTTTCATTCTCGTGATCCATCTCGTACGAAAGATGATCGTTCTCGCTAGAGAGGGAACGCGCATTTTTTTTCTCAGGGAACGAGGAAATATGATGCATTGAATCAAATGTATTTAATTCATTGAGAACAATGTATACGAATGCAACAAAATAATTTTTATTCCCTTTATTTCGAAGTAAAAGAAAAGTTTACTTTTTTTCTTCAATCAAATAAATGATACAAAAATGCTTTTAAAAAGGATAATTTCATCTGGGAACTAAATCGACAACTCCTTCGTTCTTTCGAAAAGAGGAAATATTTCAAGTTCTGAAGATCTCGTTACCAAAATGAGATGGTTGTAGCTCACAGTGAGGATCCCTCCGGGAAAACTAACGATGCCAGTGTGCAGGATCCCACCTCCAAGATTCGTAGCGATTCCTTGCGAGTAATACGAGGACGTCGAGGATTCATATATAGATTCACTCGTTTCGCCACGATCCTGATCCTTTATCTCTCTCTCTCTCTTACTCTCTCTTACAATAAGTAAGCAGCAAAGGGAAATGTGCACGCAGCGAGAAAGCGGCGCGACCCTTCTGAGATTCCTCCCGCCTGTACCAGAGGCAACGAGGCACACCCTGCGTCATTGGGAACGGACTTGATTTTATTCCTCGTTCAGACAAGCCTCTGTAATGAGCGAAGTACGCTTCTTGTCACGTCCGGAAACTCAATGGCGAAGATATCACCTTAAATGTAAGAGAAAATTATAATCGGAAGTGAGATAGAGAGAGAAAGCAAAAATCTCTCACAATATGATGACACGTGCTGTGCGTATGTCCTGTGCGCCATCAGTTATCAACGTAATATTATAAACACGAACTCGAGCTTGATTATTCAGGCGCCGATGTCAAAATCGCACGGATCGCGATCTACACCTATTTTTATGCATTCGTATACACGGACAGTAATTGTTATTTATATGCATTTATCACCCTAATATACACGTACGTATATGTGTCAAAACTTTCGATGAAAAATGAAAGAATAATTTCTGTGAGAAAATTTACTATCGGATTTTGAAGGAACAAAAGTGTATGTACGACGATAACTCACGGATATATCTAGAGAGGCAAAAACATATCTCGGTCCCGTTATAGTTGGACCTAAAACTTGGGATGATGAATAGTCGTGTCTAGGGTGCGAGCAGACCGTGGCAGAGCGAGAGAGAGAGAGTAACGAAGACCACACTTAACTCGAGCTGAGCTTTTTCTCATCGCTCGGACTGCGATATTATGCACCGAACATTTTGATAACATCATTTCTCTATCATTTAGCGAGTATATGAGTATTGGTTTGTACGCATGCGTATAAAGTACAAGAATTGCTCAACACCAGCCATGACACGCGTGTCTACGAATTATGCAATTTTTCGTTTTTACGTACGAATGATTGTTCATCCGCTGAATTTCTAGGCCTTTTTTCCTTAGACTTAATGCTTCGGTCTTTTATTTCTCTCTTTTTCATTCGATTCTGAAGATGCGAGACGCAATGATTAACGACGAAATTGTCATTTCGAAATGACCCTTTGTTGACTCTTTCTCTCATTTCTATTAGCTCGCGATCGATTATATCGTCGTGTCGCAATACAACGAAGACACAAGATTTTGTTTTCTCTCAATGACGCCTCTGCACAATCGTTTTCTTCTTTGGTTAATTTTATTAGTCGCGGTGTAATATCGCATTACTTACAAATTGTTTTCCCATTCGCAGAGCAAAGTCGAAAAATGGCGGGAGACTGCTGAGGGAAAAGCTCGAAAAAATTGGGCTTAATTTACCGGCTGGAAGGAGGAAGGCTGCCAATGTAACGCTCTTAACGTCCTTGGTGGAAGGTGAGTCAGGCTTGAATTTATTTAGAAAATAATAGAATTTTAATTCGAAAATTGTCGTAAGCTATAAAGCTTATTTATAAAAATACAAAAATTGATAAACATGTACATGAACATTTGAACGAAGGCCGAGTCATAATCTTACAACGAAATACTATCTGTATCACAGGACTGTGAGAAGCGAGTCTTTCTCGTGAAAGACTCGAACTTTCACATTGCAAAAGAAACGATGAAAAGTAAAAAAGAAAAACGTCAAGTCTCCATCGCTCCGTCACGCCAGTATCGTTGACTCTGTGAAGAAACGAAGACTCCTGTTTGGTGGTCTCTTCGTCCGAGGAGATTGATGACTCTTTACCGAGGCTTCGTGTGCGTGCGTGTGTATTATACATTCATTGCAAACGAGGATGGTACTCTTGGTATCCGCGCTTCGATTAGTGACAGTGAGACCACAAAGACAGACGTTAGCGCGTTCCGTACGAAATTTTCCGTATTCTCGTGATTCAACGATACCCACGTCATTAAAAATGACTCGTGACGATATAATCATCGTGAAAAAATATTAATTTCAATATCAATAAAAAATTCCTAAAAAGCAACCCCTCGATAGTTTCTCATTCAACTTGAAAATTCTCCGTTCGACCAAAAGTCAAAAAACGCTCCTAACTCACGATCAAAATGCATTTCTTGGTTGTTTTTCAGCAGCCTAACAAAATTGCGCGAATTTCTACATTCGCGTGTTTACCGTCCCATTCAGACCAAGAGATTGAGACGTCAGCGATAAATAAAGCTAAGATTCTACTGGTGATCGTAATAGTACAGACCAGCTTCTCTCTCTTTCTCTCTCTTTCTCTCGTACATCACTACATACTGCAGCACGATTGGGCCTTGGGCTTTCCTTTTTCGCATCCGCATAGTCCAACACTGTCAGACACGTTAAACGGAAACGCTTCTGGCGATTTTGTATATGTATACACGTACCATACGAGTGATGATTCGCCGACTTACGAAAAAAAAGCGTTGTACCTCGTAACCAGCTGTACTATATGGCGTACACATATAACAGTACAGATATGCACACATACCATATATATACGTATCTATAGGAACGAAATATTTCTGGTTGGATCTCTCGAGGGCCTCCCCATTCCGCATGAGCTTCACGAGCCGTCGTCGTTTTAACGATGCTTACTTGTAAATCTATATACACTCATATCTATATATATATATCTATATATACGTATATAAATGATATATATATCGTCGTAGTTTGTTAGGGTGTTGGTGCGGACGTTGATTATAATTTATGAGCGTTGCTGTGGTTCAGGCATAAAACATTGCTGCACTGGCCCCGGCGTCTCTTTTTCGTTCTCTTACCTTTTTCCTTTCTTCGCTTTCTCTCTCTGTCTCTCTCTCTCTCCCTACAGGGTTTCCAAACCTACCGCGGTAGGTGAACACACAATGTTATATATCCCGAGATTGACCGAGCTACGGGCAGCATAGTTGCTTATTAATAATCCTTGTTCCACAAGAGCTGTATAACATTTCGAGGACTATATATATATGTATATATAAATATCGATATATATAGATATATATATATGCGTGTGTTTAACATCGTATCTCTCGAAGCTAATAATATTTTCTCGGCTAACGAATCGAAAGCTTCCTGTCCCGACGACTCTCGCGGTCCACTCGAAGATGAATATATATCGAGAGGTATCCCGTATAGACAGAAACGATATTTTTGTACTCGAGTATCGGAGCGACGACTAATCGTTGATTGACGATTATGAAGTTGTTTCTCGAATTATTTTTCGAGGCAGATATGGACCGTCACGTTTCCAAAACGAATAATACCCGAGAACCTTCTTTTCATTCGACTCGGTTCTTTTTCTGGTGTTTTTTCGTCACTCTCTCTCTCTCTCTCTCTCTCACGCGTCGCACGAAAGCGTCATATTTTAAGCAAGATTTAATTCGACGTGGCATGTGATCGAGCAGTATCCAAGCCTCTCGCATTTCTGCAGTACCCCCCGGTGCATTATTCGATCGCCTGTCCGAAAGCGTTACATCGTGTACCGTCGGGACTTCGAGCCGCGAATACAAGCATTCTGATATCTCTCGTGGGAATACGAGGAATTCTTCAGCAACGAGGCTGACTCAAGTGCCCAAGAGATTTTGCGATATATTTGCGAACGAGAGACAGAGAGGGAGCGAAAGAAAGAGAGAGAGAGAATTTTTTTCTATGTAATATTTCTGTCTAATCGCATTTTACGCACGCGAGAAATTTTCCCTCGGCAAACGGAACACAGCATTCGCTCTGCCGAAGTCAATAATCCACTCGAAACTTGTATCTATACAGTACGCATTGTAAACCCGATGAACATAATACACGCGGAACTTTCGACGCCCACTGGGTCGATCGTTGAAAATCATCCTCGAAGCGATTGTCGTCAAACTAAACGCACCTTGTCGCACTTCAATCGAATTCGCCGACGCGTCGGCAAACTTTTCTCTTCGTTCGGCGTACGAGTCACGATACTTTATAAATAAATAAAAAAGACAAAAAACTGTACGTTTTTGCCATTAAACCGCAGAGTCTGGGTCGTTTTACGGCGAGTGCTTTGATGCCTCGAATCTCCCGCTAGGGTTATACATCTATATACGTATTTATATTATATGTGTGTGTATGTGTGTGTAATGCGAATAACCTACGCGGTCAGGCGTACTTTCGTCTATACGTGATATTCGCGATGGAAAATTTCATCCGTATGCATAAGCGCGAGACGTAAAGATTCTCTTTTATTTTGTTTAACTTTTTTATTTATTTATTTATTTATTTTGTTTTTTCATAAACACACCTGTACACCATCGCGAGGGTACGAGGGAGAGAGTCGATTCTTCGGAGCACGGTCTCCTCCGGACGAAAAGAAAGAAAGTGTGGGAACATCTTCACACGGTGAACGTTGGGTGCATCGTCCAAAGGGACTGAGAGCGTGTGGAGAAGTGTGTTCGGGTGAGGAGATTCGTGCGTAAATTCATGTCTGATTGCCGAGTGTGGCAAGTGATGTAATACGAACGTTTCTCTCTTTCTACTTCGTTTTTTTTTCTCTCTTCGTTTCTTTTTATTCTCTGTCTTTCTTTCTCTCGCGACGTGAATGTTCGAAAGCACCGCGAGAACGCCGTTCACTCTCGTATGCATCGAATGAAAATGGAAGGATGGAGTGTAGATAAAGTGAAGAAGGAGACGAGGAAGGTAGGAGATAAGGAGGAAGATGAAGTGCCCGGTATCTCTCCTCGCCTACGCTCGCCAGCAGGTAACCCAAACGAAGGCTCTCTTCTTCTTCTTCTTCTTCTCCTTCTCTCTTCGATTTCTTCTTCTCCTTCTTCCTCTTCCTCTTCGTTTTCTTCTTATGTATGTACCTGTCCATTCCCTTGTTTCAGTACGCTAACTCCTCGTTTCACGAAGACCACTTCTTACCTCGGTTCTCTCGCTTCTCGTCGAATTACGAGATGTACAAAGTGAAGGAGAGAGAGAGAGAGAGCGAGCAAGAGAGACTTCGTCTTTTCAATCGATTTTGAGAAGACTTATGTACGAAGTGTTCGAGGTCGCCATTTTCGTACGGTGGCGTCAATCGATGATTCTTATCTTGTTCGTTACCTCGAGGTTGGGGAGGGATTACAAGACGAATAATAGAACGAGGAAGCGATTAAAGTCGAAGAAATTAGGTCCGTACGATGGAATTAGGAAGCCTTCTTTTACCGTGTATTTTTGTTTAGGAGCATTGTCCATTTTTGGAACAGGCTTATCTTTAAGAGAATGAAACGTGCTTAACTATTTTCGGACGAGACTTAAATATAGGACAATTATAATTGTGATTAATTCTATAATTAAACAGTATGATCGAAAAATTAATTATTAATAGGATGAGTTTTATTATTCAAAATGCTGCGAAATATTTCCATGTCCTCTATTATTTCGTGTCATACGAACTTCCTTTAATATGCGGCCGATTGAATATATTCAATTCCGTTTAGCTTCGAAGTTCTAATACATCGTCAAACGTTTCTACAAGCGTTTTATTTTCGTGACGATGCTCTAGACACTCACGTGTTTCAATTTTGTTTTGAATATCGTTAGAGTATTTCTCTATCTCTCTCTCGCTTTCTGGGCAAATACAATGAAGGGGTATTGCGCAATATGGAAATAAGAGTGCGCGGTGTGTGTGAATGGCTCTCGCAAAATTTCTCTTTCAATTCGATGGCAGTTTGAGCTCGTGTCACGTTCATCGTCAACAGAGAGAAGCTCATTTCTCTCTCTCTGTCTCTCTCTCTCTCTCTCTCTCTTCCGCTGCTCGCACCTTTTCTACTCTAATGTATAATCGCCTTTCGTCTCACGACCAAGACAATCACAGAGCATGAGTCGTTGAATCGTGGGCGTTGCGACGAGAGAAATCTCTTTATAGAGCTGACTCATATTTTTTTTCGTTCGGCTCGCTACATTACGCGCGCGCGTACGAGAACTTTGCGCGACGGTAGAGAGAAATTAACATTGGCGAAAAGTTGCGAGAAACGAGGGTGTGTAACGATGTACGAACAACGGGATTTATCCGGCCACCTGACGCAGTAAAAAAAAAAGTACGCGTACGTTCCTCCCGAGATCTTCTTTTTCTGGCTCTTTCTCAATTTTTTCTTCGCGCCGGTACGAATGTTCGCCACTTGTTGTTAACCGTACGGTCTCGGCAACTCCGTACTTTCTTAGCTCGTTGTTTGGTCACAACGTTGGCGGAGAGAACGAGAGAGAGAGACAAGCACTATCCTCATTTCCATACGAATAACGAATGATCGATTTACGTTGGCGTTCCTTTGGTCCTTTCTTCTTCCTTCTTCTTTTTTTTTCTTTAATGTTTTTTTTTCTCATCGCTCTCACGGACCACCGTACGTATATCGGTATCTCCGGGTGCATTGTGCGCCACGTGCGTATGTATTTGCGAATGGAGGAAGAAAAACTTTGCGATCCTCCTTGCTCTTAGTCCGGGTGGACCAGAGAGAGCCAGATATTATTATCTTTCTTACGATCGGTGACTCTCTTCGAACTCACGAGAGGTCCAATTATTTTCACGGGTTACCCCGGCAAAGGTATGCAACGTGCTTCACGTTTATATATATATATATATTTCTTGAGAGAGAAACGAATACTCGAGAGAGTCCATTGTACACGGAAGAGAATTCCCGAAATCTTTTCCCGGAGCTTCGCGATCACTCCCCTTTTTTCGTTCTCTCTTTCTATCCCTCGTAACTTCTCTCTCCATTATCGAAGATAATGGAACGTCATTTGCGGTCTCTCTCGATACGTGATCTCTCCCAAGTAAGGAGGGTGGGGGTAAGAGATCTTATATGTGTCTTAGAGAGAAACACGAGGAAGAATAAATTTCTCGATCTCGCTGTACCGAATCGAAGGTTCTTGGCAGATCGATCGAGAACCGTGAAGATCGACGTTATACGTATGTATCGTCGATTGGATGTCGATCTTGCCAACCCGAGACAATTTGCGGGTTCTCGATCAGGACGCACAGCGATATAAAACAAGAGAGAAATACGCCGGTGAAACGAAGCTTGCACGAGCAATTTTTGTAGTACGAAGTGTACGTTGTTGTTATTGTCCTTTTTTGGTAACGTACTTGTATCGTTTTGTAATTATTCGAAAAAAAAATAATCGTATTATATTTTATTGCGATATTATTTTTATTATGAAAATTTTATCGTATTTATCTTCGTAGAAATAATATATGACTGTAGCTTATATTGCACGTTGATGTTTTTTTGTTTTAGTTAATTTTTTGTTATGTCAGAATTTATTAATACGAAAAAAATAAATAGAAAGACTATATATAGTCTTACCATAATTTTTTAGCGAAAAGTAAGGCTCTCCAAAATAATATACACACAGCACCCACAATACATACACAACAATCAGACATCACACATACAACAGATGCACAGCACAATCAGTATACAGCAAACACACATATACATGAAAATTTAGACTTGGTAACAGAAAACTTGGTTTTTAAGAACAACCGACTCCGTGACTTTAGTCAAATCGCTAAAATCACCGAGAACAAATTAAATTTTTCCTCCGTGAATTTAGCCGAATCGCTAAAGTCGCGGAGATGTTAAGAAAAGATATAATTTCCCCGCCGTGATTTTAACGATTTGACTAAAGTCACGGAGTCAATTGTTGATATAAGATATAATTTCCGCGCCGTGATTTTAGCTAAATTGCTAAAGTCACGGAGGGGTAATTATATCTCTTTTCCGTGACTTTAGCGATTTGGCTAGAATCCCGGAGAAAATATTTAATTTGCCTTCCGTGATTTTAGTGATTTCACTATAGTCATGGAGTCGATTTGTTGTACAAAATCCAGTGGTCCGTGACGTTAGTTGATTGGCTAAAGTCACGGAGGAAACAATTTAATTTACCGTCCGTGATTTTAGCGATTTGGTTAGAGTCACGGAGTAGATTTGTAGGTCAATCTCCACACGCTACTAGGTATGCTTTTTGCCCGGGACGACCTAGTCTTTATCGAAGATTATTAACATTTGCTGACAAAGCACAGCAATAACAGCTGTAGACTTAATTAACACAGCGGTTAATGCTTTGCTTTATCCCTAATGTTGCACGATGAAATGAATTTCTGCAACAGAAACAAGAAGAACTTCACACCAACAATAATCCCTGACATTAGCGATCTGGTGTGCGCTGTATGCCTATGGTGTGTGTGCCTTGTTATATTTTCTCTGTGAAAATTGGGCCTTATCTGGTAGAAAGTTTTGTTATTTTCTCCGTGAACATTGGGCCTTATCTGGCAGGAAGACTAACTCCTTGCTCTATTTTGTGTTTAAAATTGGGCCTTATCTTGCGAAAAAGACTAAATCCTTGCTATATTTTATGTTCAAAATTGGGCCTTATCTGCTAGAAAGACTGTGTTATTTTTTCTTAATACACCGGGATGCAATTTCGAAATGGGGCGGGTCGGAAATTGCGCCACGATGTAACGCAAGATTCCATAAATCTTCCACCGATGACGGTTAATGCGTTTTCCTCATAACGGTGAATCGAACTGGATCTTATTTTTCCTCGGACGGAGCTAGGAGGGAAAAAACGAGCACCCAAGCCCCGAGTGAGTTATGCAATATTATCTAAACAATGCTGGTATTGCTACCGGCATCTGGCGTACAGGTAACTTCAACTACTACCCGAGCCACTTACCTCCAATTTGAACATTGTGCCTGGTAACATTTGCCACGAGCTTCTCCCCGATCTCTCACACTCGCTGTACCCGACTGAGCGAACGTTCTGAGGCTGCGATTTGCATGAAAATTAGACAACTCGAAAGTTTAACGTTGCTACTTCCGTCTTTGTCTATTTGTTAAACCAGAGGAGCTCGGCAGTATGGAGATTTTTTCTATACTTGTCTTATTTTTATATAAAATAAAATAAAAAAAGCTTATCCAAATTGTAATTAATGAAAAAAATGTATTTTTTCATATCGTACTTAAATTTATTCAAACGAAATAAATAAATTTGTTGTCCGTTTCCTATGTGTCTCTGGAAGTTTTATCGTACGCGGTGGTACAAAGTATCCGGTAGAATATTGTTTTGACGAGAATGAATTTACACACGCGGCGCGATTGTAAATTCATTCTTGAACGCTCGACGATGAATGCTCGTCTCATAGCCCTGGCGAAGCTCGCATCAGCAACCCCGTCCACGAGCCCGGGTACTCCTTTTTCCCTCTTTCTTTGCCTCGAAATATAAGACCTCGTTACCGGATTCCCGAGATCACGGGCAATTGTGCGTGCACTTGGGCTCGCGGCATAAATCGTTCTCTCTCTCGCGAGACTTTCACGTTGCGAGTTCGTTAAAAAAAGAAAACAATACGAAAAAGAGAGAAAGAAAAAACTTGTAACGAAAGACGAGCCGATCTCGAATTGCGATCATTTTTAATCCGGAAAATTTCGATAAATCGTGACTCGGTGAGAAATTATAACTACGAAGGGTCGCTCGTTTAAACCAAAATAACGAAGTCTATACTTCCGGGTCTGTACGAATACAGAAGTTGGGGTACACGTGAAAATAATTAAAATCAAAATAAAACGAAAGAATTACTCTGTTGTACCGAGAGCAGACACTACCGGGATGGCGAAGGGGTGAGAGTGCGAAATTGGATAATTCGTTAGCCCCGGGCGATCAGTACTGGTCTCTCTTTTGCGACTGAATTCTACCCGCCAGGCCGAGAGAGGAACGGTCAACGGACGCTTGGCACAACTCAGACCAAAAGCCTGCGGGTGGCAACATTACAATGTATATATATATATAACATATATCAGTACACGTTTGTCGTCGCGCGTTCGTATAATTATAATCCCGGGATCGAGCGAGAAAACCAATGAGAGAGACGAAAAGAAGGAAAAGGAGAATGAACGCATTTCGTTGCCCGAGGTGATGGGCGAGTCGAAGCGTAAATAGACAAGAAGCGAGAAAGCTACGCGACAGAATAGAATTAAGTCATCGGTCGATCATAAAAAAAGATCGATGAAAATAATTTCGTTGATGACAGGGATGAAAACAAAATTAATTGATTTTTGTTGTTGTTTTTTTCTTTTATATCGAGCTACGAAATAATTTTATCGAGATAACCGAGGGAGAGAAGAATGGCTCTCGAAGAGTGTCATCATTATCTTGTCAGCCATGCCGTCGACGTGTGTCACTCCATAGTAACTCGTAGCGCAAGAAAAGTGTAACCATCATTCCTTTCCGTTGCTACTCTCGGGCTGTCGGTCAACTCTCGTGTTCTCGTTTTCCTCTTGATGGCTAGGGAATCGCTGTAAAGCGAAGAAATGTTATTAGGACTATACTCCAGGGGCCACGAGAGAATTCCAAGATTCTGAGTACATTCGTTGCCCGTTGTTGGGTCGATGGCAAATGACGATTTAACTGATCAATGTTGTATCAGCCTAGCTAGACGATTTTTTTTCTGATAAAGGAAATATTTTACAGTCGGATATTATAGGCTGCGTATCTCTATCTTGGATAACTCTGAGAGGTTTTCGTAAAAATATCTTAAAACCACTCGATTTTCCACTAAATTTCCGAAAACCTGTTTCAGTCGATTTATTTTCGGTGTGTCTAGGGAAAAGTTCACCGCTAATGGAAAACATCGACAAAGTTGCCCGGGAATATTTCTAAAAGAAGATATCTCCCTCTAAAGAAAAAATTTCCTGGCAATTTTTTACTTTTTTGAAAGATTTTGTTAATTTTGAACAATTTTGCTAGTGATGAAATGATAAAATGTTTGCCTAGAGGATTAAAGGATATAATAAGAAAATCCAACAATTTCTTCCTAATGTAGAACGTTCGTTTTATTTGATCGTTTCAGGTGAGGCTATTCACCTTGCGCGAGACTTTGGATACGTCTGCGAGACGGAGTTCCCGGCGAAGCAAGTAGCCGAATACCTGGGTCGACAGCACTGCGAACCCCAGGAATCCTACAGGAGAAAAGAACATCTTCAAGCGACCAAGTGAGTAGAGTAAAATAACTGGGGTAAAGTACTCCAGTTTTTATCGCGGATCTTCGCGACACGTGCAGGCGCGCTAAATATTTTTACATTTTTGTGTTTTACACTCGACGAGACACACAGGCATGCATATACAAAGTAAGAAAGAGAAAGAGAGAGAAGAAAGAATGGAAATAAATGGATTCTTTTCGTTTGTTTTCCAGACTAATCACCAAAGAGCTGATGGATCTTTTGAACCAGGACAGATCGCCATTGTGCAACACGCGGCCGTCTCACATCCTAGACCCGATTATTCAAAGACCCCTAACGAATTTCTCATTAATATCGCATGGCTTCGGCAGCCCGGCGATCGTTGCAGCACTCACAGCGATACAGGTGATTTATTTCGTCCAAATTATGATTAAAATTTCATGTATTTTGTAATTAAATCTACGATAATTATCGCGCATTCGCATCTTGATCGAGTGACAACAAAAATTAGGTACAACGTGATTAAAAACCTTTTTTCTCTTTTGATATTGCAGAAGTTCCTAAACGAGTCCCTCAATTATCTCGAGAAGATGTACCCGGGAAACGGTAGCGGGGTGACGAGCAGTCAACAGTCGAATCTCGATGCAAACAAGAACAAGGACGGCTCGTTGATGAACGATATGAAGAAGTGACGCCCGGAAGACCTGCCTACCTCGAACGTGGTAACCTCGATAAGCCACTCGTGGCCCTACAATTGATTCGAATTCGCTCAATGAAATTGCATAGCGAAGTCGGTCGATGAGAGAGAGAGAGAGAAAGAGAGCTAAACATACGCGAACATCGGACGAGACATATACACGAGAAAAGACAAGATCATTGGACCACTATTCACTTGCTGCTGCCGCAATACGTTGTGTAAATGTGGAACTCATAGAATAATGTTTAACCGTGTAAATAGGAAAATATCGTGTATGTCATGTATACGCGTATGCGTTTCTAATTAATCGCATCGCGTGGGTCACGTGAGAGGTTGGCTGGTCTAAAGGCAAAACGAGAAGGAGGAAATGTGAAGAAGGAAGAAGAAAAATCTTGTGAGAAGTTTTCTCAAATTCTCGCAAGAGAGAGAGGGAGAGAGAGAGAGAGAGGCGCGTTAAAACGGAGAATCGAGTTCTCGGTTGTGTACAGAAACGACGAAGCGCCAGGGGAGAATTTCGTCTCGTACGTGAGACATAGAAGCTAGTTTCGTTGCTCGCCCAATCGTTCCCTTTCGCGATCATTTCTTTCCTACCTATTATGATTCTGGACGTGGTCTTACCTCCTCGACACAACTCGCCTCGTTCAGACACGATCGAAAAGTTGCACGAATTTTCTTCGTTCAAAAACGATTTTTTAATTTCAAGAAAAAAAAACTTTTTTTCTCTGATATTGCTCGTTACGAAATTTCTTCCGCATTTGTGTTCGAAAGAAAGTGTCAAATTGCCAGGGTGATTAAAACCCTATAGGTCGATTTGGACCTTTTTCCAGACTTTTGTAGATTTAGGGACGTTGGCAAACAAAATTTCATGCAACTTTTTCGTCGCAAGAGAAGAAAAAGCAAAACTAAACGCGCCGTAAGCCGTCCGAGGCTAAAAAAAACAAAAAGTATTTATGTGAATGATAAATATTCTTAATATCCCCTAACGCTCACTTCTAACTAATCCGACGTGAAATATAATCCAAGTAGAGAAACGGATCGGTGGTGGGGGGTTTTTTGTTTTGTTTCCGCTCATTCTTCTTTTCCTTATTCTTTCGCTCTCTCTCTCCATTTTTTCTCAGTCGCACTGCACACCGCGCACCATTCCCGAACGAATACGCGTTACAATTATCTCAGTATTCCTCGTGAATTTATCCAATCGAGCCCATTTTTATACTAATAATATTACGACAATTCCGATAATCGTGCCAATGCAAAGAAAAACTTGCCATTTGAGATGTGCCAATCATTTTTCTAATTTCTTGTTCTTTTTTTTATATTTTGTTTTCAATTCGTGTCGATCGCAGAGATTAAAGATGCATTACGTACAAATTCTCAAACAAAATGGAAGTTAGAGAACTTCAGAATTTCAAGGTCATTGAACAAGCCGGGGTCATAATTAAATTGTCCCTAAATCAAGTATTATAGAAAACCGAAAAGATTTTAAAAAATTGACTGATTTCGTTTCGCGAACGAATAAAAGAAATTATTCTTGATTGAGACTTTGTACATGAAGCATCTTCAAAGGGGTTGGAAAAGAAATATGCGCTAGGGAAGAGGATCGAGACGTTAATAAGCGTGCAAAAAGGGAGTAAACTGAAAATACGTATTTACGTGTACAATAGCGGTATTGCGAGACCGGAATTAAAATCGAGATAGGAAAGGACGATGGGGACACGATTCAAAAAAATACCGCGAGGATATATCATTGAATGTGCATTCGGAATCGTGCTAATAAGAGGGCGCGTTGAAATAAAGAAAAAAAATCGTTTGAAGTACAATATCAGGTGAACCTGAGACATATCTAACTTTGTAACTAAACTTTATATATATATACACGCATATATACATATATATGTGTATATATATTATACATAATAAATACATATATATATATTAAATCGTAAGTTAATACTTGAGAGCATTTGATGTTCCGAGAAATATGTACAGAGCATTTGAATCTTTCTTGTGATATAATCATATACATTATCTCGCGGTATCAGTGGATAAACATGCTACATTCCATGTTTTTTTTTTTTTTTTTTTTTTTTTTTTTAATAGGAAAAGAAACGAACGATATTAGCGAAACGTAAAAAAAAGGAAGATCTGCGGCGCACGAGCATCGACGATTCTCGCAAGGACATTTGCAAAAAAGAGAGATTATGCATTGCCCGCTAAGTCGTTATAATTATTTTAATACGCGAAGAAGCCCGTTGTTGTCGCTTCAACCGCGATCGGTATTCGCGAACGTGGCGGGAGGATCGATTAAATTCGTCGTGATTAAAAGACGAATTTATTTATTCTGTATCCTCCCTCCACCTTGGCCAAACGCTAGCCGGAGATTGTAGAGTTAGTTAGGAAAAAAAACTTGAACTCTTTATTTTGACTCATTGACTAATTAGAGGAACTCTTTAAACATTTTAAGATCGAATAAATTAATTGATTATTTATAATCGAGCTAGACGAGAGTAGAAAAAGATCTTTTCTACCAGAATTTCTGTGCCAACTGTGAAGAATGTTGTAGAATATTTTGCCCCCTGCCCCCAAACCCCCTGAACCCACACGTTCCCCCACCCAAAAAAATCTTCATATCTTTATTAAATATATTTGAATTTTAGTAGTATATTATATTCTGATATTAATACGGTTCATTTTTGTATATTGGTGTGTGATAAATAAATAAGAATATTGTTTCTAAGCAACCTACATGGGATATAGTATCAACATTTCTCTTATCATTACCGACAGAAATTTGTACTTACTGTCTGTTGGTTCGCGTAATTGCAGATTCGCCATGTCGATGGTACGAAAGCCAACGTAATAGTGATCGACTGTCGGTAACTTACCAACCGCTCAAATGGTAAGAGAGGGCGGGGGGAATTCTACTATTACCGGCTAGTATTAACGGGATTCGACATATTCGGAAGCCCCTATCCGACCTTCTTTGCTTCAAATTAAGATTTCTCCAAAAATATTCAACATTTTTCGACGATTTTTTTAAACGATGTTCAGAACACTTTATTCATAATTCTATATATGGTTTTAGAGGATATTCAAATTAGAAAAGTTTTGGGACCAATTTAAAATAAAAAAACATTAATACAAAATATATTCAACAATGTTTTTTTTTAGTTATAATTAATAAATTGTTCATCCAGTGTATACGGTTATTTATTCATTTATCATAAATCATATTCATATATATTTATATAGTTCGGAAAACTTGTGAATTTCTGTCAAAATGCTTGAAAATATTTCAAACGCTAACTTCAAAAAATTATTTAACACACCTACACTGCTTAGAATTTCATGTGAATTCCACCACATATCAAGAAAGACTTGTACTTTCGGAATAAAGTTTTTAAAAAAATGGATTTTTTGACTCTGGAATATGTCGAAACGATCCATATCTACCATCAGAAATTATTTGTCGCTGTGTTAGTAATATTACTTTCTCAGCTGGCATCTCTTTATTTATTTTCACTTGTATTTTTGTTTCGTTTTTCATTTTATAAGGCACATAATACATACTCCGACAAACTTTTCACAGATGAATCTGAAAAAAATTGGAAAAACATCCGTGATATCGGACGGTACATCATAACGGCAGTCACATTTTTGTTCGTTTGCTGCAGTGCGGAGCAGCGTTTTTTTGTCTATTCAGCTCTCTCTCCTCCTGTAAAAATCACTCACTATTTCATGCATGTATTTTGTACTGCGGGCATTCGGTAATATCGAGCCCACGTATTTACGGAAGCGACAATCAGAGGAGACCTTGTCTCGTCTCCCGAGTTTTTAATAAAATTTCTTTATGCCAACGATGTCACGAGGAGATTTCTTTTTTTTCCTCTCATTTGACATTAACCAGGGAAAAAGCTTGTGGGAAACAATGGATATTTCTCGATAAGATCTGAACCACCGAGCGTGTGCAACCAAAAAAAGACAAAAATAGATACGCACACGATCCATGAGCGGTATACTCACATCAAAAGTCACTTCACGATCCGAGATCTGAGAGAGACGAAAAAGTTTTCAAGCCACAAGAGCGCGTTCCAACGCGACCTGCAGGACCCTTCTATAGACCTGATAGAAAGATACGCAAATTCATATTATGTCGATTAAAACGAAGTACGAAAAAAAAAACACACAACTGCTGGATTCGAGTAATCTTTCTGTTTTTTTTCTTTTCTTTTTTGCTTCTTGTAGAACAACGTTGTAAGCAACGAATTAACCGTGATCTATCGATCACCTGTACACCTTGCGTTCTGTTAGAACGACGAAACTCATTTGATTACGAATTGTATTTTGGTTTTGTCAACGCTCAATGTATCTCCGATTTTATATATTTATATATATATATATAATGACGTATATATATATATATATATCTATTGTGTTTATATGCGATGGTACGCGTTTTTGTTTTATCGTCGATATTAGAGTCAGAATACTTTTGGTTTTCTTTATCATGCCGTTGTTTTTTTTTCTTATTCTAATTAATATGTTTTTTTCTTCTCGGTCTCATAATGATTTGTTGTTTACAACGTTATTTCATTCAATTCGCGGGTGCAATAGTATTAAACGTGTATACCTTTCGTTTGTTCGTTTTCATCAGAATGATAATGATATCACCAAAATTACGTACTTTATATGCCATTGGTTTATTCCTCATCTCGACCACAGTTACATATGTCGAAGGTGCTGAGTCGATTAGAAGTTAAATGTATTTTAAGGATGTCACTACGCACATTATTTGTGTTTTTTTTGTTCTTCTTCTTTTTTTCATCAATACGTTTGTATTATCGACTTACGTCGGTAGGTTTGTTTTTATTTTTTATTGTTTTTTTTCACATTAAGTAAACGTATCTAATAATTTCTTGTTTTTTTTTGTTGATGTTGTTGTCTGACGTCTCTTTAATTATTTATGTGTATAATTAAACCACACAGAACGGATTTGCTTCATATGTCTTTGAAGTATCTAAATACGCACTTATCGTTACGTAATCCCGTAACGTTTTATTAATCTAGATAATAAATGATCGACGTCAGGGAGTGTGTTTTATGTTTTTAATCAGGGATCTGAAAAAGCGGCACAATGTTTTTCTTTTCTCCCATAGGAAAACGGATCCATTTACTGCGACACTTATTCCACGTTGATTTCCTCGTTCGTGGGATTTAACGCGCAGTTTACATGTTTTGATTTTGTTTTCCGTTTTTGTTTTTTCGTTCGATTGGTTGTTTTCTTTACAAGTTTCTTGAAACGCCGGGGAACGGACCGTGGCTACATGTTTTTGTAAAGGGGAAGGAAAACGATCAGAGACATCGAGTATGGAAAAGAAAATTTAGGATAGACATTTTGGGAACGAGAAGGAAGAACAGGAAGCTGCAAGGTTGACAGGAAAAAATGCTCGAATCGAGTATTTCTTTTTTTCTTTTTCTAGGTGGGAAAACGTGTGCATTTACTTGGTAGGTCGGGAATACGGAGCGGAGCGATAGCGCGACGTCGAACCCGCAGTTGTTGTAGTCTTGTACGATTTCCAAGCACGGCTCGATGATTCGTCTGCGAAATTTTATCGATGCACATCGATTATTAAAGAAGAAAATTTGCACACATTTATTACCACCCTTGTCAACGAGTGGTAGAACAATTTTTTTTGTTTTCTTCATTCATGCGGGCAAAACGACGAAAGATCTTGACGCAAATTTCGTCGTTCGATCGCGCGGTGGTTACTTTTTTTGTCGTTCGGGGATTAATTTTTTTTTAATGTAATCTTTAACACCGATTAAATGGGATACCGTCAATCACGAGTTTACGAAAGTTACACGTTTTTGGGGTTGCCGATTAATTTTCTCGCGCAAATCGATCATGTTTTTTTTTTCGTCGTTGACGCTTTTTTTTCTCGTTTTCGTTAAATTTAGAACGTATTTTAAATTAGATTCGTGTGCCAATGGCGAGACTTGGAGTTTCATTGTTTGAAGCACGCATGTAATTATATTTACGATCGATGCAACGTGCTCGACACGTTTTTCAGTGCAAATTTTGCGTTGATTTTTTTGTTTTGTTTTCGTTTGGTTTTTTTTCTCGGATGAAGAAAATTTACACGGTAATAATAACGTAGGGAAATACGAAAATGTGAAATAGCTGATTATAATCGTACCTGGATAATCCGACGTCTCGTAATAATCGTGAGACGAGTGCGGCGCTGGTTCATCCTCGTACTCGTAAGTCGCGTATCTCGAGGACGGATAAACGTCGTCCCTGAATAATTTTGAAAAGAGGGGAAAGAACGACAGGATATATATAAAACGAGGAATGAAACTTTATCAGAGTCTAATGATAAACGAGAATGAGAAAGCATGAAAAATCAAACGACCTGGAAAATATTTTTTTGTACTAACGTTGCTGACGACGAGTAATGACGATCGCCATAACGACTGCTGGTGCTCGACGAGCCGTGATAATCGTAATCGTGATGAGATCCACCTCGACTACTGGGCGGTGGCGTTGGATCGTCGTAACTGTAAAAAAGCGACGTTCGACATAGAAACGAAAGAAGGGAGAGAGAGAGAGAGAGAGAGAGAGAGAAGAACAAGAAAAGAAAAGAAACAATGAAAATTTATTCGCAGCTTGGGCGATACGAATCTAGAAAAAAGGGGATGAGAGAAAGGATGATTCACCCGTAGCTCTGGTCCATGGCGACTCTGGCACGATCGAGAATCGAGAAGACCTTCGTCTTGGCTGGCACGGGACGACTTATCGGCCCGCGGGACGACGGTGGCGGTAGTATCGTTGCTGAAATAGATCGAGAACCGCGAATTACGATCCGATCGTTCCGAACGATCGGGAAAGAATCGACGAGGAAACGATGACCGACCCAGATTTCTTATTTATATATATCGATCCATTATTAAACAAAGATGTGAAAAAAAAAACGTAATAATATTACCGGGAAAAAAAGGATCATTTTTGATTTTTTTTTACCAATTCGCGATGGACCTCTGGAGGAACGAGGGGGCGCTGGTCTACTGCTCGGTCTCAGTATGCCACCACGTGCCGATGCTCGTCTGTCTTCGGCAGAGGACGGCTCATCGACCATGCTTAACTCCATCTCCCGCATCTGTTCCTGTCTTATATTGTCATTGTTATCCGGAATCAAGTACTTGCGTACCTCAGCGAGGGCGAACGCGATTCTCGCGTGCGCCTCGGCGGGCGGAGCGAGGGCGGCGATTTCCACGTGGAGATCGTCCGACAGATGAGCGTACTTCGGGTCCAACGATAGACGGCATTCCTCCTCCTGTTAAAGAAAAAAATTCAGCACGCCCCAACTAAATATCTAGGTTTCAACTATTAAAATGAAATAAAAATAGAATTTTCACAATTATCGTGAAAATTTGTTAATAATAATTATCGAAAAATTATAAAGATATAAACATTAGATAATCGGGAGAAAAATAAACAATTATATTTAAATCGCAAAATTATTAATCGGTGAACGAAATGAAAACGACGCCATCGTCGGCGCAGAACCGGAAGTGGAAAAAAAGTAGAAAGGGATGAGTATATGAGGGGTGGTTGGGAATTGAGACGAAGTGTTCTTGAATCTGAGATAAATTGGGTCGGATAATGTGCACACAGTGAGGTAAAATTGTACAAATAGATCGTGACACGATGGAAGGAAATGTTGTATCCGTAGCTGATGGAGTATCCTGCCTGTCCTTGGATATCCTAGAGGGAAATATCTTAATGAAGTGAGACTATATATATGTATACATAATACCAATAAGAAATGACGAAGAATGAGGAAAAAGTAGATGGTGTTTGCGATGGTCCTCCGGTAGCTTATGCAAATTTAAATATTCGTCGAGTGGTTGAACAAGGACCAGTGCTATCGACTCCGGAAATAATGGCCAGGATATTCGAGTGTTAGATCTTTTCCCTCTTGAGCAAATAACGAATGAGATAAAATATATAATTTCGCGAACGTAAAATCGAAATTTCACGACGAATTTTTCTCGTTGCAGTGTACGGAATGAAATATATTGCCATCGTTATTACTATCAGGAATATTCGTCCGATTGAAAAAAAATAATACTCAATGAACGATAGAATACGAAATTCGTTTTTAATTTTTTTTTAATTGTACGCAAAATTTCCGAACAATATCACGTATTTTCGTAAACCCGAAGAGTCGGGCATGTTTTTTTGGGCAAACTGGCAATTTTCGTTGATCAATTATCGATTGTTCGTTACTATAAACGAGACGATTAGTTATCGTCCGATAAGCCCGTACGCAATAACACGTGTGATAACACATTCGGATGGGCCGGATGTAGCAGCTATACTGAACGACTGACTATACGTATCTCTACGCCGTAGTGGAGAAACCGATGGCATGCCAGGCCATAAGTTATGGAAATAAATATATATATATATACATCTGGCAATCAGAGCGATAATTTGTAAATAGATATGAATCTAGCGTATGCTCTATATATCCAAATCCGTAGGCTCGTTAATCACCCGGTACACGTTTCGACCTTTTCCAATTGCTCACCCGTTATATATCCATCCCTCTCCATTCGTCAACAGAGCGGAGGGGATGATAATTTTTGTTATCACATTAAGAAATTATTATAAAAAAAAGAAGTACTTTCGGTTACGACATACTTGAGTCGATCGATATAACGCAAACGAGAGATAATAGTGTTGTCGCGCGGTCAAGCCGTGGATACGCGATCGGTGAGCGTGGTTTACACGATCCTTGATGAATATAAATTAAATCATTAACGGTAGATGAGAAACTATCCGGCGGAGTGTATCAAGTTTGCTCTGTGTACATTTCCACAGGGAAATGTACAGGCAATATCGCGTGATATTGATGACATTAATTGTTTAGACGGAAACTTTGGTAATCTATTTATCGAACCCTGGTTTTCACCCCTCCTTTCTCTCCCAGCAGTTTCAATAAACAATTAGTTCGCCAAGGGGGATCATCGCCTGTAATTTGCATTAAATAATATCTAGACCAAAAATTTATGCTAATTATGAGGTGTCAAAGTAAAGTGCTCGAAGTGGGAAAAAATGAAGCCACGATAAACCGTGCTCTTGTATATCTTATGAACAAAGGACGGTCGTAATTAGATATTTGACATACAAAATTGTATATTACACCGAAGTCAACTTTTCGTCAATTATCCAGCTGCAAATAATTTTTAATCCCTTCGAAATGAGTTAACGAACTACTTAAGAGCTTAAGAAAATGAAATTAAGCGAACGATCGTCGATTCCACAAATGTTCGTGTCGATTGATGAATTGGTATCGATTTGTGACTGGCTATGGACCGCAAGATTGTGAATATCGAGGGGTGGGAAAATTCTATACAGATGAACCGTGTACTTTTTGCTGATTTACAATTGGTAAGCTAATGCGTCGATGCATCGACCAAGAAGGTTTATAGAAACTACGGAGAGAAACTGCAGTGCGATAATTAGGTGCAAGTGTATAACACTCGTACCTCGGACCACCCTATCTCTCTTTCTCTCTGTCTGTATGTCTCTCTCTCTCTCGTCTGGATATAGCGTTAATCCCCAAAGTTACGGTTACTGCCTCGATAAAGCTTACTTATCTACTCCGTTAAACTGGAAATTTCCCATTTGCCCGACCTTCTGCTGGCCCGACCTCTCGTCGAGAGTCGAGTATGTACATACACCGGATGGTCATAGCTTTTACATATTCTCACTGAGAGAGAATGGTAGGAAATGCGGGAAAAGCTATATCGCACGTACGTTAATCGAATCTCTCATTCGAATTTTTTTCCATGATACTTGACATCGCCAATTTTATATTAGCTTCAATTTATATCCATTTCTCATGTTATATCGTACTTTAGGTTACGTATATTTTATCGCGACAAAGTAACGTAAGGAAAAATAAATGCTACATTTTTGTTTTCTATAAATACGAAAAAGCGACCCTCGTTTACGTCACGATCGAAAATTCATCCGAATCACGAAAATCCGATAAATCATTCTTGGGTTATAAAAGTGTACGAAACAATATACGTGCCATATGGTGGATGCGTTCGATACATCGAGGCGTAATAAAAGCCACGAGGGCGTCGTATAATACACAACGTACGCGGTCAATTTTCACGGTTCGACGAGAGAACCAGAGAGAAAGAGAAAGATGAAACATGGGAGAATGAAGAGATGGGAGATTATCGTCGCGGTTACATCGTTCTCTCGCCGATACGGGGTTATATTATTCTACCCCTCATTTCGTTACATACATAAAAATAGCAGAGTCAATCATACTTTTCGCGAGGCACCGTGTCGCGAAGTTCCAAGAAAAACAAATCTCAAGACGTAACGCGACGTACGAGAGAGATAACGCGGTAGGGCAGTTTCAACGACCAGAAAAGGGCAAGTATGGCGAGGGGAGAAAAAGGGATCGCGATATAGCTTTTCGGGATCGATGAAGTGGACGAGGAGAGAGGATCTTCGAGCGGGAATGGATATTTCTATGGATACCGAGTGCTGCCCGGAGGGTCCGGACCGTGTTATCGAGCGTATCGTCATGACATCGGACTATAAAGGGCAGAAAGGTACGATATCGAAGTATCGATGATAACAAAAAAAAAGGAAAAGGAAGAAAATAGAACGTACGAAAAAAAGAGCTCGAAAAGAGGTATCTCAGGAACATCGACATGACGAACGACCCGGAAAAAGTCCTTTGTCCGTGAACTGATTGTAAAGTCACGAAAAGTAAGGGGATGAAAAAATTGCCGAAATCAAAATAAATTTCGTTGCATATGTAAAAAAAAGAAAATGCCTACGAAAAAATAACGTAATACGAAACAGACGTGATAATTTGCCCGATAGTCGAATATTGACAATTGGTACATATAAAAAAAAAGCAACGAAATTGTATTATTCAGGAAATAGGAGAATTGTGTCACGCCTCGCGTTTAATCCCGACGTGAAAAACGATTTGTTCGAACGGTGGAAACAAATTAAAATATCAAGTATCGCGCGACAGGAAAAATCAACACGATTTTTTGTATTCACGAAAAAAGGAGAAATAAAGATAAATAAGCGGGCGTGAATTACGAATAAATAATGAACCGACGGGAGATGTACGTTCGGTTGAAAAAAGGTCGGGCGGATAACGCGTTACAGGATTCGAGGGAATGAGCATTTTGCGCGCAATTCGAATCTCACTTTCACTCGCATGGCGACGAGAGAGGGAGAGAGAAAGGGAGAAAAGAGGATCGCGCGTTGGTGCAGGCACCGGCAAATAACATTTTCCATTTGCCAAAGTGCGTTACGACCCAGTTAATCCCTTTAGCGAGAGTGTGCCAGCTCGGAGAAGGTATACGCGAATATTTACATGCATAAACATATACAAGTGTAGATATAGATATATACGCGTGTGTATGATAGGCGTTAGGGTTGGTTATACCAGGAAGGGAAAATTAACTAGGCCGCGTGCACTGAAATTAATTCGAACGTGATTAAAGCTACGGCGAAAATGAAAAGACCAGCCCTCTCCCATCCCTCTTACGAGGATGGTATACACACCGGAAATGTGCAAAAGCACATCTCGCAGTGTCAGTCCTCTCTCTCTTTCTCTGTGTATTCACTCTCTGCTATTAAAATTCTTCAAAGCCGTGATCGAACGAAACGCAATGAGAAAAAGAGAGAGAGACAGAGAAAAAGAGAGAGTGAAAAATGATTCCTCATCGATCTCATCTTTATGCAGCTCGTGGAACTATAATAAATGTGTATAGATGTGTAAAGCATTCCATGCTTTGAGAGGGATGATCGATAATGTTTCGTTTCTTTTTTTAAGCTCACATACTCACAGACGTACGAACGAGGCTCTTGCTCGTTTGCCTGAAAAACGAGGCGAATGATATGTGCTGTATATATTTCGATTTTTGCCATCTCACGTGGTGGCCAACCACTACCTCGTCTCTACTCCTCTCTCATTTGAAATCTTTTCCACGACTAGGAGGGTGTGCATTTGTGTGAGAGGAAAAAAAGAGAAAAAAAGAAAGAGGGAGAGAGTCAGACATCTGATGAGTTGACCTAACCTCAGGGACGCCATCCTCCACCCTCTCTCATCCCTTTCTCATGTGTAGGGTGCAAAAAAAGGAGTGATATTTTCATGAGTAGAGTTGAAAAAAAACGGCTGCGAAAGCTTAACCATCTCTCTCTTTCTCTTGGTATGGGGGATGCGATTGAACGACGTCATAAATCACGATCCGCAAGGATTGGATAATTTATGACGTCGACCAGAAGCCCGGTAGGGTAGTTTTAGTGGTAAAAAAATGACGCGGTAGACGAGAGAAAGAAAGAGAGAGGCGACAGCCTACGGGTGAAAAGTTTTGCCTGAGCGACCGATCGTACCTTCTCTTGCGGAAAACTGTTAGCCATCACCCTAGTTAGTCGCTCGCGCGAACCTCCCTCTTCTCTCCGCCTTTCTCTCGTACTTTTCCCCGTAATGAAAATGTATCGGGCGACCGACGATCGCGTCATTGAAAAATGACGGATTTGCCCATGACATAAATCGAAGGGCCAGCGCGTTGGTGGTAAATATATTCGTGAAATTAATTAATCACCCGAGAATTGTCCAACCCTTCGGTGGAAATGATTATTTCGCGTTCTTGATGAGTTATTTTGGAACTTTTGGTCGAAAGGGGATTAGGTGGTGGAAATTTTGTGAATATATTATTATATCAGGGGAAGGGTACACGTGACAAAAATGCCTGTGTAACCTCGCTGCCGGAACCCCGTCAAAGAAGCGAGCCATTAAAACTTTGCAATGACGCAACGAATTCAAAAGAGCACCAAAACGAGAAAGAGAAAGAGAGAGTGAGGGGGTGAAGCTAAGGGGTAAAATATATACGAGTAGACGAGAGGGAAGTAAGTAAAGCGAAAGAGGATAGACTTCTCTCGGTTCATTAAGAGCCTCTTATCTGCCGCGAGTCTATCTCTATCCGTGTCTCTCGCTCTCATTTTCCACTGCACTTTCTACGTTCTATCTCCCTCGCACCGCGAATTAGTACAGTTATTCCAACTAGCAACTAGCGAGCAGAGTGGACGCTTTTACCGGTACCCGGCTGAATCTCTCTCTCTCTCTCTAAAGAGAGAGGTAGAGACAGAGACAGAAAGAGAGAGAGAGAGAGAGAGAGAGAGAGAGAGAGAACAGGATGATATTTTTACGTACGCCACGTGCAACCCGAGATGTATAACCCTCTGCAAATGCATCGGCGTGAAAAACTTTTTCCGCTGGTCATGCCAGCGGCGTTCATTTTTTAGACCGCCCACCCTTCGCTTTTTTCACCTTTTATTTTATTTTATTTTCCCTAGAAAAAATAAGATTCGAGCACGAATGAGTATTCGGAACATCTTTCAACGCACCCGATGGAAACGTTAACTCTCGTTCTATCCTATTACCCTTTCAATGCAATTTTTACGTTTTTGTGGTATATAGATTTGGTCCAAATGATCGAGTGAGTCGTTCGACGAATAAATTTTGTATAAAATTAGCATAGTCGCTGAAAATCGGGGATTTTATGAAATCCCATCATCCCCGTAATCGCAATCATCCCTATAATCCATGTTTTCATCGATTCGGCGGATTAAACGTCAACGTGCGTCTTGTCAGATTTATTTAACGATTAACGCGCGAATAACGGTCGCTCATCTCGCGGAACAAGAGCAAAGGGTCGCGACGACTAATCTATTCGCTCAACCTGAAATAATGGCACGAAACACCAAATCCCGCGAGGTTAACACGCATGAACTTTGCCAATTTATATTTTACGAAGCAAGTGAGCGAGACAAAACCAGTATATACAAAAGGTGAGGTAGAAGGAGGGCCTCCCTCACCTCCAGAGGGGGATGAAATCCTCCTTCATCCTCTCGTTAAAGCAAGCACCAGATGTCGGCTATTATTACCTATGCGCCACTAGCTTCCGCGACTGGAATAATAATCGGTTGTGAAAGGCTTCTCTCGCCAGACTAACATCGAAGTGCCCCTTCTCTTGGTCTACTCGGTTTTCATCCCCTCCCCCCTTCCTACGAAACGTAACGTTTCCTTCGCCCCCAACTGTTTCTCTCCTACGGTTTTACGTCGAGTTTCTCCATTCGGCGTCTTTCCTCAAACGTAATATTCCCATATCCATGAATTTATTGGCTCGCGTGCGTCGGTCGCGCAACGTCGCGAGCTTATCAAATCCACGAGAGTTTCAACGAGGAGACGTATAATATTATCGAGGGTGTCGTGAAAACCGAGAGAGGGAAGTTGAGGGTTGAAAAGGAGGGGCTGTGCTTGCACCTACTGCAAGTTCTCTCTCTCTCTCTCTCTCTCTCTCTCTCTCCTTCTCTCTAGCTACGCTCGGTCTCCCTACGGACTGGCGCTTTATTATACGACGCATAAACTCCGATGACAACGATGACAATGGATGACAACGTTCAAACACCTGCTCACCCAGGCCTTGCTCGTAGTTTGCCAGTACCTAAACCAAGTTAACCCTGTGGCTAAGAAGAGCACCGCCGCACGACGAAAGTTGTGGACCAACAACTGATGCATCTATAGTGCGTTGCAACGAGCTCCTTTCTAACCATGTACTTCCTCCTACCGTTGTTCAAGATCCTAGTCTCGCAGGGCGAGGATGGCTTTGCCTTGTCTTACCCACGGAAACGTTCATTGCGGCGGGAACGACGAGAAGCTCTTGGCTTGTTTATCATCGTTCCGGGCTTATTGGGAGAGTTTTTATGTTCGTGGTATCGTCGGATAATGCTCGGGAGACACTACGATCTTTCGTGTACACGATACTTTGTTTACGCCGAGTAATTTTTTTAAGCGGTTTTAAAAGGAAAAAAATGGAGCTGGATCGAGATTGTCATTTTTTTTAAATTTACATTTAATGATTGTTTTCTCATATTTCGCGCAAATTTTCTCATACAGGCTTGCTGGCCTATCCAGTTTTCCTTTTTTATCGGTAAATAATGTACACGAGAAAAGATTTCCAAGTTCGCTACTCGATTTGTCCGACCGTATCGTCCCTGCGAAAATTTCGATTTCCACGCACTCCCATGGGAAAAGTAGATGAAAGACAGGGACTTATTCGACGATAGATCGAGGGCAGGTGTTCCTACCCCGTGAACGTCATCGTCACCATACATTGATGAAAAGCCCTCTCTCGGTATCGAAGAGCCCCGGAACGAGAAGAAACGAGGCGGCAGTGAGCAAGACGATATTCTCTCTCGGGGGAGGGAAAAAAAGAGAAGCTGGAGCTTTCCCGAGACGTTCTCTGATACACGAACTCGTGAGGAAAGAATGAGAAAAGGAATGATGAGAGGAGGAGCGAGAAGAAGAAAAAGAAAATGCGCGCGCCGAGGAGAAGAGAAAGAGGTAGAGGGGATATAGGAAGATAAAAAGTTTCAACCTAGAGGCCCTATATCCCGGGACTCCTAAATATAAGAAGTCGTAACGATAAATCACTCCGGGTCTCTATCCGAGATTTCTCGATCCAGGATATGGGAGTAAGAGTGAGAGAGAGAGAGAGAAAAATCCAAACCATTTTTCCCCTCCGACTGCGGATATCACTAAAGCTGAATTTCCCTTGAATAACTTCGAGCCTCGTAGGTCGGTGTGGGTGCCCTTATAAGACATTTGCCAAAACCCCTCGTGCGCGCCCTTTTGCCCTTTTCGGCCTTTTCATCCATTTTGTTTTATCCATTTGCTCTCTCTCTCTCTCTCTCTCTCTCTCTCTCGCTTTCTATACGTTGAATTTTTGTTTTATACCGGAAAGGTTAGATCGTCCTCAACATGACCTCGCGTATTTTCTAGCGAATAAAAGTATTTTCGGCTGTTTTTCGCATTCGTGATTTTCTCCCTCCGTTGACGTTCTCTCGCGCACATATCGCTAAAGGCCCATAAAAGGCAACCCGTAAAGAAAACCAGAAAAAGAGAGATAAGGGAATGGGTGTTTTCCAGGGGCAAACAGGGGGTTGCGTCATTGAAAAAGTACGAATATCCGATTCGCTATATCGCGAATAACGGGACTGATAAAATAGAATGACCCATATCGCGATTAGGAACGAGGTCGTTTTCTTACTTTCCTCTTCTGTTTTTTATCCCCGGACCATTTCCAACTTCCCCCCAAAACAAAAAATCAACCCGCGTTTATCACGATTTTTATAAATTTTTCAAAGGTTCACGGAGTTAGAAATAAAACGTAGTAAACTCGAGGCGAGAAATCCACCGACGAACCAAAGAATCAACAAAAGGCGAAAAAAGAAAAAGAAAAAATTTATTTTTAAGACGATCTTTAATCCCACCCGCGACGAAACTCGCGATTTCCCGAATGAGCAAAAGAGCGAAGGAATAACCAAGACTGCACACTCGAAGAAGTAGGAAAATAAAGCAATGGCGCGTGTACGAGAATCGAAGTACCGCCGTCAGCTATCGGTGGTACACACTGATGTTTCTTTTTTTTCACTTCCCCGTTTCTGAACAAGAAATAAAAGTATGGAGGCAGAACCGAGAGTACGAAAAAAAACTTTTCCACCACATCGCTCTTGTATGATACACCCACACGCGCGTGAATATACACGTCTATATATACAGATATCGGTGGACAAGATTGTTTTTTGCCATTTTATTTTCGCGAAAACACGAGAAGTGCGATCCTAAAGGGGAACTTTAGCGAACGGATGACAGAGACAGAGGACTTTTCGAACTCGCGGTGAGAAATATACGTGTGTTCTGATGCCACGTACCTTACATTATATATATATATATATATGTGTGTGCGTGTGTATAGATGGAAAGTCCCAGAGGCGAAGGTTGGAAAAGCCGGGGGTGTATCTGAAAAATCCTCTTTTCCTCGTGCCCACCCCCGCCCATTTTTTCGCCTCGACGCTCACGGATAATAACTTTACAGTTCCGGACGAGGCTGGAGCGCGCGCGAGAGAGCTTCCATTATCAGAGTTATTTGATATATATAAAAAAAAAGAAAATAGAAAAAAAGGAAGAAGAAGAAAAAGAGACGAGGCGAGAGAACGAATGAAAAAGAAAAATGAACCCTCACAATGACTCTGACTTCCCGTTTTTACTATGGTACACTTCGGGTAGGGCCTTCATCTGTCTGCGGGTCACATTTCACGCTGGTGCAAAAAAATAAAAAGAAAAGAAACGAAAGAAAAAAAAACAAATGAAACGAAAGCCTCGAAGAGAGAGAAATGCAAAGGAGTGCGAAAAACTCTGATTTTTATTCGAATGGCTTGCGTGCCACGGACGCTCTCGAGAGCGCGACAACCCCTCCGGTGCAATGTTCCTTGCACGTGGAATGGAAAATATGTTTTTTTTTTCAACTTTGAATTTTCTTCTTTTTTTTTACTTTTTTTCGCTGAATCTTGCACGCTTCTAGCTCGAGTTGGAAAATGGTGGGTGAGCGGGGTCGGGTGTTAACTGCGTTTCGCCAAATGAGAAGGAAGACGGGGTATAAGAAGAAGAAGGGTGGGGAGTGTCGCGTGAAATTACAGTAGCTACGGGCACGAGAGATGTGACACCGTATTTTATAAGTTTAACGTTTGCCACGGTGTGTCGCGCGAGCTGAGACTCGTGTCTGTGTGTGTGTGTGTGTGCGTCGGTGTTTGCGCCACGCGCTTCGAGGGACGAAGACTTCAACGTGCACCCTGCGATGGTACTTTCGGCGGAAAGCTACCGGAAGTGAGAATGAGAGAGAGAGAGAGACAGACAGAGAAAGAGGAAAGGAGCGAAGGATCACATTCCGCGACGATAAAACTGTCACGTTTCTGTGGCCAACGCTCTCTTGCCGCACACACTCTACGGAAAAGCCTACGGCCTATTTCTCCTAGATATACTTTATTTTCCCTTATCGCGAGGGAACAGACGTTCAATGCGCGAATTTCTACACGATGGTCGGGAGAAACGACATATTTTGTCGTTGCTTCGCTATTTCTTGCGTTAGAAAAAAAAACACACACACACACACACGAAATTTAACCTAACGAGTAAAAATGAGTACATTGAGTAAATAGCGTTTTTCATCGGTTATAATAATCGTCGCCCGTCATAAAGGAAATCGCGTTTGCTATTTTGAGGTAGAAAAATGTACACAAACAACATAGAAGTAGATGAGGCAATCTTAAATTATTTTAGATAAAAATCGGGTTAATGCTAGTGAAAAGAGCTGATAACGAGCTGAGACGAGAAACGTCGTATTTAAAATAACGCGCGAAACGTAATTCTTTCTTTGAATTAATCGCACCTTCTACGTTTTTCAAGACGCGAAAATTTCACGAAGAAATAAATAAGCGAAAATGGTCTTCTCGATAATTGAATTCGTGATGGCAGTAGGAGGGGGAAAAATCAGTTCTCAGTCGGGTGGGGGTGCGGGGGTTCGGGTCGAGAAATAGGTTCGAAAAATGCAAATGATCGTAAAAGCGGGGAATATATATTGGCGAGAGGAGCTTGGCTAACAACGGGCACACACAAAAGTTTCCTACCTTTTGCCGATCCTTCATAGAACCTCGACCGAGAACCGCCATCTTGCACATCGTTTCCTCCTGCAGACGCTTCATAGAATTTCCTTTGGGCCCAAGAAGCTTGCCAACGAAGTTGAACTGTAACGTAAAAGCATAAATTCTCGATATAGCAAGACGATTCGTGGAAGAGACAAAGACAGAGAGAGAGAGAGAGAGAGATGAGTTACTCTCCCGTGTCGTACGAATTTTATTTCCTCGCGCTTTCGATTTTAATAATAAACATATTAGCGAAAAAAATAGTCAAATGTGCGAGGGACAAAATTAAAAATTGTCGCTGAGTTCGCGAGTTGTAAACTCGATCCTCGGTTTTATCAATTACATTATTTTCTATTATTGTTCCACAGTGCGCGAGTATAGAAATAGTTAAAGATATAAACCGGAAGGACGAAGTACTTCGTTCGTCCCGGTAAGTGGTTGGTGCAACGAGAGACGAGGGAGGGAGGGAGAGTGATATAAAATTCGCATCCCTTCTGCCCATACAGTACTGCACACAAAACGAGTCGTTTCACACATAAAACTCGAATATACATTTTTCCCCCACGTTCTGTCCACACAGTGGGCTAAAACAATTCTTGATTAAATTTCAAGTAGCGAGGACAGAAAGAGAGAGGGAGAAAGGGAGACAGGAGGGTAGGAAGAGAGAAAGAGTGTGTCATGGCAGGGTACAGCGAGAATATACGGTACTCGAGTCCAGCAGATTATATTTTAATTAATTCGTAGGATCAGCGGGTCTCGTACCCAACACGATACGACAGCCCTCGCTCAGTGTTGATTATATCTTTGTTTTTCACCCCTCTTTTCGTCACCTCTCTTTATGGGGTGAGAATGATGCAAATCTCCAGCATCGTTTCGTGGTTAGGGGTGGGAGTGGAGGATGAGGATGATAACCGAAAAAAGGCGAGAATATGAAAGAGTGACAGGATAAATTTACATCTCGTAGTAGTAAACTCGACAACCCCTCGCCGACACGAGAATTAATTAATTATTCTTTGAATTATCTCTAATCACAATTTGTTCATATTTTCTTTATTTCGTGATTCGTTTAATTGGTATCTGTTTCACGTTTTTTATCCCAAGAGAAATAATTGAACGAATATTGGAAGACTATTCTACCGAAAATAGAAACGGGTCTTCGTTCAAACGTATTTTGACACTCGAGGTGTTTTTCAACGAGGAAAAATATTGCGAAGCTAAACGAGATTCGAGTCCATGAACTCCCGATTGTTCCACGCTTATGGATTCGAACTTCCAGAAGCATGTTTTTGATAAATATGATGGATAATACACAGCGGGGCTCGTATATCTGCATTATTCATATTTCGCATAAATCATAACGCGAATTCAGGTGGAGGAAACGCGGAAACGCGAATGATATCTGAACACGGCTAGAGAGAGCGAGAGAAAGACAGAAGGGGGAGAGAGAGAGCGAGAGAGAGGGAGAGAGAGAGCAGTTATTCGTGTGATTCACGGGGAAAACAGCTTGCCAAAGGTTTCGGCCCGTGCTGAGGGGGAACGCGTGTATGGCCCACGATAATTATCACGTTCACGGAGCCGTGGTATAACCGGGTGGGAAACAACGGAGCGTGGCGTGCGTGCGCGTGAAGCACCGCGAATTAGTGTGCGTGCGCGCGCGCGCACAAGCTGTTCACTCGGTCGAATTAATCGTTCCAACTTCCATCGGATCTGGCTTTTCCCACGTGATCGTCGAGGATTATTCACGACGAAAAGTATCGATCGTTCGACACCGACGATTTATATACCTACGAGGCTTCACGTCGAACCTATCGGTGAGGTGAGCAAGCGGTGATTCTCCTTGAATCGAGACGATTTTGCTTATCGAAATATTAATTCCCTTTTAATTATACGACGAAATTTATATCCCGCGATTTTATCTCAATCCACGAAATAACCTTGATTATTATTATCATCATCATCGAGTTTCCATCCCAAAATTCATCTCCGTAAATCCACGTATAAACTATGAATTAAAATCGAAAATCAAATTTTTTATATATACAAAAGTACCCTTACGTTAGAAGTTAGGGTAATTTTAGGTAGTGAGAAAGAAAACGGGTAGGGGAGGGGACTGGGGGGAGGGGCTGAATAAATTTCAGCAAATGTTCCGGATGTTATCTATCCGCGTAATCTAAAGTAGCGTAGGGGCAAGTCGGCGGGGGCTGCCGTTGAGTGCCCGTTTAAGAATTCACAAGATATCTTGCGAAAGTTAAGTAACGCCGCGGAGACAGCACATTCGTGGCTCTCGTTTTCTGCCCTACTGTCTGAGACTTTCCCGGAAATCCCAAATTGAAACTACGCTCAAGATTTTCAACTCTCTCTCTGTGCCATCGCTGAGCGCCGTTCTCGTGTCGTCGTCACCGCTGCCGCCGCCGTCGTCGTCGTCGTCGTCGTCGTCGTCGTCGTCGTCGTCGTCGCCCGTTTTCGCGTACGGTCCAAAGCGACTATTATTATTAAGTGTAAGCACTGAACGTAGATGAATGTGAGCTAAGGAGAGAGAGAGAGGGGGGGGGGGGGGGAGTGAGAGATAGATAGATAGATAGATAGATAGAGAGAGGAAGGGAGGGAGAGAAAGAGAGATCCCTGGTGGGTCAGAAACGCGACGGAACTCATCGTGAAGAAGAGCTTTCTAAACTTGGCGGAGGCGAGAATTGTAATAACGTTGGGGCAAAAGTCGGTTGATGACGTTAGCGTGGATCTACCGTGGGTGAAGAAGAGCCGGGTGGTAGGAACGTTGGTCGGTGCGAAAAGACGCGTTTCGTCTCACTGTCCGTCTCTCTCGTTTCGCTTTCAACGTGAAATGGCTCGCAGCTCAAACTGTAACGTTCGCGATGAGAGGGAGAAAGAGAGAGGAAGATGAAGAGGGCGAGAGGGGGAAGAAAGAGAGAAAAAAAGAAAAAGTGAGATGGACGTCACCGGTGTCGTCGAAACTGGAACCCCCTACCCGCAGTCCAGAGCATTTGCCAGCTTCTCGATCTTCTCGTATGATTGAAGCGAGAACCATCGGGCCGTGACCGACGTCGAGAGCGAAATAGGGACGCGGAGAAAGAGAGAGACGGCTACGTCCGATCAAAGCCAGAGATTACCTAACGCGATGTTATACCAACCCTCCCGGCAATTCCCTTTCTAACGGTATTACCAGACCGGATATTGCGAACAGAGCCCGAGCACATTGCGGGATCGCCGTCTACGTTACATCTGACACATAGTAGATATCCCTAATGATCCCCAACCGTACGCTGACGAGCGACTAATATGTTTTTTTTCTTTTATTATTATTATTTTTACATTAAAATTACCATTTTTCCTCGCTCGCAAGGAAAACGTTATTTACGCAAAAATAAAAAATTCACGAGCTTTTTCAAGCCGGAGTAATTAAAATTTGCCTACAGGTCGCATAATCATACTTAAAAAACTGCGCGTTACGGCAGCCACGAGTGCGTTTTGTTAATTTAACAGCGTCGTAATTTGGTTAACGATGAAAAAATGGCGCATCTTTTAAATACAACTTTTAGGTACGTAGGTAATGTTCGATGAATTTTGGATCGTACGAAGCAAGAGAGAGTGTAATTGCGAAATTTGATTGATAAGTTTTTTCCGTTTGTTATCGTTTAATTAATTACGCTTTCGTTTATATGTGCGACTTTATTAAAATCCTCGACGATGCGAGCTAGAGAGTTTAAAAAAATATATTTTTGTTCTCAATTTTATTTCGCTCGGCAGCGACACTCGATTCTCCAGAGAAATTAATATTTTTTAATTACTCCGTCGTACTCGGGGGATTTTTTTAAGTGCTCGTACGGATGCATCGTCGTGGCTATCGAATTTCCAATGCAATTTACGAAAAATAAAAATTCGCGATGATTTTTCTGACGAAATATCGAAGGGGGATGCATGCAAATTTTTTCGGCAAACTTTGTTCGCGGTTAGAGTCGTAACGTAGCTAATCATATTCCAATCGGTAAATATATTCGAGACGGGCAAAATTCGCGGCCTTCGCAATGTATATTTTGAAAGGAATAAATTTCGGAGCGGTGTGCGCGCAACTCGAAACACAACGTTTCGTTCCAAGAGTGGCCCCCGAGGCTGAAATGAATATTCCAGTTCGCGAGGGATTCGGTCTGGTTAACAAGTCAAATGACTGGTGCGAAATGTTGATCATATCTCCTAACTCGATGTCGCGTGTACAAAAGTGAACAAGACAGAGAGAGGGAGAGCCGGAGAAACAAATTCACAAGTGGAGAAAGCCCCGGAATACGAATTGGCAAAGTCCGAATTGGAAAATCCAGTAAAAATAATTATCTGGACCCAAAAGTTCATAATTATTTATAGATGGAGGATAGACATTGATAAAATAAAAATATCAATATTTGTTGATCATTATTTGTTAACTCTATTGTCAACAGAATAACAAAATTCATAATTAATTAATCAGAAGATAAGTTCGGACAATTTGTCTTTCGACCCCAGTCTATTTAATCCCATAAATTCACTCAGCCCGTCCAATTCCTCACTCGAACAAATCTAACCCCCAAGGTCATTGGAGCGCAAACACGAAAAGATATTTGCGAGCGATAAATCCGCGCGTACGCGTATCGAGTACACACGGTGGAAAGACAGGTGAATCGTGGAAGAGCAAACGGGTGAGTGACGTACGAGCTGCGAAAGTAGCTTTAGATGTTTCCGAGTACGAAAAGGGTCTACGGGAGTTCGGGAGTGAGAGATCGTAGGTAGCGAGGTAGGCAAAGGAACGCGACCCCCGGCGTTTACGTCACTTGGCTCATTCGATCGTTTCCGGTAACGGTACGTAACCGGATGTTGAAGGCAAGAGGGAAAGGAGGGACGGTGTCGATCCAACCGCCGTGGAATCGACGATCAATCACGGGGATTTCAGCACGAAGGGGACGCGTGTGCCACATCAACCGTCGACGCCGAGGGGGATCGGCGACGACGGGAGACGGTTAATGAAGAGGAAAGCCCTCCCAGCAAGCTCATGAGAAACGCGAGCCGAATTGTCACGACTATATATAGCCATCGATCTCATTGAACGCACTATGAACATCGAGTCAACAGGATGTTGACAATAACAACGCTTTCAAACATTGCCCCTCCCTCTCCCCTTTCGCGTATTCATGCTTTCGGACACGATTAAGTTCACGCTGTCGACGGCGGCCCAACGATTTATGCTAATTACGAAAGACCCGGCGACCCGGATCGACGAGAAATGGAAAATGAATTCCGACGAGCCCGAAAGTTTTGTGATTGAAGGAATTAAACGTGTCCAGCGATAGTCATGAGAATAAAATTTAAAAAAAGTACACAAAAACTTTGTAAGTTAGGCAAACCAACCGTTGCCTCAATCTTATTCATCGCTTTTTTCAGCTATATCCGGTCTGCAAAAACTTTAATTCTTTTCCCCTCTAAGGATTCGTACGAATTGATAATTCTCCGAACGAGAGAACCAAAAAAATGAGTTGCATAAAAAGCGAGAAGAAAAGTTTCGACTTCGACGTACGATTTGCACTTTCTCATCTTCCGCGATAACGCGAGGAAACTGCTAAGAAACGGACAAATTCTAACGCGATACGGAACATCGACCATGCGGCATCGGTGATAACGCTCGAACTTGGGATTAATCAAGATTTGTCGAGGGAGATTGAATTCGTGTGGAGGGTACGCTAATTAATGTCGGACCGAGAAACGTCGAGCTTTTCGAAGGAGTCCGAAAGGGGTTATGAGAGAAAGGTGGTCGTATCTTGTACCGAAATCATGGGGTATTGTTAATCCGGATGACGGTGCCAGTCCGACCCCTATTATACGCGGACGAAGTTGCGAGCGTTGAATGAGCCTCGGGACTTGGGTACTGTGCTAATTGGACCGCCGTGGACTACGCCAACGGTCCGAGACCCAGTGTCGAAGAAGTTTGCTCCGAGAATCTAGGAGATGAAAAGGCTCTACACCTGGGCGCCCATGATGCCAAGTTTGAACACGCGACATATATACGTCTTCGCGTCGAGGTCACTAACAGAGATCATAGGAAGTCGACGCAACGTGTAGGGAACTGGGAGGACGGCTTTAGGTATCACCAACGTTGGACGTTAGAGAACGTGCGACGATGGAATCGGTGATAAATCAAAGCTTCCAGAGGCGCTGAACCGGCCCCGGCCACGGACATCAGCCGCGACAGCAACGAGAGACCGCCGGCAACTGCGAGCCAGCTGAGCGAGATGAAGCGGTAAAGAGCTTTGCTTCTATTTGCGACTTGTGATTTACCGCGGTAACAAGGACCGCGGTGATACGACAACAAGAATTCTACCGAAGGGGATTTGTGAACGAGACGCACGTACTGAGCTAAATTCCATGGGAGAATCAAGTCATGATGTCAATGATACTCGATTTCCCGATGATTCTTCATTGATATTTTCATTAATCGTTCGAAAGGCGAAAACGTGGCAAGAATGGGATAGCGACTAGGGAGAAGGGGGAATGAATCGCAGGGAAAGCTCGTCGTGCAACGATTCCCTGGGACTGTGAGTCAAACCTAAAATACGATGCTAATTGTCGGATCCATTGGAATTGACCAATCGCACAGACTAACGAGTAGTTGGGTCTGGATCACTCAAATTATCCCAATTTCGGACTGTTTGCCATGCGGAACGAAGTAAACGATGAATCAACCCCCAGGGGGACCTCGTTTTACGTCAGATGATTAAACATTGATGGGATACGCTGATTTAACGGTCCTATAAATATACCGGCCAGAATCGAAATGGGAATCATTCGTGGTTGCTCTTAAGTTCCATAAAAACGGTTCTTAATAATAACAACAAACGAAAAATTCGAAATCGTTCCGGGCGCTTGTTCACCTACCCGCGTTCGTAGCTCTCGTTATCGCATCAAAATTTACCGAAATCCGTAAAATCTCATCCACCTCCAAAAAGCTTTGATCAATTCACACGCTCGATATCTCTCAGCTATCACGCACAGACAACAAAACCGAGCGTTATAACGGATACGTTTTCCATACATTGGAAATCTCGGTTCACCGCGGGTGGTCAGCGAGTAATCCAAAAGTGTTGCATCAACTGCACGTGCGCGCGCGGCGGAGGGGAACAGCGAGGTGAGGAGGGTAGGGGGTGGCAGCAGTGGCATCGCAACGCGGGATGCATGTATTATCTCGGTATTTCGCATTAAACTAAAGTAGTATTCCGAATGGCAGGGAAGGAGGGAATCACACGGTGTGCGGCTTTTCCGCGTACAGTTGTACGTAAAACGAGCTCGACAGGGGTCCGAGAGGGCAGGGGGAACGAGGTTGAGGGAAGGGGCACGGTTACCACGAGAGCGGCACGCCACACATTGCAAATGTCTCGTTTCTCTCGAGTTCTAATTTGAACGCTTGCTGCACTCGCTGCTTGCGCGTAGCGTGAGAGGAAAGAGGGACATGGGAGGTGCGGAGAAATGGCTCGATCCAACCCGGGTACCGGAACATACATGCGGGATGCTGGGTGACGACGGAGAGAGGGGAGAATGGAGCATTGCACCTAAAGCGACAGTATCGCACAATGATGGGCGGACCACTCGGCCTGGGGGAGCAGAGAGAGAACTAGATATATATATATATATAGAGAGAGAGAGAGAGAGGGAGAGGGAGAGAGAGAGAGAAAGAGAGGTGTTCACACACTGTACCGGGAAAATTGTTTGTCTCGTGAATAATCACTATCGGTTCACCCGCACCGAGAGATACCTGTAATTCTTCCCTATCTCTCTCGCCCTCTATCGGCTACCCTCGTCCCGATTTTCTCTTTAGTTTCATCCGCCACTCGACAATGTATCAATTATCCAAATTCTATCTAGTCCCCCTCCCGCCCTCGTTATCGTTTCACGTTAATTTCATCAGGCGTATCAACGTGCGACAACACTGTTTGTCGTCTGCGGAACGTATGAACGTCATCCCGTATGGAAATTCGAGGGAATGATAGAGAGAAGAAAAAAAAGACAATATTTTTGTTTTTTTTCCACCGAGATTATAAATTTTGTTTCATCCCTTATCCTAGTTTAGTTATCACGATTCCTCGTGGGAGATCACGTCGGCGTTGTCAACGCCGTACAGTGACGTTCTCCCGTGGTTTTCTTCCCCTCGATATTATTTGTATATTTATGGGGGAAGAAGAATACGTCGACGAAGTTCGAGATGACGAATAAAGCTATCTCACGAGGGTTCGGATCAAACGCGAGACGGAGAATGATTCGGTGATATGCACGGACTTAATTTCGTCCCGCGAGACAACAAAGAGGGTGGATGAGTTCATTTTGGAAAGCTTGGAAAAGGAAGTTTCCGAGAAAGGGTGGAAAAGACGAGTGTGTATAATCAAGAGGGATGACTCAACTCCGGGACAGGCCAGGTGGCTCGAGGGAAAATGAGCGATAAAAAAAGACAAGAGGATTGTTTCGTTACGACTAGAGATAGTTTAAACGTTCTCCGAGACACTTGCCAGGTAACTTGATTTATTGCATGACGTCAAGTGGCCAACGAGTACGAGAAATATATCGTTCGAAGAGAGAAACTCTCGTCGCACGAAATTGTCTTGAAACATAAATACGACCCCGGCGGAGCGTGCGTGGGACGCGAAATTTAGAAGCCCGGTGACAAAACGACTATGTACGTCATAATAATGCGGGAACAGTGGACGAGCGTATCCACGTGATGGATTAAAGAGAGAACGATGAGAAACGACATTAAAAACTGAGGAGGTAGAACTCTCGCTTCCTGACTTAATAGCCAGGAGATCGTAAGACGCGTTTCATAAAACTCACGACTTTTCGATTCCATTGTGTCGCACGCAGACGACAACGATGGTAGCCTCTACAAGAGTACGCTATGGAACGAGGGACGGGAATTCCAAGGATTTCGCATTTACCGAGCTTTTCCGATGGTTTAATGTTCCGCGAAACGAGAGGGTCTAGTGGCGGTAACGTACAATCGGGTGAAAGCTGAAGAATGAAGAAGCTACGAAGAATCCTCCATAGCTCGCATACCCAAGAGTCCCGAGTTTAATCGGATGCTTCTTCTTTCTCTCTGGTTCTCATCCGCCCCCGTAAAACCGTACAACTCGGAAATTCGCCGTACGAATAATTATCCACCCCGACGATGATTCAATTAGTAGCAGAGACACCAAGTGGCTGACAAGAGTCAGACACGACTCGAAGCGTTTTCAAGACAAGAAGAGAATCAAATGTTTCACGTACAACTATAAAACGAGAAGGGTGGAGGGATCTTGAGATGGACGCGAACAAAGGATACATTCACTAACGTAAAACGTAAGTTGTATCACCGTGCTGACAAAAAGGACACCGGTAGTGTATAAGATGGAGAATGAAGGAGAGAGCAAAAAAAGAGAGAAGAACATCTATATACTTCGCACTCGAGATATACTACTGCTGGTGCTAGCGGAAGATCCTACAGTGGTCCAAGTCGAGGTAGAAACGGCACGAGAGCATTGGCCCACCGCTGAAAAAGGGAAGCTGTGGTAGAAGAAAGAGGGCTTCGGGATTCACTCGAATACTTTCTTTCCGTGTGAGAGTAATGAGGTCGAGACACGACGAGGAACAGAGGGGATAAAGAGAAGAGAGAGAAAGAGAGAGAAAGTTGGGAAGAAGAACAAGGAAACAAGCACCACCACAATCAGCGGAGCCAACAGAGCTCCGCGACTCTCAAAGTACCATCCTCTCACTTCCAACTCTACCCGACAAACGAAAACCGTTTGTACGTACACGTTGAGAATGCGTTATGTACATAGGTGTTACCCGAGTTCTAGCTTGGTGTACTATCGCACTTTGGAGGGGCGAGGGAAAGAGAAAGGTTTGTTCCCTTCATCCACTCATGAATGAGACAAATTGTCGGCTGTCTCGAGATAGGAGAGGTTTCCCTAAGACGTGTGAGCTCTGGGTGGAAAATACATACATATGCAAGAACAGGAAGAAGGGTGAGTAAGTAACGGGGGTGAGGGTGAGAATGATCGGGGGTCGGAATGGAAAACGGGGTGGAGGAAGTCGAGATACGTGCAGGATCGTGAGAATGTACAGGTCTATATAAATCTTCCTCTAACAACCCTTGCCCTCGTACCTTCTCGCTCGCCCCACCCTACAGTTTCTCACTTCCCGACTCCTCGCTCATTCTCCGTCTGCGACGTGGAAGCATCGAACGAATTAATCCTTCGTTACTTTTCGCAATCGCGGAAATTGGAGAGGCAGGCCCCAACTATCAACGTTGGCATTAACGAAGGAGATTTGTTCGAAGGTGATGAGAGAAGTGACATACGGAAGCATCGTAGAAGGATCACACAAACGGGAGATTTTACGAAGTCGAGACGCGTAGTGCCATCAGCGAAATAACTTGCCATTTGATATTTACCGCCCGAAGGAAGCGGCTGTATACCATGCCCGCGCGTGTTACACGTCATGATACCGGATGCTCTCGGGTGTCAGAGATCGTGGTGCACGTAGCACCCGGCTCTCCACCAAAAGCTTCTCTCGTATATGGAACTCGTAACAGATGGTACGGAGAGATTTTTTAAGAGGCGGACGAGCTTTAGCCCCGTGACGTTCTCTTGACTGCGGTAATATAGCCGGTTAAGGGGGATAGAGGTGACGGAAAAAACTTCGAAGGAAGAGGGATTCGAGTCTGGAGTCAGCTTTCCGGACATCCAGTGGAGAATAAAGTGGCAAACGATTGCTCCGTAGTGCCGACGCACACGCTGGCAACACACCTGTCCTGGTACTCGAGGAGTCTTTTATGCTCGGTTGTCAAGATTTTTTTATGCTGCTCCTCAAGGGTTTCGTAATTTGACGACTACCACCAGCGACCGTTTCGACAGTTGTGGATTGGTCGAATAGATATTTACGTCATGTCGTGCGGCAGCAATTTGGTTTAAGTTGAAGGGATTGCTGTCAAGTGTTAAATAGGCATGTAGGAAAGGCACGTATGCATGCATTACAGTGCCGTGATCAAAGTGGCCAACGCTGGAAAGGAACCGGAGAGCAACGGTCAAGTGTGGACGTGGAGAATGCACGGGGGTGGAAAAGGATCGTGCGGACGAACGGGAAAGAGAACGAGGCAGGTCGATACGGAATATATATTCGAGAAAACACGTTGGCGCTGGAATAGCACTACTCAACGAAACTCCGAATTGCGAATCGGAGCTGAAGTCGGTAGAAATGCTACAGATCGCACATGTATAGGTACATATAATACATTCGTATGTACCGTCAGCTTCAGATAGGATGAGCTTTTATACACACAGAAAGAACTTGGGAGTACATTCGCTCTTTAGAAATTTACCGTAGATACGATTATCGTACTTATTTTTCTAGCACGTAGCAATTTCGCAGTTTTTTTGCCTATTAATCGCCAAGTGCCGGTGGAAATACTATGTTTTTCGTATTGTACGGGAAATTTCCGATGAAAATATACCCTTTCGGCCCCTAAATATAAACTCATTATTGAGAATTCCTTTTTTCCTTATTTTGAGGCTTTTATTCGTTTTTGAAAAAGTTGATAAGTTTCTTTTTTCACTTAAACGAACTTTGTATGGGCTTGATAAAATCGCAAATTTCCCGTACACTAAAAATATCATAGTTATTTTTTCCCTTTTCGGAATTTATAGGTCAGCGGACGCAATAACGTGAAACTTCAATTTGTTTGCTTTTTCGTTTGTGAATTACGAAATATAAAAAAAAGTACATTTTCGTTTTAAACGTTAAAATTTTGATTGAAATACACGCCAATAAAGTAATTTTGGTGAACGAAAACGTTGAACCCCTCGAGGCTACGGGAACGACAACGAATAAGGTAGAAGCAGGTGGGTTCTGAGTGCAAAAGTCATTTTACGAAATATCCAGGTAAATCGACACCGCGCGAGGGCTGCGTGCGGACAGCGAGGCAGTAAAAAAAAAGATCTTGAAGAGCCTGCTAGCGAAATTGCAGAACTTCTTTCCTAAATTGTCGCTTTTCCACGAAAGCGTTGTGAAACTTTGTCGAGGTGTATGGTACGATATGAAACGACCGAGCTCCGAGAACTGTTCTCGTCTTATTCCGGATCTTAGAACTTCGGCAATAATTACAATTTTGAACGTGACCATCTCGTCCGCGGGAGTGGTATCCTACGATATTATAAAAATGTGAACGACGCGACAAAAATTCCTCTATTTCTAATAATAAAATTGTACGATAATTACAAGTATGTAAAAGAGGGAAGAACCAAGTTTTCTTGTTATTAGAAATGTCTCCCTAGGATACCCTAGCTAGTCGAGGCACCAGCGGGCGAGTAGAAAAATAAAGCACGTAGGGGACGACGTGTCTAGAGAATCAAGGAAAATTGTGGTTCGTACGGATAAAGGTTGTGAGGGGCCTTTCTTCGTAAAATTGGTAGTCGTGGTAGTTGGTACAGAGACCGCAAGCCATCCCGAGCACGCCAGTGTGAATCGATTCGACACAGCTGGTGTTCGCATTCAAATATTTCCCGGTCTTTCCAATTTTCGCGTGGTTTCTCGTCCGAGTCTGTCCTTCTCCAACGACCTCTTCGCTCTTCCCTTTGTCCGTACAAAGAGACAAATCCGAACAAGACATAGGGTGCTGTAATGACGCGAGGAACAAGTCTCGAAATGTAGGCGAAAGCTGTGCTTCGTATTAAAACCTATAGTCTGCTAGGACGGCAACGGGAGAGTTCAAAAAAGAAATCGGGAAGATCGATTGAGCTTTTCCAAAGCTTCACGATGGAGTCTTCGACGAAAAGAGAACGGAGCTATCGTGTCGTTTGTGGAGCTATCGTGGGAAATTCTACGGGGTGTTACCGGATTCTCGACAGTGAGAGGATGAAGTTAAGGGCGAAAGGGAAAGAACGTGCTATAGGGAATAACGGGAACGCGTCCGCAGTAGAAAGATATCGATGGAGGGGAGGAGGGCGGGGGTGGAAAATCTCGGCAATCCGAATACCCATTTATTTTTCCGCGGTAATCCGTTCGAAGGTCGCGCAGCCTTCTCTACGAGCCCCAAACCTAAAAGAGTGACTGGATGTGTTTGGAATTAATCGCGGTTAGCGCGATTCAAAATGGCTTTCGATTTGGTTCGCGTGTCCTGTCGAGCGAGCTACCACTCGAGGGATGATTTCTAGAGCGGAACGTGGCACGAGATAACGGTGAGGGTGACCTTTTTGACTTTTGCGGGTTCCATATTACCAGGGTAGGTGACTGAAGTGCTAAATTTTTCTGGGCAGCTGCCCTGTTTTCTCTTGGCTGGGTCTAGAATCCACTTACCCTCCTCGACAGCACGGTAGAATTTCACGTTCTGCGAAGTGCCAGACCTCCGTAGTCCTTGAAGCGTCGGACCCTCGAAGCGAACCCTACGGACGTTTGGCTCTGAAAAGCCTTTTTCCACGTCCTATCGACTTGTATTTTTCTATTCGGGTCGTAACGCGTGGGACTTATTTCACTGTTTGTTCGGATGTTTAATTGACATCTTCTTTTCTCACCGTCGCGGCGCAGTTGCAAAAAGGATTTTCGTGTTCGAGTCGAGCCACGTAAACGCAGAGGGAGACAGGGGTGGAGAGACCTGAGCAGCGAGAATAAAAATAAAGCTGAAGGATTGATCAATCAAGCAAAGTAAAAATACAGAAATGCGTTTGATTCCATTGAAGAAACGATTGCAATTTCGTACTTTTGTCTCGTTGAACTGGAAATTCAATTAATAAACGATTCTTTTACCGGCGGTAACGTAACATCGGTAACATCAAGAAACAGTGAATAGTAAAATTTTACGGAAATGCTTTGATCTTCGAGTAATACCGCGAATAATGTTTTCCTTCGATTGAACGAGCATTGATAGAAGAATCATATCTCGCGAGATACGACGAGAAAGCTTATGATTGGAAATCGTTAACGGACCGAAGACACGGGGCAGAGCCAACGAGGCGTAAAACATCAGATCGAGAAAGCAAGAGGAATCGTTGAAACGGAGAAAAATATATCTTGGAGTTTTGCTCGGAAACAAAGTCGAAGCGATTTCAAGGAGAAATTATGGAATTAAATATATCTATATATATAATCGAAGTTCGCGTCCGACCGGTGAAAGCTGGAAGGGAAGATGAAAAGCTTCGCTATCACCACCTACCCTAGGACATTATTATCATTTTCCGAGAAGTTTCTGAATGTCGAGGCGGCAATCGATTCGTACGAACGTCCGGCGGTCTGGCAAAGTCCCGATTTTGCACCGTCGGAAAAATAAGCTCGAAGACGAAACTATTCCATTTCTATCTTTATCTTCATCTCTCTCTGACTCTCTCTCTCTCTCTCTCTCTCTCTCTCGCTCTCTGCGTTTCCGTATTCGCAAAGGAAGAGCTACCTCGAGTTAAACCCCACACGAACATCGAACGATGCGGTACACCGACATTATCGCCCAAGTTCGAGAATATAATTTCCTAGTTCAAGAGAAGGTCCATAACGTTCCTACCGAGAGTTTTGGTTTGAAACGGAGAAGGAAAACGATAGATCGAAGTGATTCGGTGGCAAAGGAGAGAGTTTATCACGACCGGATGACCGAGAATTCATAGCCGATGCGTTACTTTGCCAGAAACTCTCGACACGAGTCATGAGAGGGAGGAGAAGAAAAATATCTCAGTTATGGGCAACCTTAGGGACGAGTCGAGCATTAATTATTGGCACAGCTCGGTCTCTCTCCCACCGACGTACGTTTCACGGGTTATTAAACCTAAAGCGGCCAATAATTGGACAATGGCCAAGAGGGAACGACTCTGTCTCTCGTCTTTGAACTCGGCACGTGGGCACCGAGAGTTTGTAATATTCGACGGAAGTCATTCGGGCACGAGCTCGCTCGGCATTTCGCCTCGGTACCGGATACAGTTATCGAAACTAATATACGCGAAAGAGCAACGAGAGGCAAGATCGTACGTATTTGAAAGATAGGAGAGGACGAGCACCGGTGAGTGCTCCTCCAAAGTTAACATTTGCTGAGTAATTACCTTGGGATGTTCGCGAACCGGTACCAGTACCTTAACCGCAACTCGAATTGGCTTCTCCCGATAAATGTCCACGTACTTCGGATCTCGTAGCGGTTTTCCGATAGCTTGAGTCTTCTGAATCTCTGCAAAATAATGAATGAACTCGTATTAGGTTTTCGGCCTTGCGATCAAAAACAACTATAAATAGAAACTTCTTTTTGCTATAGAAAATAAAAATCCTGGAACAAAATACAACGATATAGTTAAGAAAAAGTAACATTATTGTAGAAAAAAACTTTCTGAATTATTCTTCACATTGCCAAACATCTGGAAAGCTGATTACATTCAGAATCGAGAAATCGATCGATCGAAATTAAACCTCTTCGATGAAAAACAAATTTGCAAACCATCTTTTACTCGATCAAAATATTTTAATACTTCGTCGTACTCTCGAAGGTATTTACGGCGACGATTGCGGATAAAACGAAATCATTCTCCGACTGAAATGAGAGTGTATCTCAATACCGTTGGCGGAGCGAAGTGGAAAAAGGCGAGAGAGAGAGAGAGAGAGAGAGAGAGAGAGAGAGAGAGAGAGAGAGAGAGAGAGAGAGAGAGAGAGAGTGAAAAAAGAAAAGAAAAAAAAAGAACAGGAACGGCAAAGAAACGGCAGCTCGTAACAATGGTTGATCAAGCACAAAAAACTTCCTCCTGATTCATCCCTACGAGCCCCTCGCTCGCTCGGTCTTCCTTGATACAAACCCTTTGAAAAGTTGATGCCACCGGCGCATCAGCACGAGCCGCGCGCTAACACCGTGGAGTAGAGCGCGCTGTTGGCTCGAAAAAAAGAAATATCCACAAAGAAAAGAAAACGAGTCACTTGCTTCGCTATCTTTCCCGGGTATGCGACACCAAAATCCCCTCTCCACCCCTCCCGTCCCCGCCAACCCTTACTCCTCACTTCTTCTCGACCAACTCGCTGTCGCGGATCTTTTTTCTACAAGCCGTAAGTATTACGGTACACCGGCTTTGGTTGACACAGTGATTCCCGTTTTGCGAGGGGTGTTTGAGACTGCGGACGTGAGCCATAAGTATATAGTAACGTTCCGTTGGCTTGGCCGCTGTTGGAAAATTGCGTCTTCTTCGCGCGTGTGTTTTGTATCCACCCTGTTGGTCCTAGGCAACGATTCTTTCTTCTATTTTTCCTCCCCCGTAGTACGACGACACATCATAAATGGCCCGTGACACATCACGAGCTCACGAGAAAAGTATCTCTGTTCCGGTAGGTCGTGTGTACTTTGGCTGTTTTGTTTCTTTTTTTTTCAAGTTTTCTTTTTCGATCTGCGTGGAAAGAAAAAAATACGGTAAATCTCTCGGACCGAGGAGCAGAGAGCGACCACGAGCGCGAGCCTATGTTTGCGAATGTAGGGTGTCGAAGAGAAAGAGAAAATAAATGGGAAAGGTTGAGAAGGGAGGACGAGAGGGAGTGAGGCGTTCGAGCGTCGAAATTCGGATCGAACGTCAAGAGAGCCCTCGTTGCGAGAACGAAGTGGTTCGGCATACTCCATATACGCTCTTTGGCTTATTCCCCGAATTCATTCGGGGGATATACCAAGTTACAAGAATACGAGAACGTCGGTCAAGCTATTCCAGGGGTGAGACTCATTCATCATGCACGATACGAATGATCGAGCACCCCGCGTTGTTCAACGGAGATATTCCAGTCCCTATCCGGGAGGGTTGCTAAAAATTTCTGAACTTTCGTACCATTTTGTACAAACGAGTTTGATAACGACGTTCTATCGCGAAATATAAAGAATCGAGGACGTTAAATTGAAATTTGGTTATTCTTGATTTTCGTTGGATTTTCTTTAGCTCGTGGCATTTACGATTGTCAAGGGTGAATGCCGTAGAGAAAAATCCCATAGACCGTGAACGCAGTCAACCCTCGAGCTTCGCAGTATTATATATGTGCAAAGCGACTGGATAACTTTTCACATAAACTTTGTATACGTAAGAGCGTTGCATGGCTTTGCTTTCGAGACTTCGCCACAGCGAGTTTTCGTTGGCGTCTACTACGTAAGCTTTTCGTACGACTCTTTTCATTTGCTTGAACGTTGAGAGCGATATATAAAATTGTCGTCGGTGAATGGATCATCGCAAGCGTTTAATTTCGACGAAACAGTCGTCTCGGCAAATTTTTGAAAGCGGATATCAAACCCAAAAGTTACTTTTTCACTCTTTTTTACTGACGACGAAATACACCAACGGAACGGAGAATATTGCGAATATATTATTTTTGCGACTCGTATTGGTCGGACCTTTTTACACTCCGACGAATGTAAACAAGGAGTACGAGAAAAACCCATGACCACGTGATGCATTTTTTGTTCCGACTAGGAAAGAGCGATCATCTATTCGCAGGGCGTCGTACGATATTGTACGTACCGAAAAGCGGATATGTCGATACATAATCGAAGATTTGGGGAAACATCGATGAGCGCCTCCTACCCTCTGGCTAGGCTGGAACGACCAGCTGTTAACGAGGCGCTCGGCCATGGTGTGGTACTCGGTTCTAGAGTGGAAATTATCGATCGGTCGGACTCTCCCTACTCTACGTCGTACGATCCTTGAGCTACTCCACACATACACATACTTATATCGAAACAAACGCATTTGAATTTTCGACAGACACACACACGCACAGACATACATGTAGACAGTAAAATATATAACTAGCTAGTGTTCGCTACAAAATTTATAAAATGTAAAGTAAAACAAAAAATAATAAAAATATATGGAATAAATATTAATAAATAAATATTACTTATATTTTTAATACACGATATACCTGTAGTGCAGGGTGGATTCTAGTACGCACGAGAAAAGAATAAAACTTTTATGGCGACTGGGTGAACGTCAGTATGGTCGTATTTTCCACATGCAGCGTTAACCCCATCCGCCCATTTTCTACCCCGTGTGTAACGAACACGCTCGCGTCCCGTACGAGCCGTGTCTCATTGTCCACTCTATTTTTTTCTCACGAGACTCTTTGAAACAAGAAAAAGGAAACCTTAACCATAGCGGACGACGAATTGATACCACGAGAGACAGGAAAAGGGAATGTGGAATCAACGAGAATTTCGCTCGGTGGATTAATGGGCAGGGGGATCCTCTTTGCCGCTCAACGAAAAATTGGGACGGAGTAAAACGCGCCGACCGAGGTACGGTAAAGGAAAGAAAAAGGAGAAAATAAATACAATTTTCTTCATCGTTTCATCGTCCTCGCTCCCGTTTTCTTCGTTTCCTCGCTCGACAATCGCAAAAGTCATCGAGGGTCAAGGGATTTACACCTTGTCTCCGTCATTTATTTCGTCCAGGTGGCAGAGTTTACGAGGCCAATATGGAAGAGTGGCTGTTTAGAGGGAACTTGGGCAAATAAATTTTCGAATACATATGTTCACCGATGCGCGAGGCTTTCGCACCACGAAAATGTGCAAACTTTTTCGCGATGCTGCTTACAAGTTCCTCATTTCGTTTTAATATGTAATATGTCGCGGGTTGAAGATTCATTTTTTTTTCGTTATCTTGCTTTTTTCCCCTCTTACTTTTCGGGTAGAAGTAGGTAGCTTTTGGGGTGAACCAGCGGGAGAAAACGCGAAATAGCATCAGCGGTTGACGGAACACGGCCGCAAACTCTCGAGGATGTTATTAAAGATGCAGTGGAGGAGAGATACAGAGGGAAGAGAGAAAGCTTGTGAAAAATTCGTGCTCGAGAAGACTCGCGAGGATGGTGTTTTTTTTCGCGACGCGAGAGAGGACGTATCCGTGACGAGAGGAAAATGATATCAACACCTATGCGAAACGAGGATAGACGTCGTGAGTGCGACGGATTATATATTACATCTTCGCTCGTGATACGAGACTCGTAAGGGTGAGTTGGGCGTGGAATTTGCAAAAAAAAATAAAACGAACGAATCAACGAAAAATCGTGTAAGCGAAAAAAAAATAATTTACCATCGCGAAGAATTCGTCGTTACGTAATTGCTAGGGAAATAAAGAACGAGGCCGATCTTAAGAATGTGATAAAGCGATATTAATTCAATCTTTTTTACCTCTCGGTGCGATCGGTAAGTAAGAAGAAAAAATATTCCTAAATAAGACACGATATCAAAAAACTCGACGGTTAATGAAAAACTTTCTGCGAAAGGAAGTTTTTGTCTCGCGAAGCGGGAAAAAGGAGAGACCGAGCCGGAGACAGTGAGATTACCGAAGAGACGTCGAGAGAAAAATTATACTTTACGAAAGGAGAGATAGAGAGAGAGAGCGAGGAAGATCGGAGTGCGCCCCCGAAGCGGCACTCGGCCGAGAATATTATTAAAGATTCAGAGACGTTCTACAATTCGTAGAAAAGAGACGAGAGACGTAAAATACGAAAGAGAGAAAAATAGACACGAAAAAACGTAGAGCTAAGAGAGAAAAGAAGGGAAAATAAAAAAATCGAGTCTGTGAAGTCTTTACATTTCCCGAGGCCGTTCTCATGTGCAGTCGGAGTCCTTTGCACATTTTCACGTGTACAACACAATGCGCCGGGAGAAAATCTGCAGTAACACCGCTTAATTAATACTAGCTACGAGAAAAAGAAACAAGGCGGTCAAATAATTCACGCGTATTATTTCCTAAACGAAAATCACGATGAAAAATCGGTGAAATCCGTTTGAAAAATATCAATCGCCTTTCAAAATGATGGTCAACCATCGGGCTAAAGAAAAATCCTTACGAATCACAAGAGGAGTTACGAGTCGATATCTCGAGTGAAAATGTTCAGTGGTCGTCAGTCAGGCCCTAAAAAAACGTCTGCCCTGGGAAGAACCCTACGATATTTTACAGCTTCCACAATTCTTACAATTCTCGTTCATTCGTGAAACCAAAAAACCGTCCGGGGAGTCATACCTAGTTTCTCGGTTCGAGCGACCGATGTCTCGTACGATCGCAGGATTTCGCAGGGTCGTAAGATCGTTTCTAGTATGACCAGGAAAAAGTAGGGCTTATCCGTCCAGACGCTCGGTCGTGGGTATCAGCTCCGAAAGCTATTGCTAACCCAAGTTTATCGGGCATAATACCTGCAAGGAGGTATATCGAAGTGGATTCGAAACTGCGTCTGGAGTAAAAGCTGAGGAAACATGTTACTCGTGCAAGTACGCGATACAGGGTCCATTCGTCGTTGGATATATCGTATCGAGACGCATTATCTTTCGGATTACCAACAAATACAGGCTGGTGTACTCGAGCTTTCCAGTACTACAATCCCTCCTCGCTTCTTCCCCTTGGTACGTGAAACGTGCTTTTTCTTTCAACCTCGGGGAAGAACGCTCGTGTGTTTTGCCGGGAACCATCGTACCTATATCCGTTAGAGGCTCTCCCAACCGTCGAACGTACGCGAAGCTACTGTGCAGCGTGCTCGTTGTTCGAGGCTTCGCAGAGCCAGAGACTAAAAAAAATGCGGTGCCTTCGTGGTGTGCGAATCGTTGTCCTCGTGCCCATCGCGTTACGTACGATGGTGGAAAGTATGGAACATCGCTGGTTGCTTTCAGTTGCTGTGTGCTTCGACGTTTCTGTTCAGCCTCGAGGCTCTCAGCGTTATTCCCTCTATCCAGTAGCTGTACCGCAGGAGAGGGAATTCACCGCGGTCTCCCTAACGTAAAACGTTCCGCAATGAGACCAGCGAGGCTACCCAACGGCGAGAGAGGAAAATCGAGAATGGCCGTTCGCAGCTTTTGCCCCCGTTGCTGTCGTAGTAGCGATACCTGGGACAATTTGAAATACGGCCCGATGTACTCTCAACGTTGTCCTCTCTACGTGTGTAATGCACCGAGAATTTATATACCTCTTTGCTGGTCCATACACATAACTGTATCGTACGAATATCCATTACTCCTGTCCCTCTCGTACAGAGATATGTTTATGCGTTTATGATGCGCGAAGAGCTCTCCTTCGTTGGTGCCCGGACGATATCAATATTCTCACATTGCCGGGCTGACCCAACTATGCGTTTTCATCTTTCTAGCAGCCTCAACGGGCCTCGTGTGTTTTATCCGAACGCACTGAATTCTTTATTGTCCGATGCAAGAATTCATGCTTCATCTCACTCCCACTACCCCTCTTCCATCTTCTTTATGGATATTCTTTTTTATGTATACGCAATATTTTCACACCCCCCCCCCCACTTCTTATGTTTTGCGATAAAAGCGACTTACTTTTTTTACGACGAATATGAAACACGTTGGTGATTTTAACAACCGTCAGGTTTGAAAATAAGAAAAGAATCGTGACATTCTTGACGTTCGTCGAAAAATTACCGAGGTTGACATTTCGTGGGTGATTTTCCATGTTCCACAAGTACGATGGTTGAAGATAGGGAATTTTGTTGGTTTCGATTCACACAGCGAGGAGAGAGTGTGCGAAGTATGGAAGAAAAGAAGTGGCGAGGATGGTTACAAGGCCGTGCTTGAATACCGTCGCGTTACTTGAAAAGAAGGGTTCGTCTATGATTCGCCCGCGTCGCGACGCAATCAAGAAGGCAAAGTGTGCGTCTGGCGCGACGGAATTTATCAATATTCTAGAAATGGCTAGTCTGAGAACCTCTCGACCTCATCGCCGTTCGGTTTTCTTCTCGACGTAATGCGTTTTTGCCTCTACGTACACAATACGACGTTTACCATACATTTTTTTTACGAACTAGTGCTCGTCTCTCATCGTATTTTTTCTTCTTTCCTTTCTTCACACATTTTTATTTTCTCCTATCCCTCCCTCCTTTTTCCATCGACGCTCCTCGCTTTTCTCTATCCCCGAGGAATTTCAATTTCTCTAAAACGCATCATGTTTTATCGTGAATAAAACAATATTTCACATATCTCGCGTCGCTGGTGAGATCGGTTCGCCGTTCGCGTTTTACCTGTCTCCCGATGGAAAATCGCTTACATCGATCCGAGCACACCAGCAGAGAGGGGGGGGGGGGGGGGGGGGTGGAACGTATAACGCCCCGAGGATCATCGTTTTCGTTGTCCTCGCTCTTTCATCAGGCGGGTCGAGGCAATTTTCGAAAGCGTCGAAGGGATGAAAAGAAGAAAAAAAAGGAGAACGCGAAGCACGAGAGAAATTCTGCCGGGCACACGAGAATGCAACGAGCTGCTATCTTCCCTTTCTTTTATCTATGTTCCCGCAACTTTTTTTTTTCTTTCGCTCTTCGATAGAGATCGAGCGAACAACGGTGCGACGTGAACTTATGGCGATTTTTTTTCGTTTTCTACCCTTGATAGTGCCACGTCACCGTAGAACTTGTAAAAGTTAAAACTAATTTTCGAGATTAGATTGAAAAAATTCTATTAATCATCCAACGGCCTGAAGTACCAACAAACAAATCGAAGTAAAACTTTAGTATGACTTCGTTTATAACGACCAATCGCTTTAAGCGACCTAATTTACTAAAAATCGTGCGGTTAGAGCGACGCGAGTCTCAAAACAATTCATAATTTCATAACCAATACCTCCCCGCCCTCACCCCCTTTCCTTGTTCGATAAACGTTCGTTTATCCTCGCGTAAATCACTTATTGTTAGTGCTTTGTCACTTTTTGATGGATCACTACGTTAACCTATGCTACGCGTGCTAAGATAAATTCTCGTCTTTACAATGACGTGCGTAGCTCTTACTAACAAACAAAAAGAAGAAAAAAACGACTAAAATCACAGACTTTTTACACCAGTTGTGTTTTTTAGTTGTAGTTTTACTGATTTAAATAAAAACTAAGATATAATTAATTAAATTTTTTTTTTATTTCTAACAATCGTTTACTATACAGGTATTGTTTAATTAATCAGAATCAAAGAAACATGAATAAAAAAAGAGAACGGGGATTAAATAATCCAACCATTTCGTGAGGCGTCCGGTTAGTACGACGTAATATCCCGGGTTCTTGACAATCGCTCTATCCGGATTCTACCGTTTGGCAATATTAAAAAAGAGAGATTAGTGAGCTTCGAAGGAAATCTTAAAATTCCATGACCAACCCGGAGTCCCCGGACCTTTTTCCTCAGCAAACTGGAACTTCTCCAGTCGCATAAAAATGAAAATTCTTTGTTCGATGGCCATTAAAGCCGATCGTTGGTCTCCGGGTCTTTGAAACGAACGTAAAAGAATTCTCTCGATCCTTATCCTGGTTCCAACACAAAGAAACTGTTCGCGGTGGGTAAAAGACTCGAAACGAGCAGGAAACCGGAGTCCTGGCGATGCTCAGGTGAAAAAGCGACTAAGTGGACTATTTTCTAACTCGAGGAGGAAAGACAAATAAGGGTTGAAAAAAAAGAAAAAAACAATAAGAGAGAAAGAGATAGGGAGAAAAACAACAACGAGGAGTCTGCGACATCGTAGCCGCGAAGAAAAGGCAATTATCCAGCTCCTTCCGCAAACGACTTGCCAGGTCCCCGCCCGGTTTCACCTCGCTCCGTCTCGTGTGTCTGGCGGCTAAACGAAGGCTAGTCCCTCTATTCTTCGTCCCTACTGTTTTTTCTCTTCCCATCCCCTCACTCGTCTCATCTCCTCCCTCCCTCTCTCTCTCTCTCTCTGCCCTTTATATGTTTCCACGTTCTCCACAAACCCCGGAGAATATAACGAGGCAAAAAATTCAAACACTCCGCGAATCCGCTTTGTGCTCCGCAAACTTTCCCTCCTCGTTGCATCCTCCGAAGGGGCAAAATACGCGGAGATACGAGAACAAGAGAGGGAGAAAGAGGTAGAGAGAGAGAAAGAGAAACGAAGAGAAATGCTGAGATACGACACGGAGTGCTTCATTGCGAGGGTGCAAAAAAGGATGAAAACTCGACTTTGCTCTGATAATTACAATTAATAAGTAGCGTACTCGTTGAACAAATTGAACAAGAGAGGGATATACACAGAGAAGGTTTGAGCCGGTACAAAGGCCAAAACGTAAAATGATAACGAAGCTTGATACTCCAACTTTTCAGTTACACTAACGTAGAGGCGGATCTGCGCGTTTCTAATTGGAGAAAAAGGCAGAGAGTATCCCGGTGAATACGGAATGATAAATGACCCTCGTCAAATATTACGGCTGATATTCAATAGTGCGTGGATGTGTGCGATTCTACATTTCCGTTTCGAAACCCAGGGTGGAAATTCTGAATAAATTTCGAAATTTTACGAAGCAAGAAGAACGAGAGAAAGAGAGAAAAAGAGAGAGAGAGAAAGAAACGTACAATCGGTTTTTTAAAGAATGAAAAGAAGGAAGAGGAACGAGTGTCGATAAAAAATGAAGATTAACGAGATGACATCGGGGTAGTAGTTAAGGGTACGTCGTGGCCCGTGAGGCAGCTTGCACCGATTTTCAATCGGCCAGAGGACCAGCCGTCGGAAAAACGCGACGGCAGCAGCAATGGCACGACCCTAGCTGCTGCTTCGGGGGTTGAGTTCTTCGCTGGGCGGAGGAAAATGCGATCTCGTGGAAAGGGCGAGACATGGAAGAGAGAGAAAGAGAGAGAAAGAGAAAAAAACGAATAGGCAGAGGGTGAACGGTGCTGGAGCAGAGCTTGAGTATCGAGACTTGATTAAGGAACTACGGACGTGGCTTGCGTAATTGCGACTTATATTACTCGAGAAAGAATAATAGCCCGTGAGCCCGAGCTCTCTTCGCCGCTCTCGCCCTCGTTCTTCTCGTCACCCCCTTCGTTCCTCTTTCTTTAACTCTCGCCCTCCGTTATTGCATCACCGGAAAACTAAAGAAATCGCTTCGCCGTGGAATAAAGAGAAATTATGGTCGCAAATAAAAACGGTCTTCGTGGAAATAAAGAAAAAAAATAAGAGAATTAAGATTTTTTTTTTCTTTTACGCGATATCGCGCGAATTATGGAATCCATTATTAGAGTGACTGATGCAATTGGTCAAACGTTGGGACTAAAATCAATTCCAAAAGGGATTCGTAAAACGAGAATAATTTCGAAAAATGGAACGATATGCCGACACGTTTTTGGCTAAAAATAATTTCACAATCGGGTGACAATCGCGCGAATGGATAATTTTAATTATTCAACTACCGTAATTCTGATTACTCGTCTATTTTCGTTATCGAGCCTGATGAAAATAGAAGAAAATAAAAAAAAAGTGATGAGTCAGAGAGAACGGTCGATCTAGTTCTAGGCCACGGTCCTGATAAACTCGAGGAACTAGAATCGCGAGAGGGTATTTCAGCGACACAGATATACACCAACACAATCACACATACGGGTTGGGTTCGCGGTTGCTCTCGTTTTTTCTCGGGGTACAACGAAAAGTCATCAAGCATCTTTAACTATTCTCGTACCGCGTACCGTTCAGTCTCTCAGTGCCGATGTTTGGCGGGGTCTTTTAATAGTCGTCAGCCCCGTAGTCGAATTCTAAAACGAATACGCACACGCGGGCCGATCCAATTAATTCCAATCCGGAAACGTCTGCAACACTCTAGTGAAATGAGCCGCGTGAGACGATTCACCGAAGCTCACCCAAACACACACGTAGTTAAAAATCACGAGAGAAAGAGGGAGAGAGAGAGGGAGAGTAAAGAAGAAGAGATGAAAAGCCCGTTCGAATTCTCATTTCAAATCTGTCACTCCTGCCACTTTTTGAACAAACGTGAAACGAGTGACAGGGTGGAAATGGTCCTCGGGGAAAAAATTGGCAAAGCCTCTTGGTATGAAACGAAGGCCGGAGGGAAAGAAAAGAGGAAGAGGAGAAGTAGCGACGGAGTACAAAAATGGCAAAAACGGCAGCGTAAAGATGAGGAAGAGACCAAAAAAAAGAGGTGGAGGGATGGGAATAGCAGAAAAAATGAGGAAAGATTCGAAGCTGCACGAATGCCGGTGTGCATGCGGTCATCGATTAAATCATCCGCGCGGTGAGCGTGTAGAGGAAAAGACGCTACGACGATTTTTCACCGAAGCCTGGATCCTTGCCAAATCGAACTATCGTGTCTCGGGGACACTTCCGGTTGCTTCCTTTTTCTTTCTCAATTTTTTTATTCCTCGTTCTCGTACCTCGCTCTCACTCTCGGCTAACCCTGACTGTGCCTAACCCATCCTCGCGGTTAGCGGGAAAGCGGCCTAGTGGCCCGGTTGTTAAAATCCCGCGCCACGATTCCCGTGCGAAACACCTGAGAATTGAATTTTCATTATTCAGTTAGCTTGCGGAAGATTGAATTGCCAGCTTTTCCTGCGAGGATGTGCTGGAGAGCACGAATGTTTAGATAAAGTAAAAGTGAGAGAGTGGGAGAGAGAGGGTGCTGTTCTTATTGCTTCCAGTTGTGCTTTTCCAAGACTCTGAAGTTTAGGCAGCCCATCGAAGAAAACCATCTTCTCTTTCTCTCTCTCACTCGTCTTCATGCCACTTCTGGCGCACTCCGAGCGTTGTTATCGTCAAGTTTTGCGGTTGAAAACGGTCCATCCGAGCGAGAAGCTTCTCGGCTAAGTAGATTCTCGTAGACGTGTTTGGTGAAGGCTCGACGGACTTGGGAATGCGGGCGCACACATCTTCGGTAGAGATGAGACGAGAAAATACGGGAAGGAAAGCCAGGGCGATGTGGGAATGTAGGTGGTGGGTTAAGACGAGATAAAGGAGACTTGGATAGACAAAGAGGACGTCGAGCATTCAACACTTGAAATTAATTGTATATTAACCGTTATAGGGCATGTATAGCCTACTCGAGATTCTCCCCAGCATGTATATATGCTCGTATGCTAATGCTTCTACAACTGAAACTCAAGCATCGCGGGAGCTAGGCCACCCACCCACCAACGCTTTACTCTCGAGGTTGTTGCACACGTTGCAATAACTCACCCAGACCATTTTCCTCCTATCCCCCGAACTACTACCCCACTTTGAGTTTAACTCCAGAGCGTCATCATGGGGGAAAGGGAAAATCGATTATTCCGTGGTTAATTCGCTTTGCGACAATAATCCTCGAGGTCCCGGAGGAAGAAGTATTAATGTGCCCCAAGAGAGGACCGCTCGTCCAGTTCTCCTGACTACCGTTTTCAACTACTACGTCCTGTCGGAGAGTTTTCGGAACTAAAGTTTTGGCGGTAAAACCTTGGAAAAGCCCCTCGTTTCGCATCTTCCGTTTGAACGGTGAAATTTCAGTAACGATCTCTCGAGTCCCGCGAGTTACTAAACGCCAGAGCGCGTAGTTTATAAATGCCTCGAAACTATTACAGGTAGATTTGTGGATGTTGGAACAAAGATCGTACCGTGATGAATGCCGAGGCGTTTGAACAATGAGAACGTTGAACGATAATCGGTCACGAATTGGAACTTTCACTGGAGCCTCGACCATTTGTTCCGTAGGGTACCCTCTTTTGCCCTGGAGCTCTATTATCTCTGCTATTATTCGTCACCGTTCGATAATCGACATCGATTTCCTCTTAACGCCGTTGCTCCCCTTTTCCGTTTCTCTCTCACTTGCTCTCCTGGTTTCTCTTTGTCCAATTATCTTCACTTTCCTGCCGATCTGGAGAGCTGACTTCGTTTTAGCTGCCAGGATGTAAAAGAAGAGTACCGTCTAATTTTCAAATGAATTTCAAATTTTGTTTACAGACAACATTGTGTAACTAGTCGAAAATTATTTCTTTGTTGTTCTCCAATATCAGTTTTCTCTACTTCTTGCAATTAAGTGATGAATCATTATGATTCTGAAAAAAATGTACTCTCTGGAGTAATAAAGCTTTCTTGAAAAGTTTCGAGCACAGTGCAAACACCTAGAGCTTCACCAGTGAAGTTTTCTACCAAGCGCAACATGTAACAATGTAGGTAAGTCAAACTATTCTAGAACATAGAACAAAATTCTATGAAAAGTAATCTTCCAAGAAACAAGTCTAGTGGTAACGAGAACGATTGAAAAATCTACATTAAGAAAAAACATGAATAAATCAAGCCCTCCACTTGAGCGAAATTCACTACGAAATTGTAACCTGGCCACCCGCAGAACGTTCTTTTGGTCAATTGTCGCTGACGAGGCAAAATTACCTCGAGACGTAATTTCTAAAATTGTCGCGCCCGATATTATGTCATCTTAATTAGAAAAGGTGGAATCGAGCACGTTTGGGTCGTCGACAACGGGACCTGTAAAGTTTCACGCTGGAGGTCCTAAAGCCGAGAAATACCATTCGTTACAGACCAACCCAGCAGAGTTATATAACGTTTTGGAACAGGAGAAGCAAGTTCTCGACGAAGCTATCCTTAAGGATGGCCTATTGGTTCTAGTTCGCCCAACCTTCTGGATCTCACCCTTCTTCGTCTCTCCTCTCTCACCCTCTCTCTCTCTTTCTTTCCGCCTTGTCCTGCAGGCGTTTCATGGATGGTCGTTTTGCTAACAAGTTGTCCAGAACGAAACTCCCAGAGGCTCGTCGTACTCGTTTTCTGTGCGACGAAAAGCCTGCAAGGACTGCGTGGACTCAACCCCCGCATGCTTTTCTCATCCCCCATACATATATATCCTTTGCACGGCAGAGGGATGAAAAGTTTTTGGCCACAGTAAATTTATCGGCTCTGTGGCGAGGCGAACGAGGGAACCGTTTGCCAGCGAGTAACGAAGAGAGCTTTAAAGTCTCGACCGGGACGTCTGTCGAGGAACGTCCCTGTTCCTACGTTCCTCTCGCTTTTTACCTCGCCACTTTTACGACGAAAAAAGAAAAATCACGATGCTCTTCGCGAAGCTGGCGGTATGAATGAGACGAGAGAAAAAAGAGAGAGAGAAAGGAGAAGAGGTCCGGGCGAGTTCTTTTTAACAATCTCGAGAGGACTGACACGCGACGTGCGTTACCTTTGAGCCTCTTACAAACTCGTCTGTGATACCCCGAGATTCGATTCTCCGACGTACCTACACACGAAAAATCAACGTTTCCCACGAAGATATATAAAAGCCCGATTTGACGTGCTAATTTGAAATAAAAAAGAAGAAATATATATTCGACTACTGGGTCAAACGTGGGCCAAACTCGATTTAAAATCCTGTCAGTGATAAACGTCTTTCGCCGAGAAAGGCGTTGGTCGTATGAGATGTGCTTTTGATAAAAAAAGAATCACATCGATGGGATTGGAATAACGAAAAGGGATGAGATAAAACGGATTCGATGACACGTTACGAGTCGAACGAATAATCGAGAACGAAACGTGTCGTGTCGAGGGACTGATGTTTACAAAGGTATGAACGATTTCGAATCGAGGCACCGGCCGAACTGACTTTTATACTCGAATTTCGTCGGTTCCTCGGGACTGCCACGTGTCAAACGATATTATTTTCCTATAGGTCCTATATTGTATGACGACGATTAACTGCCCTCGTTTCAACAGAATATTTCGACGCTTTATCCATCGGCAGAAAAAAAGACGATCATCAAACGAACGAGAAACGACGACTGCTACCACGATCGCTACAGTTTTACTTCGCTAGTCGATGCGGTTTGCGAGCAAAAAAAAGAAATATTAAAAAAAGAAAACAAACACAAAAATTTGATAATTCCCTTTGATCTAACGATCCTTTCCGAATCTTACGAGAGAAGCAAATCGGACTTGTACGAAGATCGAACATTGAATAAAAAATGAAAAATAAAATAACCCAGCGTTGTAAATGAAATAGCGCAACATCAATTTATCGATTAAATTCTTGTCGTCGTCATAATCGTCGATAAAAATGAAATACATTCCACGGAAGATTTTTCGAATCAAATATTCATCTTGGAATGTCGACGCGTCGCATCATTATTATCGACGTACGGCCATGGAAATATTTTCACGCTGGGAAAACACAACAAAATAAAAAAAGAGCTTATTCCCGGAAAAGCCTGTAAAATCTAGTGTTGTCGCGGTGGTCTAGCCGGAAAATAACACGGGGAAAACAATAAATCCGTCGGGATGGCAACGGGAGATGCAACAAAAAATAAAAATAAAAAAGCGAAGGATATGGAAGGCGAACGAGGTCAGAGTGGGCCATGACATTCCGCGCGCGAGGGAGCTTCCATCGGGCTACCCAACCCGAGGCGTTTCTCTCTCAGGGGAAAAATTTAATAAATAATCCTGCGTCGAACGTGACGCATTGCCGATCCTGTACTACGTAAATCTTGAGGGAAACCGTGGGCTAAAAGAGGCAGAGAGTTATAAAGCCCATAGATACGAGAGAGAGAGAGAGAGAGAGAGAGAGAGAGAGAGAGAGAATGAGAGTGAGAGCAGCTTCAACGATTTACCACAGCGTCGATGAGAAATGTATCGAAAGTAAAACGAGGACGTGCGTTACGTTTATTTTTCTTATCCTCTCCTACGCTTCTTACTTTCTCTCTTAAATTTAACCGAAACAATGAAAGAAGACTTACGAGGATACAAATTTTCCTACGGTATTTATCGTCGCGAAGAATTATTTGCATTATTTCAGAGTAGTTGAGGCGTTATTTTAAACTTTTTGGTACGAAATAAATTAAATGAAAAAAAAACAAAGGCGAAGAAGAGAGTACACTATCGTGTCGGATCTGAGAAAAAAGGGGAATTTAGGGAGAGGGGGATTAGCGATAAAGAAGACAACCCACGATACGTGCCCCGAAACAACGACTCGAGTTTAACGGCTCTGTTGTAAAGAGGATTATCCGTATTACAAACTCAATTACGAATTCCGGGTATACAAGCCATGTACGAAAGGGTTGGAGGTCAATAATTAAATTCGCGAGGCGGCGACACCAGCGTACGAGTAGTTTCATCCTTCGCCATCGGATAGCCCAGACACGCCGAAAAATCGTTCGTTCGTCCGACATCGCGGAGTTAACTTTTAACGTGGAGAAAAAAAGAAATTATTTTTACAACGTCGAATAAAATGTGAAAACGAATTAAAAATATCTCATCGTACGGGGTCGCCGGGTCAATAATGAAACGAGCCATAAATAAACATCGAGTGGCAAACTCAATTTTTTACATATTAACGAGGAAAAAAGAAACGAACAAAAACAAGTTTATGAATAATGAATAAACGTGGAATTTATGAATGTAAATCTTAATAAATCAACGACGAAACCCTGTGTCAAGGTGGAGGATTGGAAAATCTTGTTTAATTCCTGGACGAAGGTACGCGTTAATTTTTCGTTTTTTTTCTCCTCGCGTTGAAAAACCTGCGAAGGTACAAAACAGGAAAAGGGTCGAGTTTCGGTTGCAAAGCCAAACGTAGGGAAAATCCTTGTTTTCCAGGTAATGGTTGAAGCGGTTGCAAATCAATGGTCGTCATAAAGGAGAGTCTCGTAGCTTGAATTCTCTTTCAACTACGCGAAAGAGAGAGAGAGACAGAGAAAATCAGACAGAACGTGAAACCGTTTCTACGATCGGCTCGAGTTTCCCAATTCTGCCTTTGTCAGCGAGTCTCGTTAAGCGTCAAAACGAGGTAATATGGAACTCATTAATATCAAGGTACGAGAACGGGCTTGGTAGATCGTACGACAGAAGAAGGGAAGGGAGAGTGAGGTATTAATTTCGAGAATTGAAATTTTTTTCCCTCAACGTTTTCGAGCCCCTCTCTCTCTTTCTTTCTGTGTAACCGCCGAAGTGGCGCGGTTAGTCCGAGGACAGTTTGAGAGTTTGCACGAAGCAGGGTCAAAGGGAAATACGATTCGATTATAACGTCATTTTGAATAGTCCAAATGAATTATACTCTGGAGCATGAAAGAGAACGAGAATCGAGGGAACGAAACGTCTCGAAAACGGACTCGCTCGCTAATCACTTTTATTTGACTGGTTCTCGATGGTTTGCTCACTTCGACGACGAATCCTCTCCGAAAATTCAATTTTGGCCAGGAACGTGGGCCAGATGTTGGCGCAGCTCGCGGTTTTCTCGCGACATCGATTACTCGTACTTTGTTGGATTTCGAGTTTATTAACAAGCGAATGTGTGCGACTACGTCGATCGCGACATTCGTGAGAGTGAGTTAAATTTTGCCTACGTCTATTTGGGTCTGGCGACAATTTTGAAAATTGAGAGAGAGACAGAGAGTGGGGAGGTGGAAGTAAGGAAAGAGAACACGATAGATACGGAAGTCAAGAACGAAAAGAGATGGGAAAACAGTGGAAAATCCGAAGGCTAGTTTACTCAGCAGCTACGACGACTCGATGGATAAAGAAAGTAGTGGGATATATAACTATATCCCCGAGTGAAAACGCTTAGCTCGCGAAAACAAAAGCGTTCTCTCTTTTACCGTATCCAAGAAGTCCTGGGAACTGCCCGGGTGGAAAGACACGTGAAAATAGCGAGGGAGGAAAGAGGAAAACAGAAAGAGAGAGAGAGAGGGAGAAAAAAAGTGCCTGGGAGAGCTGGTTGGCGAAGATGTTTGGAGAAAACGGTAACGACCCGAAGTACCGGAGTGAGCCATGGATGAGAATTCCACTCCTCTCCGCTTTCTCTCTATACCAATCTTCTTTCACTTGACTCGGCGTTTAAACCTCCCGAGTGAATACTTTCCAATTCTTTATCACAACGTATGACGATGATTTTTGAACCTAAGGAACAAAAAGGATTGTTCTCAAACCAGAGTTATTGCGAATCGAGATGAAACTCGAGAAATTAATGGAAACACTTACTCCCTAATTTAATAACCTCCATGAAATTAAACAGTTTTCATAGGCGCTCTTGATATCGATTAATTTTCCTCAGTCGTGAGCACCCACAATTTTCCAAGCGAGACTCGTAGTTAAAAGGTAATGTGAACGAGGCTTCATAAATCCTCGGTTCTTGATTCATGGACATACGTCGTCGAGCGATTACAATCGATCTTTGGATCCGTAACGATCCACTATGAGCATTGTCTTAATTCTATCTCGCGAGATACGAGACAAGAACGATGAATCTTGATAATGGCCGCGAAAAGAACATTTTCTCCAATGGTACGAAGCCTAATTTGCTCCTCTCGCTTCGTAGACTCGTACGGATTTTCCTCAAGGTTCGTTATAACGAACGACTATGAGGCACCGGGATCGAGGTTTCGTGATCTCGAAAACGAGCGTAGAAGGATATCCACCTTACCCAAGAATACGAGCAAGATTTCGTGGCGGTAGTACGGCAGAAAAGGGAGGGGGGATGCAAGAACAGGCAAAGCACGTCTTTCGTTTTCTGGGGAGGTAAGTTCGCTTTCGACAATGGTACCTCGACACGCCACGCTCCGGCGAATCTATTGACCGTGCGTACGATTCGATTTCCAGGTTGAATGGCGACGAGAGCCGGACAAAGGATATTCCATCGCATTGGGTTCAACCTCTATCTCTGACCCCTTTTCCTCTCTCCCGTAGCTATCATCTCTCGTTCGTTCCGTTCTATATATATATATATATATCGGTCTCCCTTTCTCGTATCGTTCATCCGCACAGCTTCGAAAGGATGATTAATGGCCTTTAAATGAACCGAATAATCATGAGGTGATTCCTCTCTTGGTCCTCTCACAACCCCCACCCCTTCCTACTCCTTCATTTCCATGTTACTCGACGAATGATTTGACGAAAAACAACGCTTACCACGTGTTTCATTGTGATGATTATTTACAAAAAAGCTATAATTGTTTTCTAGCACGTGTTTTCGTTCATCCGGGAAAATAGATTAGTGTTTCGTTATCGAAATAAGTCGAAATTTTTTACAGATTGTTTAGGACGAGCGATGGAATCGAATTTGATTAGAAATTTATTGAATAAGGGTAGTTTTTCGAGAATATCCTCCCTTCCCGATCTCCCAAAATGAGATTGATGTTTATAAGGCTCGAACGATTGAAAACAAACAAGAAAATCACGGTTTCGTTTGCGAATTTTGAGAATTTATGGGCCTTATGGGGAAAATTCGCTATTTTCGGTTTTTCGCGTTTTTCTCATAGAGTTTACGAGATATCGGGAAAAATAAGCACCGATTCTTTGTCAGCGGGAAATTTCCGATCGAATACAGGTATTTTTAATCACCCAGCGAAAATTTTTTTGTTTTCGAAACCCTCTGTGCAGAGGTTGGGAAAATAAATTTATAAATATTTAAAAATTTACTTTTCTTAAATTCTCTTATTCGATCGATTTTTAGAGCTTATTGCGATCGAAAATTGCTCGCTGATCACAAATTCAACGGTAGTTTTGCACTCGCGCGATAAATAATAGGTTAAAAAACGAAAAAACGCGATTTTTCGCGGTTTTTTCGTTTTTTCGGCCATTACTCACGGTCTATCGTAATAATAACCATCATTTTTACAATGTGCGCGAAATTTTCGATCGAATATGACCATTTTTAAATGATTTTTAAGAAAAAAAAATCTCACCCCCACCGGGGCTCATTTTTTCCGGGCATACCCCTTGGCTTCCAAAAACCGCGATTTTTGAAAATTCACCACGGCCTTAAAAATGAAGCGATCCGGACTTTCCTGGGCTCATTCTTCTCGTCTCCCCGAGCCCTTTAAAAAGTTATTCGTGTTATTTTCTGTGGAACGAACGAGAACGGAGATATCCCGTCACGAAAAGTCGATTTTTCGAGGTTTCGCGATATAACGCAATTGAAAATGTTAACGACTTAGCAAAGTAAGGCTCGAAAGCTAAAAGTTTTCTAGCGCGTCCCGACGCCCAAATTTCACCGAGTAAAACGCGTCGGTGTCGAAAAAGTTGGAATAAACGAGAAAATAATGGCACAAAAGTCAATAACGTACAGCCTCAAAAACGAAATACAATAGAAATTAAGAGATCGTCCATGTTCGTTTCACCAAGTTCATGCCTTATCGCGTCTAAGAAACGATCTTGGAAAAACATTCGATGGTTTCCCTCGTGAAAATCAAAAAGGCGGTATATCGGTGCCCTGTCATTAAAGGGGTCGAGTTACGCCCCCTCTTCTCCGGTACCGTTCGAAAGCTGGCACTCGACCCAGGTGAGAATCGCCAAAGAGAGCTGTCGAATCGAGTAAATATTTTCTTAGGTCGGATGAAAATGTTCGATGAGGGTGTTCTCCAGGGACGAAGAGGTCAAATACCACTCGAGAAATGGTAATCGAGACAATGATCAGGGGGTAAATATTGGAATTATATCGTTTACCTTTGGGCTCTGCCGTCGCACCTCTTCAAATCGCAACCTGACAAGTGTAACAAATTTTTCAACCTCCTCAGAATGACCTTGACCCACGCGTATGCAGGTATACGAGTCTATGTGTCATCAGCCACGATCTTTCGTCTCGGGCGAGCGAGATGTTCTCAGGACGAAAGAAGATGAAAAAAAAACTCGATGGGGGGCTACGCCCCCCATACCCCCCGCGCGCGGGTCGCGTTTGATCGTCGCGCTTCGCGCTCCGCGTTCTGGCGATCATTTACTTAAATTATTAGGTATTGAAATATTAAAGTGTTTTTATGTTATTGTGGATTATGATTGATAATATAGAACTATGTGTTTCGTTCATGATATACCTTCAGTAAGAGCCATTGTTCGCAAGGCGATGACTGAATTTTTTTAGACTTACATTAATAGGCAATTATAACTTTACAATGTAGGGATTGCATATTTTATTTTCATGATATATTTTGAATGTTAATTAACATGTCCCTTAGGGACGTTTTAATAGGCACTCACACCGTAATTTTCAATTTTTATTATTAATTTATCACGAACATACTACGATTTTCATGGTATCAAACTGTGACGGTTCATTCCTGATATTGGAACCGGAAAATAAGGATTTTATGAATTACACATTTGCCGTTTCGGCATTCTTAAGGAGTCATGAGCATTTTTTGTGGTAATTGAGAATGTGCTGAAATTGAATGATTGTTATTGGCTTATGGGTACAAAATCTTTATTTTGTTACAAATAATTAAAATTGACTACACAAGCTTTAAAAAAGTATTTGTTTAATATTGCCTTAAGGGCGAAAAGCTATTTTTTTATGTAGTTGAGATCGAATTTGGTAATACATGTTTGTGTGTGTGTGACTTATCACAAACCGCTGTGTGGTCCATTTGGGATGGTTCGCCGTCAAGTCCTCTCACTCGCATTGTCGCGTTTTGCGTTTCACATTTAAGTGTTCATATTATAATGTTTCATTTCTTATGTTTTATTTTCAATGTTTATTTTCTATGAATTGTGGTGCAAAAATAATGCAAATAATACGGTTGTATGTTTAATAAAATAATAAAAAAATAATCAGTATATCATTTATTCACATTTTTTTATAAATCTATATTTGTCATGAGATGCTAAACCATAATGGCTCGTGATCGCTATAAACGCTTTCATATATACATATTCACTTTCAGATCTTTGTTTGCACTGAAGCTCTGTAGAAGCTTCTCTGTAGATCCTCTGTAGAGGCTAATAGTTGACTCTGATTGGAGGATTTTCTTACGGTTTACGTATTACGTGTTACGGAGATTCGTGTATGAAGGCTTTTAACGATAGCCAATAGCAAGCCCGCCATTCCGGTGGATTATTCTTGCGTACACATAAGCGTACTGTACGTCAACGTAACAAGCACACGACGATACTAACGACATCTTACCGCTGGGGCACGAAGTGAGCTTTGCTGGGACTCGATCTTCGTTGGTATGAGTCTTCCCTCTCTTTCGTTTATCGGTGATCTATGCCTGTCAGTGTAATTACGAAGATTTATTGTTTTTTTTTGTTTTAAATACTTTTATAAAATATTAATCGCGATAAGTGATAATTCGCGTAATTTGATCGAATTTAAAGTGGTGTTGTTGTATGAACATTTTTTTTGGGAAGAAGTATATTTTAACAGTGTTCGAGGTTATTTTTTTATATCAGTATATTTTAGTAGTTACGTTCGAGGTTATTTTTTTATATGCTAAATTAATAATATTTGCGAAGTGAAAAAAAACAAAACAGTGAGTATTATGAATAATTTTGATGTGTACAAATAATAAAAGTGTATATAAAATGAATAAATTCGAAGAAGTGTCATATTCTATTCAAAGACAAGAAACGGTATAACTTTTGTTGAATGAGTGTTTTTTTATGTCAAACATGTTGAAAAAATATTTAAAAACTCTATGTTATAATTGTTCAAATGACTTGAAACTCTTGAAGTACTTGAAAGACATTAAAATTAAAGTAATAGGCGAGAATCAAAAAAATTCGTTCACGCGTCTCTGTGCAATTGTAAAAAAATGCAAAAAAACGTTTTTTTTGTTCAAATTGAATGATTAACAGAATTGTAAAGTCTTTAAACTCTAGAAGACACTTCTTTGAGGTCTTATAAAGGAATACTATAAGTTATATAAACATTAGTTCACAGATTGCTGAGATCTGGACATTGACAGATACAAAATAGCTTTTTGGCCCAAAAATAGGTATGGTTTTGACAATTTTTATATTTAACAAAGTCCGAATAGATTTATACACAAAAGGTATCTTGGTTATAGTAAAATACATTTGTAGTATAAATTTCAGCTTGATCGGTTCATGCGTTGCTGAGATTTGAGTGCGGACGGACGGCTCCCGCGACGAAGATTTTTGGAAGGCGATATTAATAGGCACTTTTTACTATATATTTATATATATTATAGTGAGTGCCTAAAAATATATATATTTGACATCGATTCGTCTCATCCGTCTCCATTGCGTGCCCAATAATTTTCTCTCGATCCATGCGCGAACAATGAGAAAATGTTTTCAGCGAGGACGATGGGAGTGAGAAAGAGAGAGAGAGAGAGAGTTCGCGAGAGGTTTTTCGGGACAATAAAAGAACGTCGAGAGTCAGCGAGAAAACTGCGAGTGATAAAGGAGCGAGAGAGGAGCCTCACTCATCTCGATTCTCTTTGTAAAAATTCACCAGCGCTTGCAGTGAAAAACACAATGCGAAACGCACAATGGGGCAACAGATAGACAGAGAGAGAGACAGAGACAGAGGCAGAGAGAGTGAGAGAGAGAGAGAGAGACAGAGAAAAGGAAAATCTCTATTTTTTTTCACTCCGCTGTTTCGTTGTTGTCGGGAGCAAATGGGTTGGTACTCGGGATATTCTTCATCGAACACTGCACAACGGATCGTACCTCGCTCGATACTACAACCAGTATCGTAAGGTTACTTACTACGATTTTTCTTTATTTTTTTTCCATCCCAATCCACGTGGAAATAATTTTTACTCCACCACTCGCGTTACCTTCATCCGTGACAACAATTCTCCCGCGGATTACAACTTACAATGGAACAATTTTTTTCAAAAGTTTTAGTTTCTTTTTTCTTTTTTTTGCTATTCTCAGCGACGTCGAGAGACGAGTGCCGTTGGTACTCAGCAAATGCGAGAGCTTACACGAGTCGTGAATTTTCGCGTTTCGCGATCCGGATGGGCGAAAAAAAATCCAGAGGGTGAGAGGGGCCGTGGGGCAGGGGAAGGGAGTGGAAAGCTCGCAACGTGTAGAAACGACGAAAAATAACAACGGGATAGAGAACGGGAGAGACGAGAGAAAAAAATAGGGGCGGAAGAGAGAGATTCGAGGGGGTGTCGAGAGAATGAAAATTGAACTATATTGGCAGAGAGAGACAGAGAGAAAAAGCGTAGTGGAGTTTTCAGTGTTTTCTATACGAATAAAGATAAAAACGCTCGCAGAGCTGCGTGAGTTAGGTTAGTTATTATGAGAGAAAGAAAGAGAGAAAGATGAAGAACTGCATCGTCGTATGAAACACAAGGGTGTTATTCGCCCCGGCAATTATTCGCCGACTCTCTAGCCCCTGGACTCGAAACACGTATAAACGTCCGTACAAATTTCCAACCCTGAACGTATTGTTTCTTTTTGTTCACGTTCGTTCCGTTACTTTATCAATGAAGTCAAAAAAAAAATAACAATATTTTTTTGTCTCCCCTCTCTTTTTCGCTACGAAGATACACACACAAACACACGAAGTAGATACGGAGGGTGCGAAAGACCCGGAAATATCGCTCGAACTTGTTTCGGCGCGGATTCCAATTCACTTCCATTTCCGGGCTTGCCCGGACGAGAAGGGGAACGAAAATACAGGGGGCCAAAAAAATTGCCAGAGAGAAGGGTGGAAGAAAGCAAAAAAAAAGAAAATAATAAAAACGAAGAAACAACCATCGGTACGGACGATGCGAGTGGCGATCGGCAAAACATAACGTCGAGAGTCCTACGCGTCGGACCGTGAGAGGAAACTACCCTTTTTGTTGTTGTTGTCCGTCCCTATACAACTACGAATTTTGCTCGGCGCACTCTACCATTTTCCAAATATATAGATATGCATATGTAACGTTCGAAAACAAAATAAAATGAATGAACAGAAGAATAAAAAAAAAGAAAGAAGGATCGGGTTGTACGAATGAGAACGGGAGGAAGGGCGAAACGACTCCGCTGTGTGACACTCGATTTATCCGGACCGGTGACTCGAGCCCAACGTATAACTATATTCCAACTATGCATATACATATGCGCATACACCGAAGCATAGCGCGACACTCTTTGCTCTGTGCTGTACACCAGAGTGAGAGGGAGAGTGAGCGAAAAAGCAGAAAAAAAGGATATATATATATACAAGAGGAGTCCGGTATACAATACGCAAAACGCATGGTAATAGGACAATTTCGAACAGCGGCTGGAGCAACGAGCAAGAGTCGTTCGGTGGGGAGGGGACGTGTACAGGGTGGATGAGAAAAAAGTTATTACCCCCGTTCGCGACTGGACAGCCTGTGGACACTCACAGTCCGAGTATTCGGGTCCATATTCGCGTAGGTTTGCAAAATAAAAATGGAGCACGGTGGTAAACCGGAACGGAACACAAAAAACAACAAGAAAAAACAAACGCACGGCTACCGAACTCCAGGCGTCATATCTCACGTATAAAATATGCGTCGTGGGTATACACGACGTGTAATTGACCGGTGTTAGATACATGTTTTCATCCTTGTTTTTGTAGGGTGAGGGTGATGATCAACCGGGTTTGGGTACCGAAGCAAATTTTTACCCCGTTTGGTAGCGCTACTTTAGTGAAATCTCGAAGGAATTAGGATCATGAATACTGGCGTTTGTAAACATAACAAAAATCTGTTTCTTTTTGTTGGATTATTGTTCGCTGTTGGTGTGGGCAATTCTTCGTGGCTCGTGGATCGCAGGACGTTCAGGGCCGAATACTCTCTCGATGGGAATGATCGAACCAAAATCCAGTGGGAAGTTTTCCATATTTGCGCGTGACGTGTTCCTTTTTGTTCCACGAACGTCTCTGGCAATTCGCAACTTTTCGCACGAGGTCGCATCCAGGACTTTGGCAGGGAGGATGAGGGCTCGGTGGTAGATTCGATCCTCGCCAGGCGTGTCCGATGGCTGAAGGAGACGACGGGAATCGGTAGGACAGTGGCGCACAAAGTCTTCGACGACGACGACGATCCGAGAGACGGAAACTTTAAAATTTATCCGAAGGGATGTCCGCGACCCCTTCTTCTCGCTCGTGCTTTCTCTCCCTCTGACTCACTCTCTACCTCTCTCTGTGTCGTTCCTTTCTCACCCTCGGTCCTGGAATTTGTATACTTAATCGAATTAAGTTTTCTCAGGGAGTCGCTCGTGGTGCGCGCGTATACTCCTTCTTTCTTACTTGCGCTCGATAGTTGAAAGAGAGGAAGATTCATGGAGACAAGGGGCCAAAGAGAATAAGAATAAGAAGAAGAAGAAGAAGAAGAAGAGCTGACAATGGGGGAAGAGAGAAAAACTAACGGGAGAAACGTGAACACGCCTTGGGGATGCGGAAAAAGAATGAGAGTGCAACTCGAGAAATGGACAGACGAGAGTATTGGAAGTAGCAACCCAGTCCTGGATATAGTTCCCCTTCTTTATCTCTTTTCGCGCGTCTCTCCTCCTTATTTCTTTATTTTACGAACCTCCGAGCACAAAATAGAAGAAAAGAATTTAAAAAATCAACAAAAAATATTCACCCCGTACGCTCAAAATAGTATCAACAGAATTTGACAAAAAAGTCACTTATCGTTTTAAACGTCCTTCGTGGACGTACCCCGTTCGATTTCGATAATGAGAGAGAACACAAATTTATCCGAGATATTTGAGAAGTTATCGATGAAAATCTTCGAACGAACGAGCGATCAGTCGAGAAACAATCGACCCGCATTTATTCGTTAATGTACAATGAAACGAATACACGAAAAGAAAGGAGAAACGATATACATCTGCCTCCATGCGGTTTTGATAAATACCGATGCTTGGCTATCCTCTCAAACGGCACCACTATCGGAAACACAATTTGGACTATATGGGAGGTTTGCATAACAGCCGTGAGTCGGCACTGGGAAATGCAAAAACGAACTGTGGAACCGGTGGAAGAGCGAGGGCTCGAGGAGGGTTCATGACGTACTATGATGGCCGGAGACAAATAACACCGGGTCATTCGTTTCGATCGTGGGGAATAAAGATATAAAAAATATTTTTTTAAAAGTCCCCCGAAAAAAGAAAGAAAAAACGAGCTACATAAAAAATGGAAAAGCCAGGGGGTACAGGCGAGAGAAATTGCTCATTCGAAGCACGACCTGTCGTCCAACGTGGTAAAAAAAAAGAAGTGGGGGAGGAGCGCGAGGGGATGAAAAAAAACAAGTACGTTAGCCGGACGAAAGCCAGGGAGAATCGGGCCGAGCGGGAGTGTGTAAGGGCTGACAGTCGTAAATTCGCTTCACATTTTACAACGTAAAATGTAGGTGTACAAAATATCGATTTCGTTCTGCGTACGTGGTGTAGTTTACGAATGGAAAATATACGCTTCGAGTGCTGAGCCCGGATCTGTCGGATGAATTTGGGTGTCCGCCGAGAGAGAGACACAGAGAGATAGAGAGAGAGAGAGAGAGACAGAGGGAGAAATGCGGAAGTGTAATCGAACTTCGACAATCGTAATTTACCGCGAAGGGGGATATGGTAAAAAACAAACAAAAAAATGTGGGAGAGAAATCAACGTGGGACGAGTGAACGAGAGCTAAACTAGTCTAGAGAGAGAGAGAGAGAGAGGGAGACAAAGGGAGAGGGAGGAAGTCGAAAGTCGGGTTGGTTCTCTACGGGCAAGAAAAAAGAAAACCGGCGTGGAAGGTCGAACGATCTGGAAGATTCCCTCGAGCATCGAAGCCATGAAAAAAAAAAGAAAAAAAAGAAAGACAAACCAACAAAAAACGTACCTCCTCTCGTACGATTGGAAATTGGCTATTCCACAGTGACGAAAAGGTGAGTGAATTGCGAAACTGAGTTATTACATTTGCCCACGACTAATTCGACAAGTTAAACATTGCGCTAGGACCGAAATGGAAGATCGAGTAATTTTCATTTAATTATTTCACGACGAATCTCTGGATTTGGAACGAACGATTAATTATTACTTGACATAGGATTTTTTGTTTCAAATCGTGAATAATAAATCATCGATGACCATTAGCAATATTTAACCATCGTATGATGTCTCTCAGTTTCATTTGCCTAATGGAAATTCGTAAAAATGTATCCGAGACTTTTCTGTCCATAAGCACCTGAGACTTTTCATTTGCGAAATATTTCAAAACAATTATTTAAATCGTATTAATACGTCCCACGTTGCGCAATCGTCGTTTACAACAAATCCAAGAAATAGTGATATTTCTAGCCAACGTCGAAACGATAAAGACGTAGCAGTCGTTTCCGAGAAACGGGAAGAAGTAAAAGTTGTTACACGGTAATCGTGTACCCAGGACATAAATTCGCTATTAGTGTATTAATCTTGATATTTTATAATTTCTAGGCGAATGTCGGAGGTAAAATTTCGTTTGCCCGCGAAGCAAATTCGTTTTCGTTTATGTACATGCATGACTCGCGTTCCATGAAAGCTTGGAAAATTAATTAAACTCAAATATATAGGTAAAACGAGGGGATCGAGAGAGAAACCAGCGAAGACTTCGACGCGGTGGTTATTTCGCGAGATTGTACGTAGCGAAACGAGCGACTGATTTTGGATTCGCGAAATATTATATATATAAGTTATATATAATATGTAAATATAACGTATATAATGAATCCAAATCATGTACGCGTGTATTTCTGTATATATGGTTGAGCAAACTAAGCTTCGTGGGATTTAATTAAGTGAATGTCGCGACGACGTATGGAGGATAGAAGTAACGGACAATATCTCGAGGGCAACGAGCCCGACCATCTCTCGACGTCTGTACACCACGTTTCCAAGATTTTCGTTGGTGCACTCTAAGTAAGGAAAACAGCCCCGGTACGTGTACGTATCCATCGTGGATGTACGTACGAGTTTCAAAGCAACGAAAGGACACATGTGATAGAAGCAGTTCTCAACCAGAATCACATGAAACCGTACGAATTTATGAAATCTCGTAGGTTCTAGGATGGAAATCCCCCGGTTATTTGAATAAAATCTTGAGACGTGCGACAAGATCGATCGAACGACGTTGCCGAACCCATCCTCCGGTTTTTCCTTTGAGACTCCCTGACCCAGTCAGAGAATACAGCTCGAGAAACCCCGGATACGCACGAGACGCATAAATTTCGTGTACGAGACGCGTGTTGAATGGGAAAAATCGATAAGAGCTAGGCAGGTTTTGAACAAGTTGGCGATGGGCGGCGATGGAAAGAAAAACATACAGAAGCGAGGATAAAGTTTGGCCTCCTTTTTATCGATCGCTTTTTTACTCCTCGATCTATCTTATAAATCGATCGGGGAGATAAATATACGAGTAAGGTAAGAAAACTCGTCGGAAGTTACGCTCTCGATAGCCCAAGACTCGATGGGATGTAAAAGTCAAGAGGAAAAAGGGTTTTTCCAACGATTTCTGATGTGCTGTAGGATTTATACGTATAGGTCGAAGATAGGATGTGATTCTTTGAGAGGAAATGTTGGATCGGTCAGACGGTGATGTATAAGTTGGGGAAATACGATTTTGTAGCATTCTCATTTACAATAAGAACTTTTGAAATTCTATCCAAACAACTGCGTCGTACTGTGCCCTTCCAATTTCAAATAAATGGAGAATGAAAGACAAATATAGAGAAATTTCGAGCTACGCTCAAAGAGGTTTCAGAAAAGAGTCGTAAGTCCTCGATGAACAACCTCGAAATTTGTACCGTGGCTTTAGATATATTTTTTGGCTATAAATATAAAATGCCCGCACCTCAATGTCGTCTATCAACTTCTATCTCTATCAGACGATATGTATACTGTACTTTAAAGATGCCCAAATCGAAATTTTGTTTTTTGTTCTGTTTTTTTATCTGGCCAGTTTACCACCTGCTGTTCTGCTAGCCTAAGGCGCTGCGGTGTGCGCACCGCTTGAAATTGTTTGATGCATGCGGAAGAAACTGTTGAACATACCAAAATAACGGCGCACTTAAATAATAGTTGGTGTAATGGAATTATGAAAATTTAACAAACTAATGTGACAAACCTGTATGTAGATGAGAAAAACTAATCCAATGGAATCCAATTTAAATGAAAATAAAATGAAATACATCGATGGTACATGGTCATGCAATTTCAAGTATCGGGTTTACACGATGTTGAGTCGAGCAGCTATGTTTTTTGCTTGCAACTCGATTCAATTCGTCGATGGTAAATATCATTAATTATCATGCAAAATTGGGTAAGTCGATCGACTTAATAAGAATAAGAGTCAAAACGTCAATATAACCTCAAAAAATAAATTATTGAATATTTGTGACATGCATGTTTGGGAAAAAATCAAAATACCGTTCGGAGCATATATTGACGCAGTTGTTTACAAAATTCTTCGATTTTGTTGAAATTTCAACCATTGTCAACAAATGCTCAAGCGAAAATTGTAACTTTCTTTTTAGCACAAGAGTTTTACCTGCTCAAGACTGTACGAGTGCAAATACTTGATGCCTTTGAAAGTTTTTCAAGAATCTTGAAGCGTATATTTCTAGAGGTTATGTTGACATTTCTCATATGCCTAACAGGAAGCGGAAAAGTAGAATTAACGTTCTTTTTTCACTCCGCTGTAGATACTTAGAACATAATCTCTTTCTTGCACGTAGATCTAACCCTTATTGAGCAAATATAATACGATAATTATCGTTGTTTTTGACTGCGCTGACAATCACCACAGTGTTATATCTCCTGTGCTTACAGGTATTATTTATTCTCTCTTTATCAGCAACCCCTCGATAGAATTGCATACAAAAATGAACATTGTTGCGAATAACAAATCGATACGTACACACAAATACAATTTGACAAAACGACACTAACCTTGATCTATGAGGCGAAGAGCGTTCGGCCACTTTTGTGCATCGAGAGCCAGTTTTTCCTGCAGCAACTCGCGCACATATTCGCCGGCTTTGTCAACCTGATGATCCTTTTCATCGCGTTCCTTCTCCAACGGAATTCGTGGTTTGCTGTCGCCGCTATCGTCCATCTGATATTTATACTCGCCGTTGCTCGACCTCTCAGCCATCTTACTCATTCACACCGGGATTATGACGGCCGTAAATCAATCCACGCACACGCCAAACCGTACGAATTTGATCGTTTTCACGCGTATTCAAAATCACGATTGTAACCAACGTTTCAACCACACGAGGGATTATCACTGCACGAGCAAGAAAAGGACGCGCGACTGTGCGAGGGATAGTTAATATGGCGGGCATGAGCGGTGTTCGAGAAGACACGGGAAGCGGTTCGTGTGCGACAAGTGGGGCGCATCGCAGCGATGCGCGCCGACGCCATCGACCAATCCCGCGTTGTATTCCGATGTGCCGGAAAGCGAACCCGGCTATCCCGCAGACTCGCGGCCAATCAGAAATATTAACGCGAAACTTCCGTAAGTATTTCGAGCTCGCGATTGGATCACTCACAGACTCGAGATCCAATCGGATGTAAGTAAGTAGTGTAGTTTTCTAGTGCCTCGAAAATAAGAGCGGCAAATTATGAAAGTTCGTGCAAAAGTGAACGAACGTTACTGTGTTCAATTCATAGGTTAGTTCAATATTTTGATAGTTTCGTACGATCAGATTCTTCTTCATATCGTTTCCCCGACATACAACAAGGAGCAGACCTCATCAACTAAATCTACGCCCGCTGTCCTGTAATGAAACAAGTAAGTCAGCCATTCTTTGTCTTCGATAAAAAGTCAACACTTTGAGTGCCTACATGCACACCTCGTTTGGTCAGTCGCCACTTCGCAAACATTCACCTAAAATTCGAGGAAAGTGTAGGGGAACACTAGATACGTTGTCTTTGCACTTTTTGTCAATGTGGACGAACAAAATAAAAAATGCTCAGCATATTTATATGCAAGCCGCAAATATTAGCTGTCGATGAACTTCTGTCCCCTGTCCTCGTTATGTTTCGTCACGTTGTCGTAGCTGGAAACATATTTCGAAATTTGCATCGTGTCTTCCTTAAACGTTTCCAGCCGTTTAAAAATTCTCATACATTGTTTGTCATCTCAAACCTATTTCCAAGTGAATGAGAACCCGTATCAAAATTTCTTCCACAATAATCATTACTGGTAATACAAATGTACATTCGTACACGTGTGTCAGCGGATTGTCAAGAACATAGGTTATTTGTACTTAGCACTGACGCACTGAATAATTGTATCTCGTTATACGATGACTGAACATTGATAATACGAGTAATTCGTAGTGACATTTAGCTAGCCAATTAATGCCTGATAGGATCTGTCGTAGGATTGTCCGATCGCGTGGGACAAGCGGCGTTCATTATCACCAATGTGAGTAGTGTATTTCACGCTTAATGGAATTGTAGAACGATACCGAGAACGAATTCAAGGTCGAAATGTGGAATTCCGCTGACATTTTTAGGTCGGTTATTTAAAAAAAAATAATAAATTGGGTTTACCTGAAAACTGTATTAAAACTTTAAGAAAATACTCATTCGAATAATATTCGTTCATCAAATCAGCGTCTTGTCTCAATTTTCTCTGCTAAAAAATCCTAATGGAACCAATGAGATAACAACGATGTATTTTTATCGTTACCGACCAAAAGATTGTCTCCCGTTTTTCACATCGCCAGTAGCGGGATGCAATGTCCTAGATTCTGGATGAAACGAGTATCGTGAACGCGATATTGCGAACAATACATAATAATTCGCGTCGCGACGGAAAAACATTGTCATGGGCGAGGTTTGGGTGTTTCCTTACAAAGGGAAGATGCGACAAGCGGTGGGTCTCTGCAGAACCGACGAAGGGGGTGCAAACTTACGGAAACAATTGCCGGCGACAATTTACGCGACATCTCATAACAGGCAGCGTGGAAAACAAGTGGACGTTGAACGAGGTCTTGTAGTTTCCTGAACCTTCGAGATGAGACAATGCGTAGCTATGAATGTAGGAAAAAGGGTGGCTTACTCGTGCCCCGCTGTTGCACGTCGTTCCCAACGTAAACACATTGAGAATGAGGATGAAACACGCGAGCAGAAAGCGAGTTATATACGCGAATATTTGAGACAATAATCTCTCAGATTTATCATCACTGTTTCTCCAATGTTTCGCAAGATTTCTCGTTCAACCCTCCTATACTAGTACACAAAATACACTCGCGTATCTCATCCAAAGATATTTCTTTTAAAAATTACCTTGAGCACGGAAAGATTCAATAAAATCTTCAATTTTTTATTTCATATTTTCATACTTTATGTTAAAAAAACATTCAATTCTCGCTAGGAACGATATCATTACTTTTCTTTTATGAAATGTGACTTCTTGTCTCCGGCAAAACGAACTTTGATACGACGTTTTGCGAATAAACTCGCTTCACGGGACGAGATGGAAGAATAAGGTTTTTCCTCGCTTCTATTTTCGATCCTTATCCTTTGTCCCCATCGCTCTCGGGTTGGCGCGCGTAATCGAAGCTCGCTCAACGTCCCTCGGGACACCGCATCGCAGCCAATATCGGCAATCGTGGTAAAGGATACAAACGACCGTGCAACGATACATATATCGAGTATACCGAAATGAATTTACCAGAACGTGACATTCATTTATTTTCTCCTCTGTATATTACGAAGAAAATATTTTAAAAAATATATTACCAGAGTTTCTAGATGTTTCACACATTATGGGGATTCCCCCTGTCGGCCAGTGCTGCCAACCGCCATTACGTGGCGGGAAAGAGTCCACAAGGGAACAAGCGCCCACGAACATCCCCTAACATTGCCGAAGAAAGTCGAGATCCGACGGTTACGCGTTCTATTTTTTTAATAAAGAATTAAAATGCGTTCAACTGCGGAAAAGAATCGAAACAGCTGAGAAAGTCTGCTAGGTTATGTTCGTTTATCAACGAAAGTTAATAATGGTTTGACACGCACATGCGCACACGACAAAGTGCGAAACGTGTCACCATTCGTATTTGATCACGTGTGAGCGTTTCTTGTCAAAGCTTACAAAGCCCTCGGCACGCTACGCGTCAAAGCGTAGAGTGTTGAGGTAGGCCAAGATACAGAACTTGCAACGAGGTAGGGGAAAGCGGAGAATTTATCGATTTTTTGCCACAGCTGAGCGTGCGTGAGGGTCCAGGGCTAGGTAGGGTGCGCGAAATGTTTTGATAGTGGACGCCAACGCTAGCACACTCTTGCGTTAAAAATACGAGTTCACGGAACTCGTCGCCTCGTGGTCTGACAATGAGCTTTGTGATCCTCTGTCCCCTCGATAAACGCGCTAAGCGCTTCGCGCCCAAAAAAATACATTTACAACGAAAAAAATGTAGAAAATCTTAATTTTACGATAGCAAAATTATTTTAGCATACATACAAACTTACGTTCATTATAAATTTAAAAAAAACGTCAAATTCCACAGCGTTATCGTCGAAAATTTGTTATCGGAAAATGGTAGTTCGATACAAACCGCATGAAAATTTGTGTCTTTTATCAAAATTTTGTTCAAAAAGAAAAAAAGAAATAAAAACCAACAGCCTCAATTTCTTATTCTCGATTTTCACGTTTCGAGTATCGCAAAACCGAAGTTGCAATTTACACGAAACCACGACGAGAAGTTTCCACGAGTTTTCGGTTAAATCGTTTCGCCAGATACTATTTTGCCATGTACATAAATTGATATATACATATACACGTAACACATGCACACATTCTTCTTCCCGGCTACCACCGTTCGTGGCACGTTACGCTCACCCCTCCCCCATCCCTTCACCCCCGTGGTCCGATGCAGCGAAATATTTCAACCCTCGCATGAATAAACGATGCACGAAGATAAACTTAACCTTTTCGTCCTTAAATATTGCAAAAGTCGAAACGCTCTCCTTACACTCTTTATTTTTTTAAACACACACACACACGTAACCGATAGAAACGAAAGTGGATTATTCTTCGATGCGTATTTCAAGCGGGAAGTGCAGCTTATAGGACTTTATTTATTTCGCGCGTGGAAACCAACGTGGCTAGTTTCGAATAAATTTTGGATTTCGAACATATCGGTTGTTGCCTCACCACCCACGATATCGTATTAAAATACTCACGAATCGTGAAATTCTGATCAAAATCGATTAAATTCAACGATGAAAATTGGTCGATTCAATTTTTCTCGTATCCTTTAATTCGATTAAATGACGAGTTTTCCAATATTGTATAGTGGTTTGTAAAAAATTCAGGGTGTTCGCGCGAATCGCTCGAAGGTAAAAGCGTAACAAAATTTTTATCAAACCGTGGCCACTCAATGTTTTTCGATCGACTCCCGTAAGAAGGCTCGTTCATCGAAATCCCCTGGTATCGATGTTATTTCATAAATCAGGAAGCGTTTCTTCTTTCACGCGTGGTTTTTCTCCCTCGATGGTCCAATCCCCCCTCTCTTCCCCACCCCGCACCTTCTTTCTCTTTTACGCGAGTCTAAATATTTCAGGCATACTCGTGTATATACATCGTTTTTCTCCCACGTGCTTCGCGAGACTTTGGTCATTGTCGAAGAAACTTGAAAAACTATACTACACACCGGGGAATAATTCACGTCGAGTGGGATTAAAGGAAAAGAGAATTTTTTGTTTCTTTTTTTGCTGTTTTCTTTTTCCCAGTCCCACGAATCGTGGGGAACATTAAACGTTGGGATAATCGAGGTATTTCTTCGATTTCGACAGGAAATTCTTGATGGTAAATCGGTAGAAACTCGTTTAGGGTAGCTTGGAATTAATATTTAGGTACGCCAGACTCATTTCGCAAAGTACACGTAGTTCATCAATTCGATCCTTTTTTTATCCCATTTTTTTGTTCAAGTACAAACAATTCATTTTCCCCATTAGGGAACAAATCTAATTGGGACAAGATTTACATTTTTATGTCGAAATAATGTACAAAATTAAAGAAATAAAAAAAGATGTGAAAAGTGTAGCAAATATGTAAAAAAAAAGAAATTCAATTCTCATAGTCTTGAATTATAAAATTTAAATTTTCGTATCACCCCCGAGACATCCATAACCGCCTTGAATCGTGACTCAGGCTTCTCGAACGGTCTCGGAGGTCTTATTGGATAACTGGATTACGGACAAATGAGCATCAAATCTGGAAAAGCTTATTCCAGATGGTCGAGCTTATGGCGAGGGTGTGGGGGGACGTGAGGTTGTGTCCTTTTGATAACTCGCTGGCATCTCTCTCTCGCTCTGCTTGTTCGATCAGTGGGAACGTTGCGCAGTTATCCGCCAGTTGCAGATGTCCGGTAAGAGCGAAACTAGCGAAAGACAGATCTCGGACATACACAGCATCCAATTCTGCGTGTCACTACAAACGTCTCGTCGCTCGTGTCTTTATTTATATTTCCTCTCCCCCCTCTCATATACCATTTCTCCATTTTTATTCAAAATCCTGCAAATTGGAGGCAAACTCGCAACTCCCTCGTTATATTTCTTCGATTTCGTCGGTTCGTCAAACGCGACAGAAAATAAATAATGTTGCAAACGAATAAAAGAAAAAAACATTTAACAATATTTTGTTCTCCTCGTTCGAGATTGATTTTTTTTCTTTTTGCATTTTTTTATTTTTAATTAAAGTCGTAATATTTTCATCGTGACGATATTAAACGTCAAGTAGAGTCGAACAATTCTTGCGTTAGCTTCGACGATATTCCGACTGCGTTGACATTCATGCTGGTCGCTCGGGCCAGAGGCGCTGCATGGTGAGTTTTGCTGCCTTTGGGATTTTGGTCGCGAAAGCTTGCAGACGTTAAACAGGTTCGTGTGTATATATATATAAATGTGCCGACTGCCCGTCCATTATCACGATACGCTCGGCTTAATCCCAATGCAGATATAGAGCCATAAATCCAGCGTCGAGTTTCTTCCCCCTCCCTCTCACCCTTTATCACTCGCTCTCTCTCTCTCTGTCTCTCTCTGTCTCTCTCTTCGGAGAAGATTTTGCGTTTGCTCGACGAGTGAATTGCACGGAAAGTGGCTTTCAGAACGATCCGAAAATCCGTTATATAATAATGATGTTCAAACGTATAGGTATAGATATAATAATAAAACCGAATTCAATAACGGTAAATCGATCGAGCTTTTCCTTCGTTCTGCCTAGACCGCGCTGTCCGATAATTCCATCCTTGTTTCGTCCGTTTATTTCATTTTTTTTCTCCAAATTCACCGATTATATTTTAACGCCTACGGCAAAATATTAAATATCAATAATTGATCAAAATTATTATCGCACTGGCGGATTTATTTTCGTATTTACGATTTTTTCAAAAATTGTTTCGCCCACGAATCTCGCGAATAATAATTTTTCACGCTGGATTCGAGGTAAAGCTTTTTTCCGATACTGCGACTCTCGGTACTGTCGAACGAGCGCACACGCGTTACCAATCACTGGAGAGGGAGGGTTTCGTATACACGATCGTTCATACGTCGCGATGTAAGTAAACTCCGATACAGCATCGTCGCTCGAGTAAAAATGTATTCGGTCGCACGTTGGAAAGTGCAGAGACGCGGGGTTTAAAACGATGATCGAAGATAGCGAACGAACGAGATGAGAAAAAAAAATCAATAGACGAAACACACAAAAAGCCTTTTATTATTTTTATCAATTTCACAAAAACTTGCCGCGAAAAATATTCCCTCGCTCGTGAATTAAAGCGTTCGTGAATAAAAGATTTTTAATTATTATGATTTTTTCAGCGGACAACCCCGACGAGTGGGGAGGGACAGGGGGTAGTAGAAAGAAAAAAAGTACAAATTATATTTTTCGTACGTTCGTTGTTCGCTCGGAAAAATAAGTAACAGAACAGCAGTGAAGTACGGAACGACGATAAAACGGTCGTTAAATGAATTATTGTGGCGGTAAATGACTACGTTATAAAACACTGAAAATCCTCGTAAACGATCTAACATTTTGCTCGTATATAAATTTTTCCATTTTTTTTTATTTCCCATTTCATTTCATGCAAAGTTAATATTTTTCATGCACTGGTACCACGGTTATATCCTTGGAAAGTGGATACACCTGCAGATGGTACAATTTTTTCGAACGCAAAGTTCACCGAGTGTGCATAAGCGACAGAGAGAGAGAGAGAGAGAGAGAGGACCAGGGAAAACGAGAGGAGGGTTCATACCGTAGGAAATGATAGGCGTCGGTGCGGGCGACCGGAAGACTTAAGAGTTGGAAAGGTTAAAGGAGCAGTTTCTTATACGGTTATCAGTAAATCCATACAATGGCTCTGCATCGAAGCGTATAATCGAATGTCCTCTCACAGTTTCATCCCCCTTTCTCCATCCTGCCAGGTTTTCTTTTTCCCCCTCGCCCCTCCAGAATTTGTTCTCCCTCGCCGTATCGAATTTTACGAATGATGATGTCACCCTCAACAACCCCAAACTCTCTATCTATACCTACGTAAAATCGGCGAATACCAAATGTTGATACAAAATACTGAAGAAAACGTAAGGACTTTAGAACGTAAGGAGCCATAAATTGTTCTTTTACGAGGAGAAAAGGGGTAGGGGGTTGAATCGAAGAAGGGTACCTCGTATGATTGTCGCGTCTACGAAACGTTTCCCGTGCGATTCGCGATATTCTCTCCTTTCGGTTGCGATTCAACGAAACGCGTTTAACGACTTTCCGGACGGACACGAGTACTTGGAAATCTGGGTACGTCCGATCTGTAATTGTAGCACAGTCGCATCCCGTCGAACACCGTATAATCCGCTCTGAAGCGTACATATATACATATATACATATACCTAGACCCTATAGGGTCGATATTATTGTACATATAGTAGTGTGCAGTAGATCGACGGTGCATTCTCGAGCGAGGAAAGCGACTGACCCTTCGGGCTCGAGCCCGAGCCCGGTGTTCGCCTGGGCTATCTCGCGGTTTACAGCTTGCAGTTGACGGCGGTATAAACGTGTAGCATTACATGTACGAGGAAAGGCTGAGAAGGTAAAATGAACTAGCTACCGTTATAACGTTAAATTCTTCGTGACGAAAGGGCGTACGTCGTATGATTTTACACGCATGAAGGGACGAGCATACGACCTTAGGATTTTTAGGGCTCGATGCATGTATTCTGTAATGCATTAAGGGAAGCGCCTAGGGCGTATGAGGGGTTGAAGGTTTACGGGTAATATTCCGCGTGCACTTTGCGGTCAACGTAATTGCGTGTACCCACGTATTCTCTTTTCGAAGTCACGTCTATCTTCTTCTTCCTCGTTGATTCTGCTCAGAAAGGACGATTCGAGGGTTATTGATAATTTAGTGAACTATATATATATAAAGGTTATATAAGAGTTTATATAAAGAGACAGGAAAGAAATTTGCATAATATAGTGCGAGATAGGACGCGTCCTTTATCGTTTAGAAATTGTGTGATCGGCATGATTGCGATATTGTTATCGTTTCAAGGATTTTGTTTTGGCTCTCTCGAGGTATTTCCTTACCGACGGTCGGTAAGACGACCGAGAGAATGGTCCCTCGAGTATACGATCGTCATACACGTGTTACGACCCTCGATAATATTCGCGGGTGTGACCGGGAACCCGAACGAGAGGATAATACACAACACGCGGTAACGCAGTTTGTGTATTCGTAACGACGAGACTCGCGATATTAATTCGATGTTTCCATGGAAAAATAGCAGTCGCGTATCGTCGCGAACGGGCGAAACGCTTCGTTCGACGATAGCGCCGAAATATATCGTTCATTTTTTTTTCTTTCTATCTTTTCTTTTTGGTACTCGCGTTATAATTCGATACGGTTTCCGTACAAGTTTGGGTCGTAGGTGTGCAAAAATTGACGAGATATTATAAAAGATTCGTAACGACGTTAAAACGACTACCCGAAGGCGATCGTAAAGTTTGTCTCGTAATAAAATAAGGGTTCATTCGCGAGTCTCGATGAGAGGGAAATATAGTCATTGGCTAGCCACGGACGATTAATTCGATAATTAACGGGTTGATAAAAATAACGATTAAAAAATCGAGACAACGCGACGACCTTACACTATTTCGGGACATTTTTTGTTTGTTTGAAAAATAGAAGAATGGGACGATACCGATGAAATAAAATTTAATACCGATAGAAAAGGATTAATAAATTGGATTCTCGATGAAAGAACGACAGTGGATTATGGTCGAATGGTTCAAGGGTGAAAAAGCGAGGAGGTACGAGCGAGGAAATGGAAAAGAGAAACGAGCTTACGGCATTGCGTAATTTTCTCTTTTAGTTCCTTCTAGGGGCGGATGGAATATCCAACGGCCGTACGAGAGAACGATAAGAAAGGTAGAAATAGGGGAAGATAAAAAGACGTAGGAAACGTAAGAGCGAGAACAATTGGACGAGACCTGCATATAGTTGGCCGAACGCGTTCTCGTATATTTATATACAGTACGCGTGTACAAAGACATAGAAAGAAGCGCCTAGATGAATAAACTGTTAGCAACACTCGCCTGCTCGCGGCAAAGAAAAAACCACTAGAGTTGCACTGCGATTTTTTTTTTCGTCTATCCGGATCAAAATGGGATAAAACGGAACACCTAAAAAAACTTCTACTTACCTCTACTTGCTCGTCGAATCTCGAACAATAATTTACATCACGGGCACAATTTATTCTTCGGATATATATTTTTTAAATTATTTTAAAAAAATAAATCCAACATGGCGACATGGTCCATATTTCCCTGTTTCACTGTCGTTATTTCGCGTTAGTGGACGGTATGGCGCGTGAGTCAAAACTTAAGCGACGGAATAGAAGCACGGCCACTATTTACCTACGTTCCACCTTTTTCCCTTGCACTGCGGACTCGCGCCGCGCTATATACGTATATATACTTAAGGTAGACTGAGGTACAACGAAGGTTAGGCCGATGACGAAAAAGCATTAGTTACGAAAGAGCGACACCAGAGGGCAGCACCCGACGTACGACCCAGTTTAACTCTTTTTTTTCGTTAACTCCAACGTGCATTAGACATTATGCGTATATCTATACCTACGTCTCGTAGGTTGAAGGATTTCGGTGCGAAAATCCGCAGCTCTCTTCCTTCGAGTTTCTATCCTCGAACTACCCCATCGTAGTCCCTCGTACACACGTTTTTCGTAGTGTGGAATTTCTCTTTCTCTACGAGTTTTTTCTCTTTTCTTCGCAACCCTCGCATTCCCCTCCCCCGCCCCGCTTCCCCCAACCCCCCCTGTCGTGCTTTTCACTAAGGTTGAGGAGCGGCGGATCGCTGCAGAGGCGAGACGTCGTGCACTATGAGTTCGTGAGCAAGAGTTTGCTGCACTTGCACTTGGACTCGCTGCTTTTGTACACATATAAATATATATATACATCTGTATATACATTTATATGTAGTTTCTCTTCTTGCCACCGTCTCACGCTCTCTCTCTCTCTCGCACTTTGACGAAAACTCCTAGAATCGTTTCTTTCGTGTGCCAGTACCACAAAACTCTAGCATGCCACACGTCCCATTTCTCTCTCTCCTCACCTCGCTCCATTGACGAAGAATAGTCTTCTCAATACCCGCACCTGGTAAAATTGTTCAATTGAAAATGTGTTTGTATACAGATATATACGTGTATACGGGGATTGACTTGGTTCTCAAGACGCGTGTCTTTCATCGTGTAGTCTCCTGATAAGATTCCGGGGCAAGAGGGGATTTCACTTTTCGAACGACGACGCGATGTCGTGGACGGATTGCGAAGTACGAAGATAATGCGATGAAAATGTTGAAGGGTGGGGCAGGGGGGAGGGGTGGGGGTCGAAGGGTTGGATCGGTCAACCCTCTTAGAAAAAGACCAAAATCTATATCTGATTGTCTTATTTTAATTGGAATATAATTTTTATTGTTTTACATTTTCGCTAGATCGAGCGGTCAATATAAACACGATCAATTTTTCGGTGAAAATACGAATTTATGAAAATTTTTTGTCGCCAACCCCGGTACGAACGCGATCCATCTCGCTCTACAAAAAATTCATAGATCGGTCACGCGCAAAGTTTACGAATCAATTCGCTATATGTAAAACGTTTCCTCGCTGGCGACGTTGACATAAAAATAAAAATGAAAATATATATAAAAATAAAACTAGAGAATAAACAAAAATGACAATTTTAATTTGCATCTAACATTTGCATGGCGTGGAAACGACAAAAAACAATCGATAAAAACCTCGAACCGGACGAAACGTTGCGTCGACACGGGGGAATGCGCGTGTGCATTGATAGATTTTTTAGAATCGTAAAATCTGATCGACGGTGGTGCAGACTTTCCGTTATATCGAAAAGGCGAAGCGTATATATGCATTAGTGTGCAGCGACGGCAGAGAAAATGCCGAGGGGGAAAAAATATGTGTAAATCATGAAATCCATATAAGAATTCTCTTTTGAGGGAGTCCCTTTCGATATATTCTTTCACTCCCTCTCGCTTTCTCTCTTCTTCTCGCTCTCTTCCTCCCGCGAGATGTATAAACCGATACGCGATATGCTCGATATATTCGATGTTTTTTGAGTGGATCAGCCAGACAGCTTCTTTATATATATACTATATATAGCATATATATGTATCTATAGATTATATATATATATATATATATATAATCTATAGATATGTCGTTCATTCCTGGCCAAATATAGTAACAATATTATTGCTGCATAAACGAAAAGTGGTACGTAGACGGTGTAGAAGGAGGTTCCGCAAACCGTAAAAGCGAGTGGCAACCCCCGGTAGTGGAATCTAATTTTGGTAGGTGAAGAGGAAATGGCAAAGTGAGAGAGAACGAGAGGGAGGTGGTGGCGGGGGGGCAGAGAATGAGAGGGAGAGAGAGAGAGAGAAGCGTAAATATTTCAAGCGATGTTGCATCTATACTTACCAGTTTGCTTCCACCGTAGCCGTTATCTCTTGGCCGTCTCTCGCACACCGAATAGAGCAATAGGCAAGAAAACGACGTTCTAAAATTATGCAGTTGATTTCCGCATCGGGCGTTTCACTCTTTCACCTCTGGCTGTTGTGTGCATCGGGTCAACAGTAGAACCCATCACTCACATTATTATTTCAGAGATAGGCACATACGTTGGGATGCGGAGGAAAGGGATATACGGATATAGTGGCGTAAACGAAAATGGGGAATGGCGGAAAACTAGCCAACAATAGAACCAGGAAGGCTGGCGGAGGAGCAGTCGAGCAAAAGTACATTTGACTTGCATACGTTATTCCTCTTGTATCTACATTTCGTGCATTTGTGTATGCGGATTGTAAAATACCTGAAGGACGTGGAATACATAGGTGAATATATATTTATATATGGTAACAATTTATAGATCAAAAGACGAAAAAACATGATTAACAGAGGTTTCTCGGTTTTCACCGAAATTTCCGATCGATTAGAGTTGCTTTGGAGTTATTCTTAAGGAAAAAAAAGTTTTCCCCCACGAGGCTCATTTTTTGCGGGCAAAAAATGACAAAAAACGACATTTTGGAATTCTTTTATTCGATACCTTTTTAGAGTTTATTCCGATGGGAAATCGCTCGCTGATCACGAATCCAACGGTAGTTTCCGCTAGCACTAAAAACGATAGGTGAAAAAACGAAAAAACATGATTTTTCACAGTTTTTTCGGTTTTTCGTCCATTAATTTCGAACTATCGTGAGAATAACCATAATTTTCGCAATGTGCGAGAAATTTCCGATCAAATAAGACTATTTTGGAATTATTTTTCAAAAAAAAAAATTTGCTCCCCTCCGAGATGCCACGGCCACAAAAATTTAGCTATCATGATGTTCCTGGACTCATTCTTCTCGTCTTGACGAGCTCTTCAAAAAGGTAGTCGTGTAATTTTCTGTCAGATGAACCAGAACTGAGTTACAACATCGCGAAAAGTCGATTTTTCGAGGTTTTGCGATACCCATTAAAATCGATCAAATATTGAATTCCGGTGAATTTTAATCGGTTCTCAAGCTCTAAGTGCCTGTATCGATCGTAAATGTCCCGCACATCAAGAAAATAATGGTTTCGTTTTTGATTTTTGGGATTCTTGTATTCGATACATTCTTAGAGCTTATACCGATCGGAAATTATTCGCTGATCACGAATTTGTAATTGTTATTATAAATTTTCGAATGATTGCCTACTTCAAGGCCAAAACAAATAATCTCACCAATACCGAAATTCGGCTCCTTCTTTCGCGTCGCATTTACGTTTAAACCGCCGCAAATCGTACAAACCGCTAATTTTATCGTCGCAGCGATAAAAAAAAATCTTATCACTCTGGCGTTTTAATCCACCTCTTATGCACGCCTCTCGAGTTCGGCCCGCGCAATTTTCCAAGGGATATCTAATTCCCCTCTGCCTCCACCCCATCGTGGCACTTGAACGACGAGGAGAAGGAGAGGTAGAAGGAGGCGGCTGGGTTAAAGGACGTGAGAGATGAGAGTTCGCTCTTGCCCTTTCCGGGAGAAAGGGTCGAGACCGGGGTAGAAATGACGAACGAGAGTCTGTGCGTCCCTCAAGAAAAGCGTCGGAATTCAGAGAGAGCAAGAGATAGAAAGTGAGAGAACCTGCGCCAAAAACCTCACAAGCCTCCAATCCCTATTTATATCTATAGATACGACAAGCAATATATAAAGATCGTGAAAAAAAACGACAAAAAAAAAGAATTATTCAGCAAACATACAGAGGCAACCATCTGACTACCAGTTCTTGGCGTAAAAAATATACGGATCTTCCGCGTCGGCTTTTTACCCTTGGCGTTTCGAGCGCCTACGTTCCGATTTTTTTCCACCCTCGATTCTCGGGTATGTCCCGTAGCCTGTCCAAATTCACCCACGCGAATAGACCTAAATATATACACGAGCCCCTATATATTTGTTATACACGTATACGCGTAACGGTTTTGTATTTTACAACAAAATTCTGAGAGCTCTCCCGTGAGTCCCGCGGGAAGACCGGTTGGAATTTTAATCTAGGATTAATCCATTACTCTCGCTAGAAGTGAATTCCCGGAGGTACCAAAGCATTAAAATAATTGTTATCTTGGGCGCTGGCTCTGCTCCATTCTTTCCCTTTCCCTCCTCCGCGCCCTTTTCCCACCCCCGCCGGTATACGCGCTCTCGCGAAGGATAATTCGCGAACCTCTTCCGGTGCGACGCAGCGAGAACTCGCGGTTCCTCTAAAATTCTTTATGTACTTGTCTACATATACATATATATTTTTACTCCCTCCTTCTCGCACCCACTCGCGAGAAGGCCCGTCCCTCTGTTCTGACTATATAACGCATTATTCGCACATTACTATGTAAATTCCTTTCGCGCTTTCGCGCATGGTTGAGAACACCGCGTCAGAGGGAGTGAGAGAGGGGAATGGGACGAAATGCCCTATACAGATGTGTTAAAATTTACACCTGAGAATACACACTCGAGTTTCGAACCTTTTAATTCGAGATGAAAAAATAATCATATAAAAATAGCCCATAAAATATCATCGACTCGAAATTGGTTCACTTAAGATGGAATTTCTCGCTTACTTAGCTATATATGTGGGACACGGTATTTCATCCTCTCTTTTCTCTTACCGGCGAAAACACCAAGAAAAGCAATCGCGATCCATCGCTAAGTAAACTCAAACTGTGTCGTTGTTTGCCCGGATTGAGGAAGGGAGAAAGAGAGTGTTCTCCTTCTTTAGCTTCCGGTTTACGCTGATGTAAAAAATGTAAGGTTGAGAGAGAGAGAGAGAGAGAAGAGGGCGGAGATCCAACGTCGCGAATTTCGAACTACATGCCTAGAACAGAACCGCGGCTCGTCCTGGGGCAATAAAACATTAGCCAACGAAACTCTGAAACTCGTTTAACCTCCCCTACGTACTTTCTCACGCTCTCGCCCTATCCCAATCCTCTCACTCGCTTACTCCACCTTCGTTTTTATCATCTCTTCTTTTCACTGTGCAAAGATTTGCCCGGTGAGTTAACGTCATGCAGAAATCGCCCTCGGGTTTCGACGATATAGTTTCCGTGTATATAGATCGTATTAGTCCGTTCCACCGGTCCGTAATACATCATCCTGCTTTTCGCTGTCCGACGTCTCGTGACGAAAATCTACGGGGAAACAGATCCGAAAAAAAACATTAAAAAACCGTGATCTCGTCTCGATATTTCTTGGAATTTTCATATTTTACTTAATTAAATAATATTGATTAAGTGCAATTTAAAAAATGTTTTACTAAATATTTATACGACATGAAAAAATTTGAAAAAAAAATCGTAAACTCGATGAAATAAATTTTAATCACGTACGTTACTCGTGTATATCGATAAATATAGAATTTTCAAGTCGATGCTCGACGTCGTCCCGCGCTCGAGAGAAAAATCAACTTCTCGCGAATTTTTTTCTCCATCTCTAGCTTGGAAAAAGCCCCCATTTCTCTCGCGATATCTTGCTCCCCGACGTTCCAACACACGCGTCTCCAACGTACCGTACGAGATTCTTCAGCGACGAGTATCTCAAACAACCCCGTTGTCGTACAATGCTGAAAGATTGAAGGTCTTGTCGAACAAAGTGCGTACTCGAGGTTTCACGAGGGAAGACCGGGCGTATGTCAGACATCACGAAAATGGAGGTCCCCACTTTATTACCCTCCGAGAATGAATGATGGGGAATACGCGTCCCCTATTTCCAAGCGAATTATGTATACGTTGAAACTCGTCTCGTACATCAAAAAAACATAAAACGTAAAAAAAAGAAACAAAAATAACCCGAAAATAAAATAAATAAACGTCCTCGAAAGGGTCGAGAAAATTCCAAGAACAATACATCTACCTTTAAGTAGGATTAATTTCGATCAACGAGTCCAACGAAATACCTCGAGCGAAATTCTCATTTCCCGTTACGAAGAATTCCGTTCCGCTTCCATCTGGAAACTACCTAATCTCGTTTGCTGTGGTGTTCCCATATAGTGCAGGACATTTTGTCCTATATATATATATATTTTACTACAAAGCACCGAGGGTTTTCTCGTCGTTAGCAAAGGAATGCCACACAAGCTCTTCCTTGTTTCGTACATCTTTAGTCCAACGGTATCTCGAGAGCCCCTTCGTATGTCTCTTCTCTCGCACCGGTTGATTCGCGGTATATATAAATCGCTCTCGTGACGCATTACCCCCTTGGTCCTTATCTCACAATCAGGGAAGTAAAATTACAAGCGGTAGGTGAGCAAGATATACAATGGCGTGGCAGTGGTGTGTTTTCTCCCTAGGCAGCGAAAGACGGAGCAAAGGAGCTTTAACGCGAGCACGACGACGACATCCACCTCAAACACTCGACGACGAGGACAATTCGCATTGTACCAGGTACGTATCCGGGACTCTCTCGGTTCTTTGTGCATTCGTGCGAATCTGTTCTCGAAACGTTGCAAAAATTATCAACGATAAAATATATTTTTTTCGATTTTTTTTTCGAAATTATAAAAATACGAAGTTTTTGGTTATCGTAATAAAGGTCGTCGGAGTTTTAAACACGAATGTTGATTTAGGGGAGTGGAATTGAGCGAATTGGGAGTATTTGTGATTTTTTCGCCAGGTTTCCATCGATAAATATCGAACTCGCTCGTGAAACTAAATAATTGCGGTGATGTTATATGGATAGTCTTGGGACCAGAGTGGACGAAACTACACGGGTTCAGCGGTTATACAACTCTGGTGGGTTAGCGACCGGTTTGATTATCTCTTGTTAAGGGATGACGCCTTATGGCTGGGTCTGCAAACGACGTGCCGGCAATAAATATTTTACACGGTTATTTGCCCTGACTAGGTGAGAGAAGGACCTGTGGTCCAGAGAAAGAAAGAAAACGAACGAGAGAATAAGGGTTGGTTAGGTCGAACGAGAAGGGGTTGAACGACGCCGTAAAAAAATTGCGGTTTCCGTTAGCTTGCAAGATGAAGGATCTTATATCTTTCCTACTATCAATATTCACTCTGGTACGGAATTAAACTCACAAACAATAACGACCTTTTCATAATTAAAAAATTACAAATTACAGAAACTTTGTAATAAAATTAAAAAATTTAATGGAACAAAAAAAATGAAAATAAAAGAAAAATAATATTTCCACGATCGATTGACTTATCTCCTTCGTAAAGCTCGAAGGATTCGCGATGCGGCAAAGATAAATGTTAAAGAAAATGTTTGTACGCTTTAGCAAAACGCTATATATACATATATATTGATGGATGTAGAAATGGTTTCGATATGCTTCGGGCTACGCCAAGAAGACATATAACCCGTGCAAAGCTAGCTGCGGAACGCAAGTATAACATAACTATCAAACTCTTGGGCAAACTGTTGCTGCGTGCTGCGGAGAGTGGCGTTTGGTGTGCCAGTCGTAGCGCGGACGGGGTGAGAAGGGCTGCAGGGGTAGAACGTAGAGAGCACCGCGAAGCACCGAACCGACGAGGGAGCCTCGCGAAATTAGATCGGGGCAGAGAGAGGGCTGAAGGGACGTTGGCGACGAGCGAAAGCCGAGCGGACGATCCCAGTAAGAGGGAAAGAGAGAGAAAGGGAGAGAGATTAAGCTTATGCTGGTAGGTTACACTTCCGACCTCGGCAAAATGAAGGAAGACAACTCTGTCTCGTTTTTGTGACTTTTCTGTATGAGAGCCCGTAAAATTCCTTTAAACTGAGCATATTTACGTTAAAGTGTTGGATCGTGAAGACACGAGGTTCATTTTATTTTGGTAAATTCCGTCCTGTCGACTCTCTCGTTGATGGAAAAATTATTTAATTAAATTCTAGAGATATAAATATCCCGTATTAAACTTCGATGTCTAATACGAGATGACAGAGTACCTGATTGTTTCGTCATAAATTCCTGCGGATAACACTTATCGCCAAATCTTTCTAGAGAATTGGACAATAAATTTCTATCGCCATTATTATATAAAAATAAACAGGTGATTGATAAAAGATTGCCGGGCGCTATCTTTTATCAGTCACGTGTTTATTTCAAAGAGGATTCGTATATAATACAGAACGTAGAAATTCCATGATGCCGGGTTGTGCATTCGTGCGTGTAACGTTTCACCCCGTACTAACCCCCTTCTCGCCTCGCGAAGGGATATTAACGATGCGGCGGCCGAGCCGTCGGTAGCACGAACCACTCATAAATCGGCCGGGGATGCTCCACACACCACGACCTATGTCTCTCGCTCTCTCTCTCTCCCTCTCTCTCTCTTTCTCTCTTCTTCTCTCTCTCACTCTCTCCCTCTCACAATCAGTGCCGTCATTAACCGGAAACACGTATGTCACATTTATTTCGAGCAACCCCCGCGTGTATACGGAAGCTCTCGCTGTCTCGCGAGGGCTGGCTACCGAACCAGAACTCACATCGGTGCTACGACACTCGAAGAAATCATATCTATATACGTACATATTTAATACCAGCTATTGGTAATATGAAAGTCGTTTACGATTGACGAACTCGTGTATAATAGCGAAACTGCCGTTCGCAAAATTCAACCCCGACGACTCGCGTATGTGTACGTATAATCCGCAACCACCGGGGAACTCGTGTATAACATCGCGAATTCTCCCATTTTCTCGCGTAACCATGATTCACAGGCCACCGATTTTATTGACCGTTGCGACGAGGGGAGAATGCTCTGTGAGTGCATAAGAGAGAGAGAGAGAGAGAGAGAAAGAGAGGGAGAGGGAGAGTAGTGCAGAACTACCGTGACTAGCAGGGTCGCACCCTCAACGCGCCACATCCCTTATGAACAGCGGGATCACGAGACCCGTCGCACTACGAGACCGCCGCTATCGCGATCCTACGCCAAAGGGTTACCTGTATATACGAGGCTATGTGATAGGAGCGTAGAAGTATCTTCACCCTTGGTATACATATATACACCAGGAGAGGGTAGATTTTACACCGCGAATGGACGACAGAGGGTGCGATACTTTACTCGCTCTCTCTCTCCCACTTCTATCCCTCTGTGCACTTGCCACCCCGTTTCACCGATCGACATAACGCGATCTGCATTATTCAAAGTGCAATGCCATTCACGGCTGAGATAGGAAGGAGCGAGATGGCAAAACGCCCGAGATCACTTACGTTGCATTACGGATAGATCAGTGCTACGAAAACTCCTCGGTATTCGGTCATATTTTCTCGCTACGGTCGGCTTGTTCTCGAGATTTTTCGTGTCTGTGTGTGTTTTTTTAAATTTTTTTTCTGCACACCACCAACGTGAACTCGCGAGTTTCTCCGCAGTGAAAGAGTAAAATGGGGGTAACAAAAAAATGTATATAACGACGGAAAAATAGGGGAGGCTTTTATGGAAATTTTATTTATTTATGAGAATGCTGTCAGTGAATTCGTGATCGCGCGAGAGAAATCGTCGATGCGGGATTTTCGTGATAAAATTTCGAAAAGCGAATTTATTTTTCGTTCGTCGTTGCGACGAATATAACAATGATAATATAATAATTTGGGAAAACAAAATCCCTGCACGGTAACAATATCGTTCGCGATTGTTTTTTATTTTCATTTTGGACTTTCGTAATTCTTTCCCGGCCGAGAAAAAATTCGGTATGTCTCGGACGAAACAAATAGCGTTCGCTTGGTTGTGCTCGCGGACTTTGCGAACGCCACAAATCAACCTAAATCGTCCCAACGGGCACCAAACTTGTTTACACTTGAAAATCGCAATTTTTCCACATTTTTCCGTCAACGCGGAGAATAAATGGCGTAGCTTTTTTTTGTTGTTCCCAGACCCGTTTCGTATTTCAAGAATAGCGTCGGGTCGCAAATTTTTCCACCCCCGTTTCGGGACCCCGATGGATTCGGCTTTCGTCAATTTTTTGTCTCGAAATAAAAAAAACAACAAAAACAAAAGTTAAAAAAATAAACATTTTTAAACTTTCGTACGACCGTTAAAAAAAATAAGATCGAATGAAAAATGTTATATTATCATATTCGTCGCCCGAAGTCGTAACGTACGCGAAAGATCGTATAGATGTGCGTGGCCTCCCATAACGTACAACTCGTTGGCATGGTTATTATTCCGATCTTCTATTATTCTACCTATAATAGAGAAAGTTGGCTCGTTCGAAGTAGAAAACCGAAGGCGAACGTATCTTCACGTCGTCACGGTCTCCCGTTACCACGTACGATCTAACCCAAAGAGAGAGGGGGGGGGAGGGGGAGGGAAAGAGAGAGAGAGAGATAGAGAACGAAGGATCGACGAGTCTCCGGTAAAACTTTTAATCCGTCCTAACGATCGTCGCACAGTGCCTATAAAAATCCTCTCGTTCTCCTCGATTCGCACGATCATCCCCTCTGAAAACTATAGACATACCTAGATATATTTAGCCACAGGGGATCGAAGAAACATGGTTTTATCTATCCCATCATACACTGTTATATATTTAACGACTCGTCGATATATTCATACCTCTCTGTTTTTTTGTTCGTCTCGTCATAAGTTTTATATCGTGAACGAAGGGTCGTATTTTCTTTCGCGCGATTTCCGAATTACAACGAGGTTTGCGATGATGATTTTTATCTCGAGCTCGACGCGTCGTATGAAAATCGATAAATTGACACGCCTGTGTTTTCCTTATAGATATAAATATAGATATAAGTTTGTTTATTGATACAATAAAAAATGGAGAATTCATCCCTTCTACCCTTAAGCCAGGGGTTGAAAATATTTCTCCATTTTAGGATCGATAGATTTTGAGCGTCTAACGTAATCCTCCTACACTTGCACGAGGCTACGATTTGATATAAAATATACCGTCGTTAGCTAGAAATAAAAGTGGAGACCATTGCATCGTCGAGCATTTAATAATGGAGAAACGCAGAGGCGAAGCTAGCTGCAACGCGTTTTTCCGACGAAGGACGACAAATTGTACCCTGCAGAGACAGTCCACTACGTTATTTCCTCTCTATCTCTCTATCTCCCACGCTATATTTCGCAAGAAAATCGGGACTGCGAGACTCGAGAGTCAACAAGAAACGTTCCACCATTTCCCGACGCTTCGTTACATCGTCTATCGCGATTCTTTTTTCGCGTTATATATGTTTTTTGTTAACGCGCGATAATTGCGACCGACCGCGTAAAAAAATCTCGTTCGAAGATTTTCACAGAATATTCGTAGGTACAGCGAACGAGAAACAATCGTTCATTCTTTTTCCCCTCCCGATGAGATACTTCATCTGGTCTTATTAAAATTTATCGTCCGGACCGTACTCTCGCGCGCAGTCGCGCGAGAATACGAAAAAAAAAGAAAACGCTCGAAGCGCGCTCTGAGGGAATAATAAAGGCAAACGGCTGTGTAACGTATCAGAAAAAGTGGAGGGATATGTAAATGCGTCGTTTTTCTTTTTCTTTCTACCCCTATACCTATTTTGATCGATGCGACTTGATAGATCTATGAAAAAACACACACACACACACACACACGAAAATGAGAAAAAAAAGGAACGCACGGAACAAAAAAAATTCGAATATTTGAACGATAACTCCGCTTCACGGCAGCTGGGAGCTTCCGAGTTTTCAGAAGCGCATACAGTCGCGTATATAACAAACCGTGAAAGTGAGAGAGAGAGAGAGAGAGAGAGAGAGAGAGAGAGAAAGAGAATCCAACAGGGGGATTGGTTTTCCACGTTTTTCCGCCGAACATATTTGAAATACGGTAAAATATCTGAGCAAGCTCTCTCACGGAATCGGGAGAGGAAATGCTCGCTTCTCCCTCTTGTATACCTACGTTTGGTATAATACATATATATGTGTATAAAACGCGCATACATATATCTGTAGTGGAATGTGCGTTATTCCAGGCATCGGTTTTCATCCCCCACGTGACATGCGCACCACGACGACAACCCCCCTCACCTCACCCTCAGCCTTCTCTCACGTTCGTACAAACGCACGCAGAAACAATTTTCAGGTGATATCCCCTCGCTAAAAAAAAAGAAATATTCAAGGGGATGAAAGAAAGAGAAGAAAAGAAGAAAGCAGCGGCGTTACGCCACCCAGGGCCGTTACCCTGAAAAATATGGGAATTTTATTTTTCATACACGAGCGCATACGAGTCGAAAGGGCAAAGCTGATACGAGCGAAAGAACTAACCCCACCCCCTCTGCCCCTTTTTCTCGCTCATCCTCTCGTGTTACTTTAGCGTGAGAAAGATGCGAAGAAATAGACGAGTGAGTCGCACACGATACCGGGAGCACCGAGAAGATAGAACGGACGACCATTAAATCCTCTCCTGGCAAGTACGGATTTTCATTTCACCTCGCTTTATTTTTCTTCGCGTTTTAGCATCACACGCTATATTCCGTTTCTCGTGCGATGCACGCGATGCGAGGTATACGAGTACGTGGTATATGTCGCGTAACGTTTGTCCGGACGGTCCTCCGTCAACCAGCGCGGGAACGTTGAGGGGATGCGAATGGGGGAGGGGGTGGATGAACTTGCTAGGGATTGGATTTTCTAGAGTGGAAATTCAGAGGCTTTATCACTGTATTTTGTCAACGATGAGACGCTTACCTTCTCTCTCTCTATATATATCTCCCTTCCTCTGTGTGTCTCTTTTCGTCTCTCCCGCTCTAGGGTAGCTCTCCTTGTCTTGGTCGACGAGTTAATTGAAATTAACTGTTACATGTTGCACGAAACGTCGAAGGGCTACATCGTCGTACAAATGTTACGTAGTCACTGATATATATCTGTATATTCTCTAGAGTATATTTCGAACGGCAAGGGCAGAACCTGTGTACAACCAGTGAGAGAGAGAGAGAGAGAGAGGGAGAGAGCGACGCATATCCACAGCTAGCTTTAACTTTTGATGTCCCAGTTTCAGCGAGATCGCAACCAACCCCCATCTACGACACAGACATTTCAAACTCGACCGCGTACTTCTCTCTCTCTCCCTCTCTCTCTCTCTCTCTCTCTCTCTCTGTGTGTGTCACTGGACGATTCTCTCGATCCAACAAGATTTGCATTCGAGACTATAACTAGCGTACACTCGCATACTTCTGCGTCAACCCTTCTATCTCCCTCGTTTGTTCCCCTATCACTCTCTCCCTCCCACTCGTTCGTTCCATTACTAACAATAATAATTATCCATTCTCCTCTCGATTCCTCGTACTGTAGATTCCCAAATGTTTACTACGAGTAATTTCCTGTATAAACTTTTCCATGTTATACACGAGATTCTTCGAAAAGATTAATTCGTCGAAATATCATGAACACCCTTGTTTGCGTTCACAAAAAAAAATCATAAAAATAAAGACCGCTTCACTTGGCAAATTTTGATTAATTACAACTTGATTAATACACCGACGGTGTTGACATAATAATTTTATTAAATTTAACGAATTTCGTTTTAACGATGAGCGACGTGTTCCGTAATTGAGTGTAACTCTCGTGTTGTTTTTTTACCGTACATCGCGTTATCTTTTTTTTTTGTTTCAATTTCATCGTTATAGAACGATTTTAACATTAATGGGTTACTGTAAACGCCAGCACGATGGAATTCTCGTATTTGACACGAGTGAAATATGAGAGAAACGAAGGGATGGAAAATAAATATTCCTTTCTATCGACAAATATTCTCACCGAATATAATGGTTCGATGTCTCTCGTCGCGACGCCGACGCGCTTAACTTCGTATTAATCCCCGATCAATCATTCGTTTTTATGCTCGTTCATTCGCATCTGCAGGAGCGCGGGCGCGCATAACTTCCCCCCCCCCCCCCCCCCCGATGTTTCGATGGGTTTGCCAAATACCGCAGACAGCTCGTTACCGCGCGATATCAAAGAACAGTGAAATTTTCTTAGAGATTCTACCGGCTGGCGTTCATCACAGTCGTAGCAAGGCTCGTGGCATCGTCGTAAGTGTCACTCACCCGAATATAAGCACGCATATATACATATATATACGTATATAAAATGACGGAGAAAGATGTAAGTGCCAGAAAATCGTTGCCGGAGAAAATCGTAATTCGCGATTTTCGTAGGTTTCTCTCTGTGCCGAGTGAAATACGAGGATGTTATCCCTAATAGATAGTTTGCCAGGTCTTATATAATTTTCATCCGTACGAATATTCGATTATTTTCGGTCCTCGTGTATTTCTGGTCGCGTTTCGAGAATATTTGAAATTTTGATTTTATCAATCGTTCCACATAGAATTTTTGATATATCGAGCTATAATTTTCGTTTATTTTTTAATTGAAATAAAAAAATAACAATTTTGTGAATTTTCCGAAATACGAATTTATCAGTTTAAATGAATTTTTTTTATATCGTCTATGTAGAATGGTTCTGGACTAAACTTTAAAGCGTTACGTAGATATATGTTATAGTTGTGTATATATGTAGCACACACCGAGGCTTTCGATGCGCGTTCTCTGTGGCTCCGCTATCAGCAAAAGCTCTCGGGACAGGAAAGCTTTCGGACAGCAGCGGCAGCAGCGGCAGCTTCAGCCCCGATAGTGGCGCCGTTCATTCGACGGTGCGACGCCGAGCTTTCCGACGCTTCAGTCTCAACCGTACGACCCACGCAACTGGTTGCACGTAGACGGAGGAGTCGACCCGAGCTCTCTCGCGGGGTTTATATCGTATACACGAGTATCGTACCGACGCGAGTCAGCGCACGTCGATGGTTACGCGAAATTTTTTTGAAATATCGAGTGACTAAAAAAACAACAACAAAAAAAGACTCGAACATCGGCTAATTTATTTATCGTCGTTCGTAAAATCATCGAGTAATCATCGAGTGAAATCTAGAAGTGTACCACTTGTAGGCAAACAAAGAAAAAAGCGGGACAATTGGAGAAAAATTGAACGGACGAATTATTTTTGTGATTTTCGTGGAAAGATAGAATATAATAAATAAATATCGTCGAGATATCGGTGTGATCGATAGATCGAGTATCACAACGTCGACGTAACGGCCGTTTTCTCGGTGGCCTCGGTTTTTTTCTCGCGAGTTTACGATTTATAAAGAAAAAGAACATCTATAAAGAAAGAAACAAAAAATACATAAAACTTAAATAGAAAAAGGAACGAAAACGAGGAAGAAATTATTTTTGGAATTCCAGGGTCGCTGAAACGGGCGACCGGCGCCACCGCGAGACAAGTGAACTTCTGAACTCTCTCTCTCTCTCTCTCTCTCTCTCTCTCTCTCTCTCTCTCTCGTCTCTCTACCGTGCTTTCAGGCAGGGTGAGAGAGAGCTGTGTGATTATTTTTTTCTGTATTAATCTCGCGTACACGAGAAGAAAAAAAAACGTATCGCGGGTCAGAGCTTCCGGTCGCTGGAAGCGAGATTCGCATGAAGATGCACGTGGGTGAGGAGGATAATGAGATCGGCGGTGGGCAACCCGCTCATCAGCCCCATTATGGTTCTTACAACAAGCATGGTGAGTGATTTTTCGACACGTTTCTTTATTTAAAAAAAAAAATTTTTTACAAATATGCGGGCGTTTCGTTCGGGCCACCCTTAATAAGGTCTTCGAGTCGTAAAATTGTGTTCGCCGACTTCGTCGTAACTCGTAACGAACGTAATAATTCATGAACTCTACCCTGTTGAACTTTTTCGCAATGCCAAATTTTTTAAGCCCGACCATTTCGACCTTGCGTTATTATCAATTTAACTACGTCGTTTATTATCGCGGAGTCCGTGCAACGCGGTATCATTACGTGGTTTGAAAAATGCATAATATTCCATGGTACGCGTACGGTACTTTCCCCCTGTTAAATAATGGTCAACCCTATCTTTTTTTCTTGTTCTTTTTCAATTAACGAATAACGATTTTTTAACGATGCTATCAATTTTGCTACGCTATTGATCGCAGTGAGAAAAGTAACGTCGTTATATTCACTGCACGATGCGATTCCCCACGAGCATCGCCCATATTTCTTTCAATTTTTTGCGATTTTAATCAAAATGAAAAATTTTCAATTTAAAAAATTTGTTTTATTTTTATTTTGGGGTAAATGTGTTCACTTATTTAATGTTTTTTATTCGCAAGAATGAGAAAAAAGGTTCGTTTGATTCGACAATTGATAAGGAGTATGGGAATTCCAGTTTTTATTCCGAGGTATATTATTTGTCCAGTGGAAAATTTTGAACTCTTACAAACTGATAAATTTCGGCTGCCCAGACGGTATCAATTTGATTACTCGATTCATTTTTTAAGCACCGTTTGTCCCATTAATCAGACTGAGCCAGAAGTGTCCTTTGCCCTCTCTCTCTCTCTCTCTCTCTCATCTGCTGCCACTATCATCGTTCTCGAGGGTTCCAATAAAACCGAAGCAGAGCCAACCCCTTCATAAACCGCACTGTTAACTTTAATAGACTATGGAGATGAAAGAGGTGAGAGCTCCCTGCGAATCGCCCGGGCCATAGAAAAGATCAAAGCTCTCTCTCTCTCCCTCTCCCTCTGGCTGTCCCTCAGTTATCTTCATCGCACGTTTCAGGTCCTTTTTCGGTGGCTTTTCGTCCTACCTGTGTTATAGCGTCGTAAAGCATTTGTCGAATTTCATTCCAACGAATTAAAAGATTAAACCCTTTTTCACTTCCGGTACTTTCCCGTATCGTTTTCTTTTCTCTCCCTCTTTTACGTCAAAAGGATTATACCGTTACGATAGTCGAGTAATTATATCGTCACGCGATCGATCCTGTTCCACTTTGAACAGATTCGAGACTCGCCTTGTATAACTACACACACGTATAAGTGCGTACCTATAGCTATACGCATGCATAGCACATACGTATACACATTGTCAAAGATTCGATAGGGTGTAAATCCTGGCATGTAATCCAACGAGCTCAGCTCATCGGATCCCAAATCTACGTGGCTGGTAAGGTTTCCGAGCTCGAAAGTTTTCCCTCTTGCGTATATATCGGGTCGAGTCAGTAGGGTGAGTGTTGGTGGCGGTGAGAAGCGGTGTGAGACCACGCGGAGAAATGCCGAAAACGTGTTACGTGGCTTCGAGTCTCGTTCAAGCTCCTGGTCCGCACTCTGTATATTCCTCTGCTCTCTTTGGAGCTTTAGCCCATCTCTCTCTCTCTCTCTCTCTCTCTCTCTCTCTCTCTTCCTCTCTTCTCTGCTCTGCTCACATTCTCGATCTCTCTCTCCCTCCCTCTCTCGCCACGCCTCACTTAACTCCGCCAAGTGGGTAAACCCTCGGAGAGCCTGGGCCGAAACCCCTCGCACACCCGATCCCTTCTTGCCTCTCTTCCATTTCGCTCCCCCCACCTACTTTTCTGACTCGAGTGCACAAACTGCCAAGAGATTTCGTATACAGAAACCGTCGAGACGAGAAAACACGCTGAGAAACTGTCTGTCTGTTCGATAAACTTGAATATTAATCCGAATGTATCGTTTCCGAGAAAATCTTGCAATTTTCCGGAACTGTGCGAAAGGTAACTTGACTGTACCAAATTCCTATTCGTCGAATATATTTTCTTAGCATTCCAACGGGTAATTCGAAAATATATTCCATTGTTTAAATAGTCTTTGACTTCATTAAAAACGAACTAACAATTTTTATTAACTTTTCAATTCAAACGAAAAATTGTCATTCTTTTTCTTAAAACGTGATTTTTTATATTTTTTTTCTTCTCATTTTCGAGAGTTTGGGATAGCTCAAAATTTTCTAGCTAGTATTCTCCGTGTGTATGCGTGTATCAGCTTGTCAAAGGTAGGGTAAACGCCATATTGTACTTGTACAAGCAACGGTCCAAGTGTCAGGCAGTGATAGAGGTCCGTGTACGGTCAGCCACGATTCTCGCCTGCCAGACCTCGGGGATGGCTGACCTCGCCCTGTTCCCTGTTTCCTACCAAGTGTAGTAGCTTGCTATGGGGTAGCCGCCAAATTCACCAACCGCTTGTGGATAGGCACCTCCTAGCTATGCCATACGCGGTAAGCCGTGAGCGAACGCGCGTATGTTATGCACGGGCGAAGTGGTTAAGCCGCGTATGCCGTCAGACGATATTCGCGCGAAGCGAGACTAACGGGTCTTACGAGCTTAGACCAGATAGTTACTCGCCTTGAAAATCTACCGGATTTGCGATAAATTTATTCGAAACTTTTTTCGATCCACGCGACGTTCGTACGTTTCAAAACCTCACTTTGTTATTCTTTTTATTATTTTTTATAAATTTCTTTTAACCAAAGAAATTCTTTTTTACATATAAACAATAGGGTTAAAAAAAATTATAAATTGGACGAATACAATATTTTTATCGCGACGTTTATTAGTATTTGATTAAACGGTTTTCGATTCGATCGCATATCGAAAGGGATTTCTCGCTGGTGCGATTACCGTGGTACGGGACAACACCTTGCCCAGATAGGATTCCATCGTCGAAAGGTGTTTGAGCCGAGAAATTATCAAAGAGGCTCGCTTTGAGCTCGTGCCGATTGATCCAATTGATAAAGGTAAACCGAACGACGATTTCCCAAACCCCGTACAACCATCCATGATACGCGTGTGATCCGCCCCCCCTCCCTATATACAACTTCGCGCGTATATAACGCTGTCTGATAATACACGGTACATGGTACATGGCCCATATAGTCTCCTGGGAATGTACGACCATTTGGTAAATTCCGAGAGAATCTCGAGTCTACCGACTTCGTTCTCTCGAATATTCGATAATCGATTGACAATTACAAATTCCTGAAAATTCTCATAACTCGTCATTCGCGACGATTTCTCTAATAAAATAATTACGCGCGATATTTCGTTACGGAATAAATCGATCAATTTTTCATTGTTTTTTTTTGTTTTGTTTCAAAATCCTCGATACAACTTTCTTTTATTCGCAGCACTCCTCGAAGCGCATCACACTTTTAACACTCGGTCTCGAGCGATATTGTCGTAAAACGTATTTTCGTTACCTACGAATTATCGTTAAAAAGTTACCCTCGAACGAGCGAGGGTTGCGCGGGTGAACTTTGCCGTATAAAATTGATCTGATATTTATCGAGGAAACGACAGTAACGGGAGGGGGTTGGTAGGGTGGTACCGAGCGGGTGTACCGCGCATTTAAAAGTCAACACTGCATGGGGCGTCTCGCGGTAATTGCGCTTTCCAGGAGAGGCGTGTTAATGGGATCGGTAATTACTTTACGAGAAAGAGAGAGAGGGAGAGACGGGCCTCTTTCTTTCTCGCACTCTCATCCTCATCCTCGTTTTCTCCCACATCACCGGCATTACACGATTTTTCTATCCAATAGAAATATACGTATTTTTAGCGGTTCGAGGACGTAGGGACATACGCACGAACACAGTAGGAGCGGTGTACCCAATTACCGTGCGGAAAGCTAAAGAAAGATCGTTAAAAACTAACGGGGTCGTTAACTCCATTATCGATGAAAATGGATTCACACGGTGGGTGGATGAAAAAAAATATATCTTGTTTTTCGTTAAAATCGTAGAAATTTTTGTAAAAAACCAACAACAACAAAAAAACAGAAAATCGCGTTAACGCGGGAGTGGTACGCGGCTATTGAGGGGGAGAGATGAACTCTGAATACGCTTGTCGGTTTGGAAAATTCATCAACGTCGAGCACCGCTGAGCGCATTTATTTCGTACGTTGACGTCACGATGTGTCGGTTCTTGTTATTTTGTTTTATCTTGTTTAACTTTATGTTCTTTTTTCTCGTACGGTTGACACGAACGATATCGAGTGCGAAGCGGAAATTACAAAAATTCTCAGCTACGCCCAGTTCGCCGGTGGCGTAAATTCCCGTATATTGTTCGTTCGACGCGAAACAAACGCTTGTAAAATGAACAGAAGATGGAAAAATTGTTTCTTTTTTTGTTTCAACCCCCTCTAGTGAGGCCGTTGTGAAATGTAATTTTTTTTATATACCGAACAAGGTAAATTCAGAACCGAGTTTCGCTCGTAAAGGACATCGTATAACCTTGTGGCCCCATACTCCGTATCGAATATCGGAAGTATCCTTCGCGTGTTCGTGTCGGACAGCCCCGGCTTCGCTAAGTCAACTTTCCTTGTGTTAGAAGCTTACCTACCCATTTATACACGAAACGCTTCATGTCGTGACGACCACCTGTTAATTAAGAGTTGATTTTATTTTCCCACGTGGAACACAAAAGTTACAGCAGAGATTCGCCATTTTGCATGATTTTATTGAACGAAATAAAAATTGTATTTAATTCAATATTTATGTACGAAAGGTTTGGACGAGTCGACACGGAAAAGCCCATACACGCGGGACGATGCAACGTTCCGCAGGGGCTTTCCGGTTAGCCATCGTCGATGCTACCCAGACTATAGTTATTACACATATCTATACGACCTGTGCAGAATCGATCCGGTGGACAAATTCGCCAAGGGGTTAATATCGAAGTTTTCGAACGTCGATCGACCGACGAGGGAGCAAAGTATGAGAGCGAGACGAAGAGGAAGGGGGAGGGGGTTGGAAGTTTGTGTATCGCGAAGGTGCCCGATATACCGGAAACCCCCTCGGTACTCGGCCGCTACTATGCTTCTTGTCTATACGTGCAGCCGTCCGTGCTCTCGGCAAACTAAGATATTCTACGGATATTAAAACCGTGCGGGGCCTTCTCGAGGCCGCCACGAAAATCTTGCTCTCGTGCAGTTTCTCCATACATATATATATATATATATATATATGTGTGTGTGTGTATAACGACAGTAAAGTGGTACCCACACCCCTCGTCCTACGATCTACAACTTTCCATATAACTTTTATAAATATATTCGAGTTCGTAGGAGAGATAGAGAGAGAGGGGGGTGGGGTGCCCCTCGAGTTTTAGGCTGGCACAGCAGGAGCCAGGTGGAATATATATCGGTGAAAATAATAGTTCACCCGGTGTATATACACGTGGCACGGGTCGAGCCTCGTATTTATATGTTTAATATACATGTATCTCCATAAACTTTGGAATTGGAATCTAAATTCGTCGTTCGCCCGGAGTTGAAACGAAAGCCAAGGGTCAGGAAGCGCGTGTATAGTTGTCTTCCGGTGGGAATAAGGAAGATAGAAACGCTCCGGATCGCTTGGATGGCAGAGGATACGTAGTCACGTGAGCGAACCAACCTCCTCGTTGTTTCGATGGACGATGAGGTAACGCTCGTGATGGATTCAGCAAAGGTACGAGAGAGAGAGAGAGAGAGAGGGTAACAAAACTTTCGAGCAAATCCGTATTAGTGGGTGACCACCCCCTACCCCTCTCCTCTTTCTCGTCCTACGTTGTAACGTAGTTTCGTTGGTTAATGGGTTTAGCAGAGAGAAACCTCCCTTATGCGACCGACGAGAAGGCGGTGAGTGTATTTGCACGATAGTAACGTACACTCTCGCATCTTTTTCAACCCTAGTCTTCGCGCAACCCCCGTTCGTTCCATCCTACGATAGATCACGCCGGCACAATGGACTCGTATCGTCTTCGCCCGCAGAATTTCTCCAGGTTTTCCTGCCCCGCTCCGAGCCTTTCCCACCCCGAGAACTCGCGAAAATCCTCATGGGACACGGAGCGAATCGTTTAACCCGAAAGGTTGAAAGAGAGAGGAAGAGTTAGATAAGGGATGAAAAAAACAGATTTCTTCCGTGCACTTACGGCTCTCGCGTTGGTTTTCACGTCCGCATTCCAGATTGGTCCAGGCCCTTCCGGCTTACGGTAACGAGAAGACTCATTAGCAACGCAGAAGGGATCTTGCCCACCCTTAATATCTATCGACCTCTTTTCATCGCCATTTCATTTTTTACGTTTATCTCGTCGTCCTCTTCGTCCTTTCTTCGACAGGCTGCCGATGGCCGACGGCGATTGTTCGTCCACTTGGACGTCACGCTCTTTACGAACAGATGTCCTCGTTAAAAACACGTTTATCCTTTATTTGATATGAAAGACAAAAACAGCAATTTTTCAACTCCGTGGGGCACGAGTCAGAAACAGGCACACCCCTAGTCTCATCCGGTGAATTATCTCGTCGCTCCTCCGTTTCTCTTTTATATCATTATCAAGCTTTCGCCCGAATGATATTTTTCCTTGGACGTTAAATCGTCGACAAAATTAATCGTTCGTTACAAAGATTTTTCAAGGTCGTGGAAAAATAACGTTTGTAAAGACTTTGAAACTGTTTCTGCCTGCCATATGGGAAAGCGTATCGCCTCGTTAATTTTCATCCCGTCTACGGCTTTTGATAACGAAGATAATATGTAGATTGCGAGAGTTGGAGTGACATCAGCATCAGCGAATACTGAAAATTTTCGTCACGACGAACAAAGTTGCAATAACCTACCAGCGGCAAGCGTATGGCACACGTAAAGTTTCATCTTCCTGTTACAGTTTGCGAGATATACTCACTCTCTCCCTCTCTCTTTCTCTCTCTCCCTCTCTCTTTCTCTCTCACTATCTCCTCTACATTCTCTCTCTCACGTTTCGTCTCTGGCATCTCCGTAGTGCGCGCAGAGACGAACAAGGCGACGAGGCACGTGCTCCGGCTGTAGCTAGGCTGTAGATCTAACTCACTGTACCACTGGCTTGTTCTCTTCTACGAGTTCATTTTGTACATACTTGCTTCTATATAGGTACATACAAACACAAATATATATATATATATGTGTAGACACTGACACATGAGGAACACGATGCACGAAAGCGAATTGCACGGTAGATATATACGTCACGAAAAGCTCATGCAACTTTAAAGCTCCGTGGCAACACGACATGTCCGGCGAGCTGTCGTTCTCCACCAGCGTCCACCACGCGTAGGTACACACGCCCGCGCCCGAAAGCTCGCCGTACTAGTTTTTTTTATTGTTTTTTTATTTATTTTTTATTTATTACATTGTTCTTTCGGTTTTTCGTCACCCACCGGTCCATTCGTCGAGTTTACTCTGTGGTCGTCGCGCTGTTCGCACGTTTCGTTCGCTCGTATGTTGCGTGTAAGAAAATCGTGCCAACCGTGCGTACGTAGGTTGGATAAATCCAACTCTATTGGGCGCGTAATATTGTTAACCTCGACCGTACCGGACAATTCTTTTCCAATGTTTCCACCCTCATGCTTCAATCAATTTTATACGCTGGTAGGTATTCGTAGCGATACTATGTCTGTGTGTTTAGTTTTTTTTGTTACTTGTGTAGGATAGAAAAATTGAAAAATAATAATAATATATATGTATATAAAAATTTGTATGGGTGGAAAAAGGGCTCGTTGGGAAATATCCGTCGTCGCTTCGACGAAATGAGATTGTCCTTCTCTCTCACTCGTTCATTCGCCCTTGCTTCGTTGTTAGGACGCGATCGCGTATCGCGATTTGTCGAACAATTGCATCGCAATCGCACGGCGATGCACCGTAATAATACATCCCTCGTTAATTCGTTTGTTATGGGCGGGCTATCGCAACCCTCCCGCGCAGCCACACTCGCGATACTTTCCGGTTCCTCGTTCCATCCAAGCGCGAAACGATAGGAAAAAGCTGGTCTCGTGTAATTTTCCAACGTACAACGAGAAGCTGCCGGTACCCGACCACTGGAGTGGATAAAAAATAAAATTTTAAAAACGAAGGTTTGTCGCGCAAGGTTGAGCATGGGGAAGGGGTGGATAGGGGGTTGTCGGGGGTTGGGGAAAAATAGATTAAAAAATGAGAGAATTTAAATATCGAGTGTCGAGCGAGTCCTCGTAGACCGCACCTGCGGTATATATAGCCCTTCCGTGGTATATATACAGCTAGGTGGTGACGGGAGGGTTGGTTAGAGGGATGATGCTGGCGTTGACTGGCAGTACACAAATCGTTATCTGGTGCAGCCAGCAGGTGACGCGTTCTCTCGTGGGCAAACCATCCCCGCAAACCAACGAGAACCAAGCATACCGCGAGACTCTTCCTATCTCTATCTCTAGTCTCGATCCCACCCCTTCCACCACCCTCTCGACACCCCCCCAATTTCCACCCTCACCCTCCCCCGCATCCTACGTAATCGAATGGCCGCGAGCGTCAATTACTGCCGCTGCCACTGGCACATCTCGAGCTCTTTTCCCTATTTTCCGCCTTCGAGCCGACCCTCCGAGCGTTTTTCATCCTCGGCAAAGAGCCCATTCTGCGAAATTTCATTCTCATTCCCAGCGTCACATTTTTTTTTGGTGGAATATATCATTGACTCGGTTCCATCAATCGGCTTCTTCCTCGTAGACTTTGTTAAATATTTTCGCTGCTCAATCTTTTTCGCGGCACTCTTACGAATTCAATGAAAAATTATCGCGCTGCGGTTTCACCAGGGGTGCGACAATCCTCTACGAAGTATGCACACACCGGCACACATATACATTGCGCAAGTTATGACCGTATAAAACCTGAGCGAATTTACAGGACCGATCGGATTAGTGGAACGAAGCAGTCGAAGCTTCGGGTGAAACCCCCAGGAACGTAAAAGAGGCTAAAAGGGAATGAGGAGAGTGAGAGAGGGGCGAGGGTAGGTGAGACGGGGTAGAAGAGTTGGAAAAACAAGTTAAAAAAGTGAATAGCGTAGGATGTGGAAAGGCCGCAGTTTGTTGAAAGAACCGCGAAGTAGTGGTACTACGAAAGGGCGGTACGGATTGCACACAGCACTCGTTTCCAGCCGCAAGACCAACTCGGTATTTTCTCGTGCGCCCTCTATCTCTCTTTCTCTCTCTCTCTCTCTCTCCCTCTCTCTGTTGATCCGTGTACGTGTTTGTCCGCCTTTGACCTAGGTCAATTTGCGCGGCGAACGCTTTAACATTTCAGTTTCTCTCGGTCGCTGTCGTTCTGTTACTACAACTACCACTATCTACCCCTTTACTAAACCCACCCCCTTCAACCCCCCCTCGTAACATCGTCCCGTACTCGCCAGAGGCGTGTATTTTTAATTTAAGATCCCAGTGCTTTCCCCCTTAAGCCCCTCCCGAATCGACCGAATTCCATTATTTATGCACTTCGGTGTTGCGAATCCTTGCCCCTCCACCCTCGTTCGTGGTCGACCATGCACACGGGTTTTACGACGGGTCGAAAACTCCGGATGAAACTCAATGAGAGACAGAAGCCGTTCCTTCCAGGCTGTAACGAAAAGAGAAATGAAACAGAATAGAAACTAACTTTCGAAATGGGACGAGGTAGAACGTTGTGCGTTCTACACGACAGTTGACGATTTCGAAAAAGGGGCTTGTTTCGTTAAATACAGCCACGTTTCGTTCCATTCCCATGAAACCGTACGCTAAGGATGTTTATCGGTCGAGTCAACGGTTCGATGGTTCTCCCCGTGCGATAATTCAACGCGTCGTAGAGAAATCCTCGTAGTTGCCGTTTCGTACTCGGGACATGCGCGTATCGTCTTAACTCGTATAAACCCGTTCTCGAGAGTATTCGCAGATGTAACCCACCAAGCCACATGCTTCGGTACCTGTATCCTTCCGAGTTACGGTAACTCCGTTATTCCTCCTCGACCCTCTCCTGAGTAAGCTATCGAATGATCGGATATCATAGTTAGGGCAGCATCGTCAGGGTCGGACCGATGATCACGATCAATGTACATACATTGACGTTACGAACCCGACCCCCCCACCTCGACGTTGTACACCTCAACGATCGCACGGAACAGCACCATCCCCTATTACTATACCACCCCTATCTCCCTCTTCCTCCCTCTCACTATCATTCTCTCTCTCTCAGTCTCTCGCTCTCTCCTCAATGGTAATTCGCCTTGTGCAACGACCCCGACCGAACCACTTTGCCACCCCCTTCTCCGAACCCCGCACCTCCACCACCAACCCCGCATCGTCCTATCAAAATGTTTGGCTGCGCACGGACACCGCACACACAGGTGACTGCTGATCCAGTTCCCACGGAATTTCACCCTAATGCGTTACGGTTACCCCCGAGCACTTCGCGGCTGATTCCGCAAATATTTTTCATGAAGCGCGCAACTCAGCCTGTACGAATCGGTCGTTCGTTAGTTGACAAACCGACGCGTCTCGCACCTTGAAAACTCAACTATAGAACGAGGGCAGCTTTTTCATCAAGAAATTTTTATTTTATCATCTGGTACGTTCGTTCGTTCTTTCTTCACTCTCTCGGCAATTTTCCTCATCCCCTTCACCCTCCCAGGACGCTTTTCACATCTCTCACTCTGTATAAGACCTTCCCCTGCTACCACGCAACTGAGCTTTCATCGTAAAGAGCTCTATGAAAAGCCTCTCCACCGATATCATTTTCTACAGGGAGAACTCGAGATCTCTAGCTCTTCTCCCTCTCATCCTTCTGGCGCTCTCTCTATCTCTCTCTCTCGCTCTCTCCATCTCACCCTCCACCGTCTCTCCTGGTACCCCCATCGACAAAGTTCTGACACGGAAATCTTTGAGGGCTCTCCCTTTCTCTCCTTCACCGAGGCGACCAACCTCGTCGCTTAACCCTCTTCCAACCTCGACAAGCGGCACCCCTCCCCCTCACCGTTTCCCTTCTCGGCCCGTTCTCTCACGGTAGTTCGAGTGCCAGCCCCGAGAAGCCTTTTGGCGTACGTTATAAACGTCGGAATAAATTATTTTTCAACGCTACGGATGAACTAAACGCAATGAAGTTTCGCGTCGGTGGTACGAGCGTACTTGAAATATGTTTTTATTTTTTCACCTTCTTTTTTCGTTATTCTCTTTACCTTTGCCATCACGAACTCTCGTCGGATCTTTTCATCCCTCGATCGTCAAAATAATTCTCGTATACGTCGTATCGTTTCACGACACTCACACCACACCCGAATCGATCCATTCGTCTCTGATTGCCACGCGAACGATAGAAACCTTGCCCTCTCTCGTAACCCCTTTTTACCCGACAATTGATATCAGCAAGAGATATACTCGCGTCTCGACTCGATGAAGAGTCTTGGAAAGTACGAGCGAGGAGTCGCATCCAACACAGACGCGCGGATCACTTCATCCTCCGCCCCCTCCACCACTTCCTCTTCAAATAACCCCCATTCCTCTAGCAAGGCCTTCTCGTTCGCGCCCTTCACTCCTTCCCCCGGTTCGATAAATTAATTTTACCCCTCTCTATACCATATATATATGTATATATATATAGCCGAGACATCCCACGGGCGGAAAACGCGAATAGAGAGCTAATGGAGAGGCGATATTAACTATCTTGAAAGATGAAACCCTCTCTCGCCCCTTCAAACCAACCCCCTCGTCCCTTAGGTTCAATTCAATCTCATCTACAATTCAACGATACCGCTTCGGCGTTCCGTTGCTCGGACGATATAAATTGCCATTTCTCAAAATTATTTTGACAGACTAGTTACGTACGACTACAGTCAAACGGGATTACTTTGAACAGGATTTGGAAGTTTTTTATACATAACTTTTTCTTAAGTTTGTAAATTCCAACTTTTCTTGCTTCAATAGAATAATGTGTTTGGCGTTACCTGCGTACATTTTGGCAATCTGTTAAAGCAACCCCAAAAAGAGTCAAAGTTACCGGTAATGTCGATGCAACCCCGTTTAACAAGAACGTTCAACGCTGAATTTAAATATAATAGCTAACATATCTATTTGTCCGGCGCGATTATTATTTTAATTCGATCGAGTCAGTTGCATCCACCGACCCTTATCTTTCTTTTGTTCATTTTCTACTCCGATGGTTGATCGAATCGGATCCGATGAGATCGATTTCTTTCTCTCTCCCTCTCTCGTTTCCCCTCTTTTTTTCGTCCACTCATTTAGCGAACAAGAGAATTCGAGATTTGCCGCAGACATGAGAAAATACCTCGATAGGGGTAGGAGAGAACTAGAGGCATCGGGGACACGCTCTTCGTGTCCGGCGAATAATGAGGATCGTCTTCCGCGGATAGTGAAGTCATATATATCGTGAGTGAAAGAGAGAGAGAGAGAGAGAGGAAGCGAGCGAGAGGGAGAGAGAGACAGAAAGAGAATGACTAGAGAGCAAATTCTACCCCGATATCTCGGGAAAACGATCGTGACTACAACGATTTTCCAACGTTAGTGCGCCGCGCGGTCTTGTTCAGACCCCCCCCCTCCTTCTTCCCTCATACCAACCCCGCGACAAAAGTTCTCTCTATCCGTGTCTCTTCGTCGCAGTCGAGAGCCTGGAAATTCGACGTTTTAAGAAAATTACTCTCATTCCACCCCTTGATCGGAGCTCTCTTTCGAATCGTCGAATGGATACCGATTCATCGACTTTTCCCCTCGACTCACCCCTATCACCCGCTCTTTCTTTCTGGCTCTGTGACGGGCGGCGTTACCGCGTACATTTTGTTCGCCGGAACACTTGCAACGATTTCTCCTTTATCGCATCATCACCCCCCCCCCCGCCCCGCCGGTGTTCTCCGTTGGGAGATTGTCCCTCTCTCGCACAGAAAAAAAATATATAAAAAACCACCCTCCTTCATCCTCGTCTCCGTATTATGTTGTGACAATGCTATCGTATAAATTGCTTTTGGACGACCGCCTCGGCGTTCGTCCGCGCCTCGCTCGAGCTTAGCCCCGCCCCACCCCCCCCCCCCTCCCCGCCTCCAGGTTAATTATTCAAGTCAGTCAGCAGTTTTATCCGTTGTTGAATTTATTATTTCTGCCGCGTTCGCGATTCTAAAAATAAAAGGGTTGTACGTTCTCCTATCGTTTTTGCTGGTATCGCGAATGGAAAAGATGAAAAAAATATCCCTCGCCCCTACGTCGGTTAGAGCGACATACACACGTACACAACACACACACTTATACACGGACGAGTGTGCGTGTACGTAAAAATAGAGAATAAATGAATAATCGTAGACGGCCGAAAGAAAAGCAACGTCCCCCTCGCTACGAGTATAACGTGTCGCGCGGGTAACCCGCACAGCTGACAAAGCATAAATTTTCGACCACTTTTACCATGTGCGGCGGCGGGCGCACGATTTACCTATGCATCCTTCGCAATCTCTATCCCGCCCTCCGACACCCCGTTTCTCTCCACGGTGTGTGTTCTGTCTCTACGACGCTACGCTATCTATCTATTCATCAGAATGTTTTGGAACATTGCCATTTGGCCCATCTAGGGGACCGATGTACACTACGGCGTACGCCTCGTCTCTCGATACCGAGCATGTACAATCATCTATCCCTCCCCTTCGCCCCCTCCCTCCCACCCTTCCATGCTTATCCGCCTACCGTCGTATCATATTCAACGAACGCTGATCGGTAAAACGTTTTTGGGGGGTAGTTTCGACTACGTTATCGAAACTGTCCTTGCACCTGATCCACCGGAATGAAAAGCAAGCCTTTTAGCTGCTGATTCGAGCACACTGGCCAATAACACTGTCACTCGGTAACCAACTTGCAAACTAAAATCCTTATTTTTACACGTAAAATCGTATTTGACTTATTTGTAAAAAATACTGAAAAATATTATTCAAATAATTTGTTTTTATTATAGCAGGCACATTTTTGTTAAGTTTAAAATAATGTTTAGAAAAATGGTCGATGAAAATGAGTTAATTCGTATCCCTTATGTGAGAATCAACCAACCCCCCCCTCCCCCCGCGCCCCTTCTTATTCTTGTGAAAAAGCGCATCGACGCAAAACCGCGGAAACTGCAGCGATTTTTCGTGGCCGATTCAGGCCAACAGGCTGCAGATATCTCAGCAGGTATGCTCCCGGGACTTTTGTACAATGGGACAAAGAAAGCTTGGCGGACTAAACCTCTACGATGTACGGCCGAACCGAAATGCTGTACATTTTCACTCCCACGAAGTTGCAACGTTTCTCAAGCCTCGACTTTAGTTCAACCCGACATCCAAGATCCGAGTTCCGGATAACGAATCGACTCGCCTCCTCCTCTTTCACCTCCTCCTCCTCGAATCTTCGAGCTCCGGAACGAAACGCTTTCGTACCGGGCTGAGGACTCGTCCCGTCCACCACTGCCGACACTGGCAAGACGGGTTTGGCGCAATGCGCGATAACGAATCAATTCCCTCGAGGTACGTGAAATTCTCTTTCTCTCTCTCTTTCTCTTTCTCTATCTATCTTTGCTCTCCCTCTCTCTCTCTCTCTTTCTCTCTAACGTTTGATTCCTTTCTCATTCTCTCGGCCCGATGGAAAATATCGACCAGGCAACGTGAATTGTGCAAAAGACATTTCGAGGTACAACAAGTACCTTTCGATCTGTCGATTGAAGAAATTCCAAACATTCTCGAAATACTTTACCCTCCATGACTTCCTCACGAGGTTACGCGAAAATATCAGCCACACCGCAAATGACACGATCGATCGGCCACAACCCCGTCGAATAATTTATCTAAAAATCAACCCTCTCTCGCTTAGTTTTCACGCGATCAAAAATCAAAACCTCTGATTCCTTCGAGATTAGAATCGGAGAACGTGGCGGAAGTTTCGTTCGAAAAGTCATAGGCCAGTGCGTTTCCGTGTCGAAATGTCAGAGTCCACGAGTTACCGCAAACCGCATTAGTCCTTCACCCGCCTACCCCCTACCCCCGTCCCCTCCGCATCCAGCACACCACTGTCTTTCTATCCCCAAAACTTTCCATGCGTCGAGTTTCGCCCCGCTTTCCAGACAATCCTCTCCATATGATTGCCCGACTCTGGACAATCCTCTCGAATCCTTCGTGACAGATGGACGAACCAATGCAGGAAAAAAAAACTTCACACTCGATCCTGATTGAAAAGTACTCGAAAAAATCGTGTCGAGGATTTCACAGTCAAAACGCTGGACTCATACAGAAACTAGTGGACGTGCTTGGTGGAACGCTGTTTTTTTTATTCGTTTCATAGATTTTTACCTCATATTTTCCACGGGTTTTTGCGGGATGGATATTAGTAATTGAAAAATGGTACGGACGTACCGGATGAAAGTCGCGTTGTGGAGAGTTGTGCGACCGGTGAGTTTGGTGGTTCGATTCAAATTCCGGCCAGATATTCGCGACCAATTCCCGTTTTACAACGACAGCGAGAACGATTTCCCACGACTATGCCGCGACATTGCTTCGTCGCTCCGGCGTTATCTATCGACAAGTGTGTCAGTGTTCGTTGACATGGAAAAAGCTGGAACGTTACGTATCAATCTCTCTCGCGCGCGCGCGTGTGGTAACCGTCGTCGTGCCAATTTACGAGTCGATGACTATCGTGATACTCGCGGTAATATTATGATCCTTTGTCGTAATAACCCGTATTTCCAGTTTATTGAATGAATTTATCACCCCCCCCCCTGCCTGCCCCTCTGATCCCTTATACGAATTTAGTCTTAGCAACCGAGTTTCATTCGTTTCAGTCGAAGGGTTCTTAATATTCTCGAAACCTACCCTCGAAAATTGAACCGACTCGAAACTTCGTGACTTTCATCCCCAAATTTAAGAACGACATCGGATTTCACGACGAGCCCGCGCGAGTTTGTCGTCTCTTGCCGTGTGAATATATTCCGTACGTGTTTAAGGGTGCGAAAATATACGATGTGGGTGGAGAATGAAAGTCGTATAATAATGCCCCGGTGTCACGACTATACCGATCCGTTCCTCGATCTCATACGAGAGTCGTATTACCCTCCTCTGTCATCCTTTATTTTGGCCTTTACCAACGAAACAACCACCCCGTGTCTCTTTCGCTTTTAGATGCATCTATTAAGTTTAGTCCCAGGCGACTCACCGAATCAACTCCTCCAGGTGCAACGTAGCATTCCACCTCGCGCTATATTTCCGTAGATGGCAGAGGATGCTCAAAGCAAGACCGTTTCATGGCTGCTTCACGCGTCCGAACCGATGAGTACATGCTATCTATCCTTGCGAGTAGAACGAAAGAGAGGTCAGGGGGTGGGTAAAGAGGGGATGGTGGGTGAAGCAGGAAACGCTGAGATAGATCAAGTCGCAACCACAGCACGATCGTGCTGACAACGAGAAGACAGAGGCATGTATGGATGGCGCCTCGGAGCATTCGCGAGATCTCTCCTCGGTGATGCTTCTCTATAGCTACGAATCCTAACCTCTCTCTCTCTCTCTCTCTCTGTCTCTCTCTCTCTCTCCATCCCTCTCCATCTCTCTCTCTCTCTCTCTCCCTCTCTCTATCTCACTCTCACTCTCCCTCATCTCGTTTCTCAGTCTGCATTATATATGTATACATCGAGCTTCACCCCCTGAGGCTTTACGTGACATTTCCATCCGTTCACAGAATCTCTGTATGAAGCTTTAGCTTCACCTCGCACGAGTATCATCCGAGCGTTATATAGCCTGACCTCTCGTTGTACACGGGGGTTTCGCGTACGTCGCACGATGGAAAATATTTCGTACGCGAACGACCCTCGAATGCAATTTTTATTATTTAAAAAAAAAAATTTTTTATAGAAACGATCTTTCTTTTTTTGTTTTTTTTTTGGTTTATCGTTGTTAATATTTCAACGTTTTTTGTCACACGTTGTACAGGGAATAGTTTCGTGCTTCGGATCCCGCGAGTAAATTGCTTACGGGACAGATGTTTAGTATACGCGTATAGTAGTATATAAGTATGTGTTTATTTGTGCGAGAAAGGGCGGGGGGGGGGGGGAGGTTGAGTATTGTACATCAAGCTGCCAGGCGTCGCGTCATTTTACAAGAAAAGAAAAAGAAGCGAGGGCTGGAAAAGTTTCTTAATAACCGTGCCCTGTTCGCTCCTTTCGCTTCGCTTCTTTTTCTCACCCCTCGTCCCTCCCTCTCTAGATCACAAACCTTCGGTGATCGAGTGAAACACAAGATACGTCGAGAAATGTTTGAAAGGTCGTGCACCACACACACGGCTAACTTCTTCTCCCACGTTTCGTTTTATAGCCGAGATGAGTTTTTGTACGACCTTACGATGACCTTGAATACGACCTTGCGAAAATAATATCAAGATCGACAGGATTTAAAGACGATTGCACGGTTAATATAGTTTATCCTTTCCGAATAATCGTAGCTACGCAATTCCCTTCGTCCGGATATTAATTTCTCTGTGCAAAGGATTTTCAGTTCTAGCGGTTAATGCTAGCATGCATGCATCGAGAACTGATTTAACAAGCCACTGGATGATAGAGAGAACCGAGGTCTGAAGCCTCTCTCGCGCGTCACGTTATCGAGTTCTGTGCATAGTTTCCATAGTGAGCGAGGGCGCGGCGTAGCGAACTTCGAAACCGAATTAGTCGTCCTCACCCTGGTGTCTGACTAATACGGGCGTATACTACTGTGAGCCCTGCAACGCCACGAAAGGCTTTCTCTGTCCCTCTCTCTCTCACTCTCTCTCTCTCGCTCTCTCTCTCGCCCTCTCTCCTCCTATGTACTATCCTAGGGCTCATTGTGACTGAGTAGGTATTTCCTGCACACGTAGCAGAGACGTGGATCAACCCCCGGAAAATACATTAAATTCTTTACATTTTTGCTTTTTCTATAAATTCCAAAAATATTTGTCAACAATTTAAAAAAATTTGATTAATATCACCTCGTTATTATAGCAAGTCAACAAAATTCTAAAAATATGAATTTATGTTGATTTTTATTTTATTTTATTTTTTTTAACGAACGTAACTTTCATCATTTATCAAGGTTTTATACAACGCGCGAGTTTTCAAGCTAACGACCCTGCATTTCAGCTGCAGATTTTCCATTTCCTTCGTCCCGAACGCGTCGTTCCTACAAAACTGCCTTTATACCGCCACACGATCTATCTGCATAGTCCCAGTTATTTGTTATGTCTATGCTGACGTTTCTTACTCCTTTCTTCGCATATTCATGGCGATTTAAAAGTTCAACGAGAACACCCAAACCCTCCCGCCGCCCTTAATGGAATAAGCTCCAGTGCCTCTTTCGTTTCCAGCCCGAAAAAGCTGCGGCGGAATAGAAACGAGGAGAGAGAGAGAGAGAGAGAGAGAAAGAGGAAAAAGCAGGGGAATAGAGATCGTACCTAAACTCCCGCAGTTTCGGGGATTTCCTGGTTGAACGAGAAACCGAGTCAGAGAGAGAGAGAGAGAGAGAAAGAGAAGAACTCTGTAGAGAGGTAGGAAAAAGCGCGTCGCCCACAGTCGGGATTCTGCCCTATCGGGGTTAATTTGAATCCCGTTGTTACGTGGCTGCCATTTCCGGAGTAATAGAGGTGTATGCCCCGAGTTCGGCCAACCAGGGGTTGAAACGAACAAAAAAGGAAGGAAAAAAAATTGTACGAAAAGGAAAAAGAAAGTCGAGTGGTCCTCTTTTCCGGGTCACTATAGTAGCAGCTACGTTCCTACTATCACACACTCGCGACCAGTACCATTTCCATACCCATTTCCACACACTTCCGGCCCCACCCCCTGGAGAGAGCATGAGAGAGAGAGAGAGGGAGTGAGAGAAAAAGAGAGAAAGAGACCCATTTAACTCGACGGTTGTACCAGCCAGTCTCGCTGGCGACATTCGCTCGCGTGGGCCGGTGAGAGGCCGAGCGAAAGATTGCCCTGGAAAAATTCGTTCTTCATGGATTAAACCTGAATATCCGCCTTTCATTTTTGTGTTTTCATCCGGCGAGCTTATTTTTCTTTCGTTCTATTATTATTATTATTTTCTTTTTTTGTAATATCGTTCTTCGTCCCTCTCCGAGCGAAAGAATTCGCGGTATAGGCAAGTCAATTACTTTTCGCTGCTGACAGGCGCTTTGTAGCAATCGATTTTTGCATCCCGCGATAATCGAGATCGTAATTTTCACATGTCCGATGAACCATCGCCACGGGATGGCTCGTTGGGTATAAAGTTGTTTACCACGTTCGCGTCGAGAAAGAAAGCGGGAGTTTATAACGCGCACGAGGGGTTGTTGTCAAGAGCCTCTCTCGGGTCCCTCTTCGTTAGAAATCCCTCGGCTAATCCCCATTATACGACCGAAAAAAGGAAGTCTCGTGGCGCGAGAAGAGATCCTCTACCGTTCTAACGCGATGAGAGAGTTCATCGTTGTATCTCGTCTCGCACTCAACAACGACGATTATCTATCCTCATATCTTCGAATTTTTGTAAATTATTCATTCGCCTTTATCGACTATTATTTTTGTTAAAAAACATTCGTCGTAAACGAGATCTTGCATTTAAAGCGAATTAAAAAATTAAAAAACATCGCGCCGTAATCGACCAAAACCCATTCGTCTTTGCCAAACACAGCAAGTTTGCTCGGGATGTTTTTTTGTTTTTGTTGTCTTTCAAACGCCCCTCCCCCTCTCCCCGTCTCTCCGACGTAGTCAAACTTGAAGATCGAAGAGGTAAAGAGAGACTCACTGACGTTACACCGACTCATTATTTTAAATTAGCGTTATTAATGAACGGACTTTAACGTTCGTTCGTATTCGCGTGACGAGGAATGATTGATCGTGTTAAAAATCGAGCAGTGGTTTATCGTCTCGTGTAATATCGATCGTTGCGTCAATTCACAAAAATTCCGAAAAAAAAATAGAAAAGAAGAAAAGCAACACAAATAACGTACGAAACAAGTTTTTGCTTTACGCGCGATTCCTCGTCCGTAAACTTTCTCTCAAAGTCAGACGATTTTTTATCGTTTCGTTTTTTTGTTTTTTGTTTTCAGACTTGCCTTCGTCGTTGAATTAAAATCCAACGAACGATAAATAAAAACAGTTTTTACCAGGAAAAAACCGTTACACGAATTTTTCTCTCATCTTACGCTTCGATATTCTTCAACCCCCTTTTTCCTCCCTTCCTCTATCCATCGTTTCCCGTTATATAACAGTGACTCACGCACCACTGGTCTCAAATATGTAACTGAAACTGTAACTCTCGCAGTACATTTTGTATATCGTTTCTTTTCACTCGAGTCTCTAAGGTAAGAAATGAGAAATAAAATGTAAAAAAAGAAAAACGAGAGCAAGAAAACGAAGCAACTTCACGTTATTATCGTAATTAACGAAGCGAAAGATTTCCGAGCTAAAATGAATAACCTGCTGTTTTCAATGCAGGAAGTGGACGACCAAGTGAGAGTAAGGGAAGGAGAGAGAGATAGAAAGAGAGGGGTAGTTGTATGGGTGTGTCTGTGTGTGTTTGTGTGTGTGTGCGCACTAACAGAACTCGGAAGTTAACCCATTCCCCGCTCCTTTTCTTCGTCATCTCTTCCCTCGTCGAGAAAGGAAAACCTCAACCGCAACTTTTCTCGAGTACACAGCTCGCTCGCGTTCTCTCCCACATCCTTTCGACACCTCTCTTTCTCACTCTCACTCACTCTCCACCCCCCTTTATCTCGGCAAAACCCCTGATGAACTTTTCTCCCTTTTTTATCTTTTTTTTTGTTATCTTCACTTTGTTGTTTTTTTTTCACTTTTCTTTTTTTCTTTATGCATTTTGCAGCCGCTCAGGGGGCGCCACGACTCGGGGGTTCTAGCAGGTTTACCTGAGGGTATAAAGTTGTTCGTCATCGATCCGAGTCTCTCGCTCTCTCTCTCCCTCTTCCCTCGCTCATTCTCACTTTGTACACAAGAGCTCAGGTCCCATCTCGTCGTTGACGATTTTCTTTCATCGCTTTCGCGCTCTCTCGAGTCGCTCCCACGAGGTTTCCATCGATGTTACCGTGGAAAACGTTGCACTCACGTGCGTGCCACAATCTCGCAATTTTCTTCTTTTTTTTTCTTTTCTTCCACCTCCCTCTCGATTCTCGGTGCAAAGGCTACGACGGTAATCGAATTGACCCAGCCGTGGCATTTCTCGCATTCCGATCAGCGACTACCATCGGTCCTCTCGTCTAACAAAACTAAAATCCACACCCCCTACCTCTCTCCGCACGTACGAGTAATCAAAAATCGATTCGATAATCCGTTGTTCTCTGGTTAAACTTACTTTCCTCGCGTAGGTACGGGACGACACCCCCGGCAATTTAATACTATCGCTGACTCTTTCAAGCGATATCGGTTATCGTACGTTTCCTCGATATTCATTAATACTCAGGACAACAATTTTAATCGCGATTACAAAAAAAACGAATCGAAAAGTTACGTTTTTTTAATTTCTAGATTACGTTTTATTTTATTAGCGTCTAAATTGCGTTAAAATAATTACCGGCTCGTTCCGTCTCCGTTGCTTTTTTTTCTTTAACGATCCTGTAATTAACGCGTTTTGTTAATTAGGTCAGATCCAAGTTTCGTATTTTTCTGTTTTTTTTTACCGAGATTTACTCTCTCGCAGTTAATTTATCTCTTGCTGAAATCTTTAGTCCTATATACAGGTAGGTGGGGGTAATGTTTTCGTGTAATTAGGGGATAAACGATAGTATCTAAAATGGTTTAATTCCAGGCTTGAAATTCCTCGCCGTCGACAGCTGCGAGGAATCCTACTCGATTATACGATATAGTTCGCAGGTGTGGCTATGCACTTATGCGGTAGGTTGCACGTATATGCGAGTGCATACTCGCGGTGAGATGTGACGGGTGCGCTGCGACGCTTGCGAGAGAGAGAGAGAGAGAGAGAGAGAGAGAGATAGAGAGGGCAGCCTATCGGTAATTGAATTGACCAACTCGTACACTCTCGTCTATACGAACATTCGGAGGCTTCTCGATAGCTTTCCCCATACCTGGACCCTCGTATCTATGTACCTATACCGTAGATAGATGTGATATATATGTGTATATAGATGCACTCCCATGTGCATCTCGACGTAATGCACCAAAGATTGATCGAATTTCATCAACGAACGGTTTACCAGGCAGACGCGAGAGCTGTCGTGCATCGTGCAACCCCCTTTATCCATGTATGTAACATACATACATACATGTACATATCTACCGATCCCTTTGCAAAAGTCGAGCTCACCGAGTCCTCGATACAGTTTCACGTACAGCTATAGTTTCGACAGTGTATCATACAGACCGGAGTACTGTCAACAATGTTACGGATTTGTGACCATACCTTGCACCGAATCGTAACCAACCCTGTAACGGTAACACGAGAATCGCTGGTTCTCGTTCTCACCCACCCTCCCACGCTGACAGAAATTCACGTTCGATCGAGCGAAAAATACCAATTTGCGATAACTATTAATGACTCCTTCCCAATTAATAATTACCGTATCAATTACTTTACGTTTAATTATCTACGATTATTACATCGTTCGTCGTTGCGATATATTAACGGACATTATAAAATTAACAAATTTCATCCCTATTTTCGTTACGTTGCAAAATTCTTTTTAATCCCGATTAGTTTTATTTTTAAATATAAAAAATGGAATATTCCGCATACACGAATAATGCAAATATATTATATTTATATACATATGTATGTATGTACTCATCGTGTACATAAATAATTTTCGTTTGGCCAAAGGAAAGGGGGATGTCTCGAATATCTCCCGTGGCCCGGGGTGTAGGAACATATAATTGGAAAAGATTCTAATTGGCGAGAGCGAGAGAGATACGCAGAGGGTAGTAGTGTACAACGTGAAACCTTTAGAAGGTCCGTGTCTCGCTGGAGTTTCCGTAATGCACATAGCTACGGGAAATATGAAGCACCGTGCCGAAGTATTGGTGAATCTCGCGGGATTGATTTTTGAACGTTAATGGTTCAATTATCGATTCTGTAGTCGAGCTACGTGTGCTATATATATATATATATATAGCACACGTAGCTCGACTATATATATATATACACACATATATAATATTATATGTGTCTATATAGAAGCAAGCATCCCCCTCGCAATTTTCCACCACCGTATTACCCAACGATTATCATATATTTGCCAGGTACAGAGGGCCGAGGGTGAAACACCCTAGCGAGGGCCTTAGGCCGACGCACACCACGAAACCCTCTCTTTTATCATGGTAATGGAGTTCACGAATACGCCGTTACACGAGCGTTCCAATTGCCATTGAATTGTTCGACGATCGCCCTCTTTGTTTCCCCTCCATTCAATCCTCGATCGACCCTACGCTCGAGGTGAAAAATAACAATAAAAAGAAAAAGGGAAAAAAATCATCGAGATTGTTCAGCTTAATCGTCACAAACGCTTTTAATCGACAAAAAAAGCACATTTTACGAATTTCCGGAATTTTTTTTGTGCGTATTCCATTTTGTTCGTTCGCGCGAGAGAAACGAATCGAAATTCGTCGACTAGCTGGTATTTTTCTCTTTTCGTTTTTTTTTCATAGGTGGGGGAGGAAATTCGCGAGAGCCCTCGACGCGCGAGATTGAGAAAGGAACTCGATTGACCTGGTAACCTTTCAACGTTGAGCTCACTGCGAGCGGTTATCGCGACGCTCCGCTGATTCTGATGCATCTGCCGGATGATATCGCGTTCCTCTGGGAATTTCCTTTGCTATTATTATAGCTATATATATATATATACCGAGGACAACTATCCGACCAGGGTCTTCATCATTGGTGCGTTTCGTGAGTCCACGAGATATCTATCTCCTTTGACGAAAGACGAAGATACGGGAGATAAATATAACGAACGTTGTAGAGAAAGTACGCAGTGGCAATGGAGCGTGGTAGGTACCTACTAACATATAGTGGATGCTTCCTCCGTAGCTGTAACATTGGCGACGAGATGCCAAGCTAATAGACGAAGGGAGCTTCAAAGGGCTCGCTATCGCTGGACCACTCGAGATCATTACGCGAACGTACGATCGACGATGTGGTAAAATTCCACTATCGATGTACTCAAGAGTGACGTTAATGGGGCTTCAACCATCACCTCACCACCCTCAAGAAAATTGTATCAATAAAATCGTGTCAACTACCACGATGATTTCATCGTGGCAACGGCAAACGTTCTCCTCGTGACAATTCTGTTTGCATGGAAAGAATTTGAGTTTGAAAAATAAAATTGGAATTTCGTGAAAGGGATGTAGGACGATAAGGGTGAATTTACCTACGGTACTTTTTGCGCGATGGTAGTTTCTCGTTGGATGCGATTTCGTCGAAAAAGTCGTGAATCGCGAGGGCATGCGAAAAAGTCGTATCTATTACGGCGTTTGTTTTTATCCCGGGGAGAAAAAAAGAAGACGAGGAATCGAGGGAAGCTTTATAGTTACACGCATATATAAATCGTTCTGTTTACGATTCCTCGCGGATCTCGAAAAATATGTTTACAACGTAGGATCGGTCATGCACTTCTTGAATTAATCGACGTAACGAATGAGATGGGGAAACTTTTTCCTCCCTTTCATCCCTACCCTTTTGTGTAAACAAAATAGGCAAACTCGCCTTCTAATAGTAAATATATCCTTCGTACGAGATGAGATATATTTCCTAACTTAAACTCTTCTTCTTCTTGCTCTTCTTCTTCCTCTCCGTATTCGTTCTTCTTCTTCTTCTTTGCCCTCTTTCTTTGTACCTCTCTCTCTGGCTTTGTCTCTTTCTCCTCTTTCTCTCTGTCTCTGTCTCTCTCGCATTATATATTTTTCTTGCAAAAGGCCAATATCATTTATCAGAGGATTCGCCGAGAGGCAATCTCAAGTCTGGAGACTCGCGCGAGCATCGATTCTCAATTACTCGATCACGAGCTTTCCCCCTCTCTGTCTATCTCTCTTTCTCTCTTGCTCTCTTCTTTGCCAGCCAACGTGTATTCCACGCATACAGTCACTTCGCACACGCAGATATACATAGACACTTTCCTTCGCACTCTTGGAAAGGGATTGGAAGGGGTAGAAACTAGGGGTGGGGGTGTAGCAGGGTTATATCCCATTGGAAAACTTGGCCGGGACGTTATAACTCACAATTAAGTTTATGTGCGTCGTCGGCTTATGGCCTTAGTAGAACCAGCACGAGTGAGCGAGACACACAGAGAGAGAGAGAGAGAGCAAAAGAGAAAAAGAGAGAGAGAGTGAAGCACAACACGAGCTTTTCGAAAAGCTTCGCCGGAGAAAGAGAGACCGAGATAGAAAGTCAAAATTAATGGGCTGTATGCGTAGAATAGTTTTGCCTCGAGCTCCGCTTTCTGTTTCACCTCTCGTCGGTACTCTCCTCGTCGTTCGGGCCTTTATATCAACATTGTATAGGTCGCTTCCTGTATAGAACGAAGAGCTTTATTTAACCCGTTCCTAGCGCAAACTCGGGTAACAAAAATTCATGAGCATCACAACGCGCGACAGACAATAACGCTTCCTATGCACCGGTGAAAGCTTTTTCAACGTGTATACACGTATACCTCAAGCCCTTATATGTGTCTTTCATAGGAGGGGGTGGGTTGTCGTACGAAGATAGCGACGTGGAACAGGTGCTTCTGACTCGCAGGCTGTGGCGAATTTTCTCATAGATACGAAAGAGACCAAATGATCGTAAAATGTGGGTTCTATTTTCTATATACCTATACATATAGAGAACTAGTGGAGTAACCTCCCGAAGAAGGAAACACTTCGGTAGCACGAGGGTCGTGATTAGCTCTCACCTTCTGCGGAGAAACCATAAATCATACGACTCCGTACTTCCAGGCGCAACATTACGGAGGATAAAACGACAAGGCGGTGGTATATAATCCATCCACGAGACTCTTCAATTTTCTACCCGTTTACCCCGAATTTCATATCTCACGTCGTTTCACGTCTCGCGTGTCTTATTTCGACGACACGTACGAAACTTGCAGACGAGCTTTTCATTATTTTTGCCCGACTCGTGCAACCGGTAACAACAAAAATCGCGACGAATTTCAACCCTGTCGCTTATTTCCAACGAGATATAAATCACATCCTTTTTTTCTCTCGATCATCCCCTAAACGATAATGCGGAAATTATTCCACTTTCGACAAAAATATTTCATCGTTTTATGACGAAATAAAAAAGTTGCTTCATAAAAATTGTTTATTACGAAATAACGAATTCTTTTTTTTAAATTTATTTCTCCAGGAAAACGTCATTCGTTGATATTAAATTCTCAAGGGCTGTGGAAAAAGAGAAAAGTTTGAAAATGGCAATATTTAGAAAATTCGTAGCGTCCCTGCTCGTCCGACATTAAATTATTTTCGCAAAATTGTAAATTCAATTAAAATTTTTAAAAAAGTCAAAAAATTTTTTTAAACTGTGCATTAATGAAACAAACCTTGTGGTTACGACTGTGTGTAACCTTGTTCCATGGTACGGCGTGTGTACGCTATACAATTTCCCATCGTGAATCTCGGGGTATAAAAGGTTTGCTCTCTGCTCGCCGTCGCCGCCGCTGCCGTTTTCTCACTCCGGGCATAAAGGCACATCACGTCCACGTTCATTTAATATCAAGTACCCACGTGCCAGAGAATATGCTACACACGCGGCCTCTGTGGCTTTATAACAGGTAAAGTTTTCCTAGAGTGAGAGAGATAGAAAATATACACGTGCGAGGATTGCTCCACACACGTGTGAGCAAAAAAGGGATGAGAAAGAGTGTACGGCAGCTTGGGTTGAAGAAAATTCAAAACTTTACGATGCTTCTTCAAAATGAAGAAGCTCCTCCTGACAATATTTAAGAAGCTCGTAAAACACCACATACACAAACATAGACAAACACAGAGAGACACCTTCGCACCCCCGCCCCTCCCCGACAGCCTCGGTGGTATTTTTCCTCGGGATAGAACATCTACCTTCTTCTCTCCGGCTCATAATTCTTCCCCGGCATCTGTCTCGCCGACCTCCGACTTTCCGTCATGAGATTGCCACTCACCACCTGGAATACGGAATGAACGTGTGGGGTACTCGGCCCTCGAACAAGGGATGATGCAAAATACGGACCGAGTTTTATTATTAATTTTTTTTTATCTTTCTTTGTTTTTATTTTACCCCTGCTCTTTGCCGTTTGATCACGAGTTCATTATTCGTAAGAGGGTAGTCTTCAGAGCATCCTTCGGGTTCTCGGTGAAAAAAAACTACCCTTGAAATAATTAAGGATTTTTTAAATATTTTTCAGTATTTTTGTTGTTGTTTAAGAGTGTAGTTATTTTTAACCTTGATTTCAGTGACAGATAGGTGCGTCCTTGCTCCAATTAATTAGCGGATTAAAAAAATGGGGTTTGGTCGGGTACATTGTCGAATCAGCATCGAGCGTATGAATTACTGTCACCACAAAGAAGATCGAGTGTTCGTTGAGTCACCTTTCTCTGTCTTCGTATTATGCACTCACTGTCATTCCCATACGAAGTTGTCTAAGTACCCACACTCCCCCGGAGTACTCGACGTATATATTCCCATCTATTATATAACAATCGTCACCCTTGTTCCCTGAAAGCTTGGCGCGGAAGAGCTCGGAAGCCCTTGCGTCCGATCGACCCCATCGAACTATGAGCACGTCGCGTTATATGCATATATATATATATAGAGAGAGAGGGAGAGCGAGAATTCTTTTTTTCTCTTTTCCCAATCCGTTTGAACAGATCGAGGTGAACCAAGTGCTCGATCCCCGCGTGAGCTAGTAACGGCGATGACGTTGGTAGCGTGCTGGCTCAACGTATATATATACGTTGAGTGAGTGTGTGTGTGCGCGCGCGCGCGCGCGTGTGTGGGTGTGTGTGTGTGTGTGTGTTTGTGTGTGTGTGTGTGCGTGTGTGTGTGTGTGTGTGTGTGTGTGTGTGTGTGTGTGTGTGTGTGTGTGTGTGTGTGTGTGTGTGTGTGTGTGTGTGTGTGTGTGTGTGTGTGTGTGTGTGTGTGTGTGCGCGCGGGCGCGCGTGTGCGTGTGTGTGTAAAATAGGAAGTGCAGATTACAAGGTCGATACCGCACGGTGCCTGGCGCCGAGATATCGAAACAGAGAGTCCGGGATAAGGAGGTTCTCATTAATGGGTAAGAGAGCCAGCAGGATTTGAGTGACGGCTGAAAGCCTCTTGCACTGAACTATATATATATATATTATACATATTAATATATATATATATATATACATAAGTACGTACGTACTCGATATCGACGAGTATATAGAGTTAAGAGGGGTAATATGGAGCACCGGAATAATTCTATCCGTAACGATCTAGCCTCGAAGTTCAGATAAAATTCCATAGAGTTGGAATTTCATTGTAGACATACGTTTTATTTAGCCACGAGGTGGAAATTTTTCTAAGAACGTCGACACAATTTTATTTTCTCTGTTACATTTTACCAGCTCAGACCACATTTCCTCAACTCGACGTGATAACCGAGCCTATCTCGAGTGTCCACTTTCTATAGTCCAACTACCAGGTTGCCCAGGGTTATATTCGTCTAATGTGGAATATCGATCGAAGGCCTTCGATACGTAAGCACCAATTGCACTCCATCTCTCTCTCTCTCTCTCTCTCTCTCTCTCTCTCACCCTCTCTCGTGCTCAGCGTAAAATAATTAATGATACGCCGATACGCATTTACGTATAGAATCAAGCTTGGAGAGATACTACAAAATTCCCATTATGTATATTATAGGTAGAGGTTCCGAGAGTCAGCTATCCAGTGAGAGAGGGAGATAGAGATCGAGATAGATAGAGAGGAATAGTGTACATTATCCGCAGGAAATTTGTGCAGACCCCCTCTACCATCTCCATTGTAAAATAATTATCGTCTCGGTTATTGCACGTGCATGCTTATATACCTCGAAGTAAACGATCGTATTATGTATGAACGATACGTTACACCCCTATAAAATTCATATACCTACGTATGTACGCGTGACTATTTCGGTTACGATGGGCTTTTGGCTGCGAGCGATACTTGCTAAATGCATACGTGTACCTCTCTAACCCCTTGTCTGTTCACGCGTATATAAATATATGTATGTATCGAAACACGTACGAAACGAATGAGCATTGTTACATCCCCTCTGGAGAGCTATAACGATATTCTATTATATAGGTAGGTACCGTGGACGTATCTATTTTCAATTAACGTCCCAATTTATGATAATTAATTCTATCGTTTACATATCATTCAACGGTTTTGTACGATATTAACGCCGACTCTCATCAAACTCGATCGAGGTGTACTCGTCGAAAAATCATGATTCGATCATTCATTACCTCGTCCAGTAATTCGATCAATTATGAGAAATAAAAATAGCGAACGATTGTTAACATCCCCTTTTCATCCCCCTTGCCATACACTTCCTCAGCCCGTACGAAAAAGAACAATCTCCATAAATGATGAACCTCGAATCAATTTCAATTTCAATTACCGTTCTCGTACCTCGTCAACCGCAAATTTCCCCTCCAATCTTCGTCGTGCGGTAACAGACGCGAGACAAATATCTCTAATTTCATCGTTGGCGCCTACCAACCCCCGCTGAATATCGATAAATACATACCCAGATTCGTGGTAGCGTATGATAGATGATCGGCCCATTCGTCATTGATGATTTGATAGTATTATCGAGTTAGGACTTCTCTCTCCACCGTTGTATGTCCATATCCCCGTAAGTACAGACGGACGGACATACAGACGTTGATGTACAAGCCGTCGCGTCAAAGGCGGAGCGAATGCCGGAGACGAACGTGGAATTGGCGAAGATGGAGTATGCGACATCGCAGTCCCTAGGATTAATCGAGATGTTAGAGGCGTGTTTGGTGGGAGAGGGTGGTAAAGGGATGTGTTGGCGACGCAACGTCTCGTGTGCTCTGCAAATGAAGACTGGAGCATGATAACAAAGCGCAGATCGATGATGTTGGTACAGTACGCTTATAGGGTTGCACGCGTATATGTCTATTTTCACGACTCTCAGAGAGAGAGAGAGAGAGAGTAGGGAATTCATGATATAGACGTTGGCATATAGCGAGCTTTTCAAGCTCCGTCCTCCGGTGCCTCGGGGCCAACTCTGTTTATCCCCTAACCACCGTCTGAATCGAAATACTGCTGAGCTGCATCTACTTCTCTTAGAACTTAGTCCTAGGAGGATCATACAGCAAACGACACAAGAGAGAGGGACAGAGAGAGATAAAGAGTGAGAAATGGAGAAGGGGTTGCTTTCTCCCTCGGGACAACATTAATACCGGTAAATTCATCGGTTGTCACCCGTGTGGTGGAAGCCTCTCGCAACTTAAAACGACATATATATTCACACATACACACACACACACCTACATATGTATAGAAAATTTGTATAAATATGTATACATTGTATCGTGGCGCGGGACAGGAGGGAAGGAAAACGCGTGCACCAGCTGTTACGAATCCCAAACCTGAAATTACTTATGTGATCACTATGTATGCGTATATACATATATATATAGGCGTATCTCTATGTCCGTGCAAGTGCGGATGTAACTATCAACCGGGTTTACGAAAGCTCGTCCACACGAAATCTCCAAGTACCGATAACTCGGAACATTTCACTGTAGGAATGATGTTTTCCCTCCATCCCACCTCTGTCTCTTTCCCTCGTTTCCAACCGTTTCTAATCCTCGTTCCCTCGCTCTATCCACTGGAATTGATTAAAACTAAGGGAAGTAACGTTCTCGCGATAAATTTCACGAACAGCTCCCAATGAATATCGCTATACATATATAGTGTAAAATGGATACGTGCGATTATCTTGGTGCTTCGGGTATATTAACGTAATGGCGTAATAATGAATTCACGACGCCATGAGTGTTTTACACTCTCGAAAATTCAAACGATTAATCGACGTTCGACGCCACGAGGGTTTGGGGGAGAAAGCCTGAATTCTGATAACAGTATCGCGTGTATTCTTCGATGCTCCGGCGATAGAACGAAACGCGAATGTTTTGTTTCTTTCGATTGCGTCGATCGGAAAACCCCGGGAGGATTTGTCCCTGTTTATGAATTTACTTAATATCGAGGCTTCCCTTAAGGGGGTGAATAATGATAACTGAAATTCGCTCGTGATTCATCTCGTAGTGAGATGAAAGCAGGCAGGATGTATTTGCGAATCATAATATTTCTATTGTTATCGAGACGCCGAGGGCGATAAACGAGACGAGGGAGAAAGAGTGTAAGAGCGACAGCGAGGGGATAAAAATACGTATATGTCTGTTTATTACAAAATTTTACAGCTCTCACTCCTACGACAGGGGACGTTCGTCCGGTAATACGACGCAGAGAGAGCGTAATAATAACAAAAATTGCCAATCCCCGAGGCTCGTACTTCCATCCACTCTCTACAATTTTATATATAATGAAAAATCTATGTGGATATAGAATATCGTGCACTCGGTAAATTTGTGCACCAACGCGCACCGAACACCACCGGTAATATCGATTAGCCGCACTCGTCCATCGTACGGTTCCGGCGAGGAGTAAAAAAAAATCGACGGTATAAATGCAAAAATTGGATTAAATAAAAAGAATTACAAAAAATCGAGCGTAAGGGAAGAGGGATGGGGAGGCTGGGGTACTGCGGCGAGGGAATACACCAGGGAAACTCGATATAGCGCATACAATAATATATATATATATCCTAAATACGTAAAACGGATAAAATGGTGAGGATGTTGGAAAAATAGATGAATGGACCATTCGCGCAAATGGGACTCTCGTATTTATCGCTTTTTTTAAAAACAAATCCACGATCATTCGAATTACGACGATCGAAATTTTCGACCCGACGATATTTCCCGTCGAGCATTTAGTTTTTGGTACAGACTTTTGTTCCGTGAAAGCAAATGCGTATCATCATCGTCGAGATGGTTTTTCAATGCGATATTACGAAACGCTTTCAGGCAAGTTGTACGTTTTTCCTCGAAAGCCAAAGAAAAAGAAAGAATAAGAATTTTTTTATTCGTTTTCCATGGAATCGTTGAGGTAAAACTATCATCGATCATTCCTCCTTATTTCTCTCGCGAGGTATATTGTCTCTGCGAAAATATACGACTCGCCGGTACAAAAACTCGAGGTAAAGTATAAACGCCTAACTAATTAGCGAGCATTAGTCAAGTAGCATTTTCCCCTAGTACCTCTTACTTTTTGCCCTCTCTCGTTTCGTCGTATACATTCCCTTTTCTTTTTTGTTATTGTTGCTGTTGTTTTTTGTTTTCCTTTTTTTAATTTTTTGTTTCCTTCGTTTATTTATTTTCATTCGTTTGTCGACTTTTTGCGAAAAAGCCTCGTTCCTCGCGTTAGCGAAATGTATATGGGAATGGTCAGGAAGCTCGAGAAAATAGTTGGGCGAATGTTTGGGCGCGAGGGAAGGAGATAGACAAAAGAGGGGGTGGGGGGTGGATATAGTTAACGAGGATTTCGGAGGCTGGAGCTTTTCCGGTGGCGGCTGCCCGCTCGAGAATATCTATCCGAGGTAGAATACGTTGCAACCGGCTATTCCCGCTGAACTCTAATTGTTAATTATTCAGGGAAGACTATACAGTGAAAAACCGTGAGAAACATCTATATATAAAGTTACGATGGATGGAGAGGAGGATTATTTCGGAACGAACGGGTCGACGGTGAATGAGAGGACGCGCCTATACCTCGAGCGTGGATACAACCAATTAGTTACCTAGGAAAAATGGTGTGTGGGCAAATGGTCCGGGAGGAAAAAAGATCGAAACGGAACTAACACCGTATTATACGGGGATAGCGTTCGCTCTCGCTGAAGAAACGTCTTTATTTTTATTTTATTTTTTATTTTATTTTTCTTACTTTCACAACGTTTACCACCCTCGTGGCGGCATCCGCGAGCTAATTAAGCCCAGAGACGAGATCACCGGAGATATATTTCTCATTCCGCATTGGAAACTTCATTCTCTCTCGCTCTCTCTCTCTCTATTTCTCTCTCTTTCTCTCTTATCAGAAGAGAATTTTCACCGGTGAAATTGTCTGTCTATAACATTCTACCATCCAGTGAGGAAAGTGTAAGATCGAAGTAGTACGAAGGAAGCTCAACGTTCCGTCGTTCCTCCTCTATCTATCTATCTCCGACGTTTCCCCGGAAGTGGCTTTTGAGAGGAAAATCGTTTACCTCTGGGCCAATATTGCCCGTTTAACCCCTCCCCTAGGAAACTTTTGCCTCGGTTCTATTTAGATATTTGCTCATCTTGAGAACACACCGACGTGTAAAGTCAAGAAAAAGTTCGATTCGATAAGTGTTCGAGATGAACGAGCGATACAAATTTCTAATAAAAAAAGTTTTATTCATCTCCTAACGACACTCTGCGATATCGATAATCGTTCTTAACAACCGTTACCTTTAATCTTCGATTATTATCGAACGATCGATCGTTTTAATTCGATTAATACGGAAACGTAGGACCGTAGAGTAAACCAATCGACGATATGAAATGTCAATAGGCAACCGCGTAACTCGTTCCGTCTCGTAACTATCGAGAATGATTCCCGAAGCGAAGTTAGGGTCGAATCGGTAGACCCAGGATGTGTACGAAGTGTGTGTCCATCGTGAATTCCGTTCCAATCGAGTGCGCGCATACGTGATGAAAACTCATTCGCGCCTGTACCGACCGATTGAATCGCGTTATATGGGACGATAGAATAGAGAATAGACTAACGGCAGTAACGCGCGAACCTCCCTCCTGTTCTCACCCTCCTCCTTCTCTTTCATCCCTCTCTCGCTTCCTCTTCCTCATTCTCGTCGTCAGGGTATCCTCTCGTTCGTCGTAAGTCCGCCACATGCGCGCGAACGTCGAGCCCTAATTGTACGGGACCGCAGATGTAAATTGAGCTTTAATGCGACCGCACAACTGTGCCCGTTCCTTCGCCGTTGCTCTCATCTCCTCCTATATATATATATATATATTTATATACTTACAGGTATATAGGTATGCACGAACGTACGAGGATTCGCGCGTTGTACCTCGAACGTACGTGCCCTCCTCGCCGCACTCTCCTCCCTCTCGCCGCATATCTTCCTACTGCGGCAAGCTGCGTGTACGTGTGGTGTCGTGAGAAATAAAAGCAACGAGGAAGTTAGAGAGAGGGACAGAGAGAGAGAGAGAGAGAGAGAGAGAGAGAAGGAACGAAAAACAAAGGGAAAAAAAGAAGCAAAACTCGAAGCAGACTGGGAAACATGGTGAAAATGAGAAAACTCGTTGATCAACGAGGTCGTACGCAATTAGTTACGACCAACCTTACATCAGGCTTATTACCACTTTGCCCTGATAATTAATTTTTCTTCATTATTCGTGGCGTGAAAAATTTCGTTTAATTATTCGTTTTTACTTTTTTTTCAAGCTCGGAATCCTCCCTACTGGTGAATTTACGCCGAGAGTTTAAGAAAAAGAATACAGACGATAAGGGGGATGAAAAAGGGACAATTAAACGCCATCAAGTTATCCTCTGGACGCGATTGTTAAACTCTTTTTTCTTCTTCTCGTTACGAATCGTTGAACGTTGAGACAAAGCTCGAGGGTAAACGAGATCGATAGGATATTTCCGGATGGATTATTATCGGTATATACGGGAATTGTAACGGTGGATCTCTAGTCTCCTCTATATGCGCTAGTCGGACGTCGTTACGCATCCGAAATGTGTAACCCGGTAATTACGTAAAGCCATCGATGCGAACGGGCCACTAATGGCCAGCTTGCACCCACTCCTAGTCACATACATATATATGTAACGTAGGGCCTCGAGTTCTACGACGTGGAGCCAGTTAGCCCTCGAGCCAGCCCCTACATGTGTATAAACGTACGTCTAACACCGTTGGAATTCGCTACGGTGGTAAGTGAACGAGGACGAAGCACTAGGAATAACGTACCGTGTAACAAACCGTATATACACGTCTCTCTCTCCTTCTCTCTCTCGCTCTCTCTCTCTCTTTCTCTCTCCCTCCACCCCTCCCTCTCTCTCTATATGTATATATATGAATGTAATAGTTATACAGGAAGGAAGATTGGACATCCGGTAAAAACTCTATATAGTACAGGTAAATTGTATTCGCCAAGTTGGAGTCGTAAGATGGGGGTTGGTGCACGAAACCCTGCACAAAAGTCAACCCTCTGTATACGAGAGAAAATCCACGCGAAAACCATTGGAAAAAGTTGGAAAAGCACATCACGACGTAATACGAGGACGTATATATACCTACGTATATTTGAGAATATCATGAATCCATGGGTACCCCGAGGATAATTTTTCGTTTCTGACGTATATCTATATGTATATATACGCGTATATTATCCCGAGGGAAGATTCTTATTCCATCTGTAGGGCTCTTCCTTCGCAAGAAGGAAGAGGAAAGAGGCAGAAAAACAGAATAAGGAAAAGCTATCTCTTCGGGAAGGGCGACGGAGAGGAAGAACGAGTCTTCTCTTTTCCGGAGTAAGAGAGACAGAGAGAGAGAGAGAGAGAGAGAGAGAGAGAGTGAGAGGGAGGGAGGGAGAATGGTAGTAGCGGCAGCGCGGCAGAACCGAAAGAGCGGAAAAGCACCGTCGTCTTGAGAAGCCAAAAGCCTTCTTAGCCCCTGCACCTCCATCCCCAGCTTCCCATCACCGTACTGATGTATTCGCCTCGTTCGAAAATCAGTCAGTCGGAAAGTTTTACCGGTACATAAATATATACATAACGTATACATAACTTATATAGTATATAGTAACATATATATATATATATATATATATGTTATACAGTATGTGCATATATTGTTCGTGTGGAGGAAACAAGAAAGCTGCCCCCAAGTCCCTGCTGTTGGATTGTCGTACGGGGAATAGCCCAATGGAGATGAAGAGAACGGGGCCAAAGGACGGGGAACGAAACACGCAGTGTGGAAGTGGATCGTGACGAGACGCGAGGGGATCAATGATCCGCGAAGATTATCGGTGCATGAAAATAAATACCGAGCGCGCCTGCGAGTGAGAGAGAGAGAGAGAGTGAGGTTCGTGGTAAGAGGAGGAGGATATAATAAATAATACATATATGTATAATATAAAATAGAAGAAGAGGTACGAGGAGTGGAGAGAGTTGAAGTTTCGAGGGAGCGGAGGTCGTTGCAGTACGGTGAGCGCATTGCCGAAAAGATGCACGGTAGTCGGCCAGACAGCAGTCTCATTCGAGGGTCGAGGGTAAGTCGAGGACAGGCAGAACCGAGGAGATGAAAATAGAAGGGCGCGTTTCATTCCTTATGTATTTAATCTATATATATTCATATATATCCAGATTAAATACATATATATGATATATATGATATATATATATATATATATATATATATATATATACGTATATATAGAAGGAAATAGCATTATAAGTATATACGGAGAATATAACTTTCCCAATAGATGTGTAGAGCCAAGGAGAGGGCATTCCTCGCGCGAGAGATGTTTCCTCCTCTCTCTTTGTCCCTCTCTCTCTCTCTCTCATTCCCTTTTGAATACAAACCAGTTGGTGCGTTTAACATATGAAACGAGGCAAAAGGGAGCTGGCTCCATTTATATGTACTTCCCTCTTATATTCAAAGAGTCGAGAACTTCAGTGTCGTACCTAGGGTATATACGCGCGTATACCGAATGGAAGGATCGGTGCAACTATTCTACAACCTTTATTCTCAGGATACCCGGTATACGAGCTCACCCCCTCCCCCCCATTCAAAAAATATACCCGATATATAAACGGTGAAATTCTTGTTCAATGCTGGGGTGTCGAAATATTTGTACGATTTAAAAACATGGTATAATGTGGTATTTATGATTTTTCCCCCTCTGAGATCGCTATCTCATGGTCCCGTTTCCATCCTCCCTCCCTTCTCTCACCCATCTTCCTCCCTCTAACCGACCTGCGACCGTTTGATGCCTCGAGCTTGTGCCAATATAAACATTTTCCATATATACTCGAGGTAGAACTAACCGTTGGTAAATAACTCTCTGATAAAGAGGAGACACGTGTATGCTGCACCAACTGTCGACAGACCTACCCCCGTCCCCGCACCCTTCCTTCTATATGCATTACTGCATACAGGGAGTGGCGGAACGATTGAACCCGCGCTACTATCTAATTACATCGAAAAATAAACCGTGCAAGATTCATTCGGAGATGTTTCATTGCCGTATCGCCAAATTTATGAGGTGACTCGCGAAAATATACGAGCAGTCATTTCGTACGAATTAACGATTTAACGAGGCGAAAAAGAAGGAAATTGGGGCTAATTTTGATAATCGATATCGAGAAATTTCTCACGCAGGTTTGGTTTCACATAACTCGAAACTCCAATAAAATTTCAAATAAAATAAATGATCAATAATAATAATAATAACAATAATAATAATAATAGTATAGTGCACACAATGAAATAATAACGATAATGATTGCCCGCGGAGTTTCGTGTCATCGTGAAGAATGAAATCAGTCTAACTTGTGAGAAAGGGGGAAAAAGGGCCACAGTACCGGGAAAAGCAAAGCGACGGTTGTGAACTCGAGTGGAGAAAGTGCTTACACTCACTGAGCGATAAGCGCAGTTAAGCGGAGGTGTCGCGACAGACAGAGGGAGAAGTCTCCCTCTCTAAAACGAAAGAAAAGAAACGAAGATGAAACATATATGTATATAGGCGATGGCTAACGTGATATAAAGTGGAGAGCGTCCGGCAGCATATTACCGTCATACCTTTTCCCATAAGGGCCATTTCATTTCTCGTCCAGTTTCAAGAGACAATAAAGAAACGAAGAACTTCGTAAGCTTTCCTCTCTCGTACACACACTTATCCGGGTTTGCTACTATTATCGAAAAATACGAAGGGTTTCTGTCATAATTCGAAAAAAAAAAATATCCGTCTACAATCCTTTTCCCCATTAACCGCGTAACAAATCGTCCTTCGGTCGAGAAACCCTCGATTTACGACCAATGGGAGAGAGAACAAATGAAACAGTGAGTGAGAGAGAAAAAAAACTGAACTGCAAAATGTACCAAAAGAATGGTTAACAAAAAATGGAAAAGAAAAGGGATAAAATTGGAAAACCATGTATGGATGAAGGGGTAACAATGGGGGAAATGGAGAGATTGAACGATCCCGATAGAAGCGAACAATAGAAAATACAGGAGAAAATTGAGCTGCTCGCATATATATAGAATGTCAGGACACATACATATTTGTGTGTTGTATATTGCGCTATATCGATATATCTGGATGAATACGCTTCGCATCGCCCGAAGGAATTGGCGCGGAGGGGGTGGGGGCTGAAAGCCTTTGGGGGTCTTTTTCTATCAGATGCGAAATGGCAAGCATCGTTTTCCACCTTCTTCCGACGTTTCGCTTCGCTCTATACGCGCAGGTGTACAAGTGTCTGATGAACGGGAGACAGTAAAATCGGACGATATGTCGTTGAGCTTGCGATTCTGGCAACGAGACTGCGATGACACGAGAATGCTATGGTGTGTGTGATGATGTCGAGCGAGTGTAGGGAGAGACAGAGTTAGGCCGGAATATCCAGCTGGCGCGACCCGTTCTACGTTTCATCCCTCTGTGTAGTTTGCCAAGTTTTCCCGCGACGAAGACTGAGACGAGGAGGCACGGTACGATGAAGAAGCCCACCGCGTGCTGGTAATTAAACTGATGTGCCTTCTTGCCCCGCGGCCACACGCTTCAGAGCTTATCCGAGAGTACGAGAGGCTTTTCCAACGAGATACAGTGTTGTGAGTGAGTGAGTGAGTGAGAGGGTGAGAGTGAAAAGGGGAATGAAAAGAGAGAAGGAGATCAAGCAGGCGTGCGCACGCGCATCCGTCGACATTGGCAAAATGTGCCGGAAAGTTTCTGCAAATGGTTCCCTACACCACTTCTACCCGAAAACTTCCAACCCCTGAAACGCGTCAACCCCTCCAACCAAAGACGCTTTTCCTACCCCTATATCTATATTCGTCTCATTCTCTTTCTCTGTCTCTCTCTCTCTCTCTTTCTCTTTATCCTCCTCTTAGCTCTTCTGGCGTTTCTCATCTCTCCCTCTATACGACTCGACGATTACACCCAGCAAACTCTACCAATCCTTATATATATATCTATATACTAATAAAATATATATATATGTGTGTATGTAAAGGTTGTAGTTTGCACTAAAACTGTTGAAAACGTGCGATACGAGAGACGTAGATCAGATCGTAAATTCCCCGGGTACTCGAGGATAAAACGTATGAGAGAGTGAGAGAGAGAGAGGGGGAGAGAGAGTAGGAGGGCACCCCGCTATCCCGACGACACATCGTTCCCTCCGGGGTCACGAAGGGAGCAGAGGGTGCGGTAAAAGGAAAAGTCTCTTCGCTACGCGTCCTGTCGGATTTCCCCTATCAATCGCTCTTTCCAATCTTACCCTCCTTCTTTCCATCGGGGAAATTGAATCGAAAAGCGATACGTAAGATCGCTCGGAATAGAAAATTGCGGCAAAACGAGAATATGATGCTTTATGTGTACGAGATGTTTCAACCAACTTTCTTTTTTGCTTTTTGTTTTAGAACTTGTGTTCGCGCGACTCTTTGATACACAAACTGTATATACATATATATATATATACGTGGCTTGTTCTTTTTAAAGAATAACGAGCGAGAGCGAAAGAAGCGAGAAGACGAAAAGTCCGGATGCTGCACTCAGCGAAAAGTTGGTGAATGAAAAAAAGAAGAAGAAAATAAAAAAGGGAAAATAAAACCCGTGCTCTACGCGAGGCATGAATAATCACGTCCCGAATTATTACAGCGAGGGAAAAGGACTCTCTGCGAGCACGAATTTTTCGTACATATATATCGTTCTTAGTTCCTAAGGCTCTTTGTCTACCATAAATACGATTTGTATGTATGTATATATTTGCGAGTATCTGTATATCTCGTGAACTATATAACTCGGAGAGGTTCAGGGAAAGAGGCATGGGTGGAATCTGTAATTAAAGCTCCGAACTTACAACGCTTCGCCCTATAGCTCGTCTCTTCCTTACCTTACCAGGGCAAAAGTGCCACTCTCGTGGAGACTGTGACTGCACCAAGCTCACCTCTGTACTGTAATGGTACCTCCATCTCTCTCACTCTCTCCCCCTCTTTCTATGTATGTATATAAAGATGCAGGAGCAGCACGCTTCACTGCAGCGACGTACGAGTCGGCCGTTAAGGGGGTAGGTATGTGCTCGTTTCACGACAAAAACGAGCGAATCTTCGTAGTTGCAAACATACCCCCATTGCCAAGCTAGAAAACCAGCGTTTTACGGAAGTATCCGAGGCTAACCGTAGTGTCGCGTAAAAGTCTCGAGTTGATATTTTTTTTACGACAGTTTTAGACTCGTCCCGTTTGATATTTATTCTTCCCTCGGGGCAAATTGAATAACACGAATAATTAATTTTGCGTTAGCACATTTGTTAGATACGATACATATTTACAGACCATCCACGTAATATATTAAAGTAATTAATGTAATTAATTAGTGGAAATTATTGGGTGTGATTTGCGGTTGAATTAATAATTTGATATCGATTTCGATGTGAGAACTGGGGCGCGGGATCGCGTCTGCCTCGAGCAGCTCAAGAATTAACATTTTTCACGGTCGAGACAAAAATTCAACCCTTGCGCGTAGATAAGGGATGATTTTTTTTCCGTACAATTTTTAGCCCACCTGCGTTCTCGTTGAAATAGTTATCGCATCGTTGTTCGTTTCTTTAAGTTAAAAACTAAAAAATATACAAGTTTGTACCACGTATAAGGGATGAAAAAAAGGGATAAGAACTATTATTTACTGCAACGTTTCCGTATCTCGTGATATCGTGTCACAACTTCTTATTACCGGGGATAATCCCTCGTTATGTCACACCACTCGACGTAGTCTCCCTTATTTCCTCCTCCCTCGTTTATATACACAGTCATCGTCCCTTCTCGGTAAGATAGAGGGCGTCCCGTTCTCTCGAGAACAAAATTTTCAAAAAAACGAAAACGAGGGGTGGAAAGCACGTTACATCCACGGCTCATTCTCTCAGCAGAGCCGAGGGAAAGCTCACGATCTCGGTGGTATCGCTATAACCCAGAGGTCTGGGGGCGCTTAAGAGGCAGTGTAACACGCAGGAAAATTTCGACGGCTTCGCTCTCTCCGCGGTAGTGCAGAGCTCGCTACGAGCCGCTGCGGACTACCGCTAGATGTCACGGCGCGCGTCTGCTACGAAGCGCCGGCACATCGACGCGGGCCGAAGGCCGAGGCGTCGTAGCAGGGCCAGCCGTGACCCACCCCTCTCGAAAATCTTATACTAACGCTCGGCCATGTATATGTGACGTGCACGAGTGTACGTGCACTGCGAGCACTTATACAGCCGAGCATGCCAAACATTCAAGTTTGGTTTTGCTACAATACGAGCAACAGAATTATAATAATTCTGAGTATGCAACGACAAACGTCGTTGGCATCTCGCTCTTTTGCAGAGCGAGTTTATTAATTAACATATTTGTTAATTAACATTTGTTAACAATTAAAATTATCTCCGTTCATTTTCGCGAACGGAGATAATATACGACAAACGTCGTTGGCATCTCGCTCTTTTGCAGAGCGAGTTTATTAATTAACATATTTCTTAATTAACATTTGTTAACAATTAAAATTATCTCCGTTCATTTTCGCGAACGGAGATAATATACGACAAACGTCGTGGCATCTCGCTCTTTGGCAGAGCGACTTTATTAATTAACATATTTGTTAATTAATATTTATTAACAATTAAAATTATCTCCGTTCATTTTTGCGAACGGAGATAATATACGACAAACGTCGTGGCATCTCGCTCTTTGGCAGAGCGAGTTTATTAATTAACATATTTGTTAATTAATATTTATTAACAATTAAAATTATCTCCGTTCATTTTCGCGAACGGAGATAATGTACGACAAGCGTCGTGGCATCTCGCTCTTTGGCAGAGCGAGTTAATAAATTAATACATTTGTTAATTAACATTTATTAACAATTAAAATTATCTCCGTTCATTTTCGCGAACGGAGATAATATACGACAAACGTCGTGGCATCTCGCTCTTTGGCAGAGCGAGTTAATAAATTAATACATTTGTTAATTAACATTTATTAACAATTAAAATTATCTCCGTTCATTTTCGCGAACGGAGATAATATACGACAAACGTCGTGGCATCTCGCTCTTTGGCAGAGCGAGTTTATTAATTAACATATTTGTTAATTAACATTTGTTAACAATTAAAATTATCTCCGTTCATTTTCGCGAACGGAGATAATATACGACAAACGTCGTGGCATCTCGCTCTTTGGCAGAGCGAGTTAATAAATTAATACATTTGTTAATTAACATTTATTAACAATTAAAATTATCTCCGTTCATTTTCGCGAACGGAGATAATATACGACAAACGTCGTGGCATCTCGCTCTTTGGCAGAGCGAGTTTATTAATTAACATATTTGTTAATTAACATTTGTTAACAATTAAAATTATCTCCGTTCATTTTCGCGAACGGAGATAATATACGACAAACGTCGTGGCATCTCGCTCTTTGGCAGAGCGAGTTTATTAATTAACATATTTGTTAATTAACATTTGTTAACAATTAAAATTATCTCCGTTCATATTCGCGAACGGAAATAATATACGACAAACGTCGTGGTATCTCGCTCTTTGGCAGAGCGAGTTTATTAATTAACATATTTGTTAATTAATATTTATTAACAATTAAAATTATCTCCGTTCATTTTCGCGAACGGAGATAATACACGACAAACGTCGTGGCATCTCGCTCTTTTACAGAGCGAGTTTATTAACTAATGTGTCTTATAATTACACTTATAATAATTATACAAATATGTGCTGAAAATAAAATGTTTGTAAAAATTAATTTATGGCAAGTTGCCATATCCCTCGAGTCCCGTGGATGATCCGGGCCTCGTGACGCGCGCACGATATGCGGCTACTCGTATTCGCCCTCTGCCGCTCTCTGTAGAGAGAAGCAAAGAGTAAACACAAGCGGTGCCGAGAGCCGAGCACAATGCTCCGGCTATATATATACATATATGCGTCTGGGTAATATACACCGAGTCATCTGTGAAGAAATATGTATTATAGAAAAATGTATTTCTCGCAATCATATTATAATATGACAATCAGTTCTTGTAAACTGATACTCTCTCCGTTCGTTTTAGCGGACGGAGGAAAACAGCGACATACGTCACTGTGACCTCGCTCTTTAGCAAGGTAGTTATGAATTAACATTTCTGTTAATTAATAATTCTTATAAACTATAATTCTCCCCGTCCATTGTAGCGGACGGAGGAGGACAGCGACAGACATCGCTAACACTCGCTCTTTATCAGAGCGGTGTTTATAAATTAACGAACTTATTAATTAAACTTATTGTAATTCTGAAAATAAAACATTATTAAAAATAAATATATGGCAAGATGCCATATATTTCGGGTCGTGCGGACGACCCGGGCCTCGTACCGCGCGCACGCTCGACCGAACCTCGTGTTCCCCCTCCGCCCCTCACCGCAGAGAGAGGCAGCGAGTGAACACAAGCAGTCCCAAGAGCCGATCGCAAAGCTTCGGCTATGCATATACATATGCTTCTGGGTAATATACACCCAATCATCTGAAAAGAAATATAGTATATTATGCTAAAATATGTTTCATGCAATCATATTATATGATAATCAGTTCTTATAAACTGATACTCTCTCCGTCCGTTTTAGCGGACGGAGGAGGACAGCGACAGACGTCACTGTAACCTCGCTCTTTAGCAAGGTAGTTATTAATTAACAGTTCTGTTAATTAATAATTCTTATAAACTATAATTCTCCCCGTCCATTGTAGCGGACGGAGGAGCACAGCGACAGACATCGCTAACACTCGCTCTTTAGCAGAGCGGTGTTTATAAATTAACGTACTTATTAACTAAACTTATTATAAATCTGAAAATAAAAAATTATTAAAAATTAATATATAGCAAGATGCCATATATTTCGGGTCATAGGGACGACCCGGGCTACGTGCCGCGCGCACGCTGGACGGAACCTCGTGTTCCCCCTCCACCGCTCCCCGCAGAGAGACAAAGTCTTGACACAGGTAGTGCCAAGACCCGATCTCAAAGCTCCAGCCGGGCATATATATATATATATATTCAAGCCCAGTGATCTGTAATGAAAAATTTATTGTACAAGAATGTACTTCTTGCAATCATTATTACATGATAATCAGTTATTCTGAACTGATACTCTCTCCGCCCGTTTTGGCGGACGGGGGAGGACAGCGACGGACGTCGCTGTACCCTTGCTCTTTAGCAAGGTATGTATCAATTAACATGTTTGTTAATTAATAATTCTTTTAGGTTAAATAAAAAATGTTCACCTGAAAAAAAATATTTGTTATTCAAGAATTAAATTCTTGCAATCATATTATGTATATGACTAACAGTTCTTATGAACTGATACTCTCTCCGCCCGTATTAGCGGACGGAGGAGCACAGCGACAGACATCGCTAACACTCGCTCTTTAGCAGAGCGGTGTTTATAAATTAACGTACTTATTAACTAAACTTATTATAACACTGAAAATAAAACATTATTAAAAATTAATATATGGCAAGATGCCATATATTTCGGGTCGTGAGGACGACCCGGGCCTCGTGCCGCGTGCACGCTGGACGGAATCTCGTGTTCCCCCTTCGCCGCTCCCCGCAGAGAGAGGCAGCGAGTGAACACAAGCAGTCCCAACAGCCGATCGCAAAGCTTCGGCTATGCATATATATATGCTTCTGGGTAATATACACCCAGTTATCTGAAAAGAAATATAGTATATTATGCATAAATAAATTTCATGCCATCATATTATATGATAATCAGTTCTTATAAACTGATACTCTCTCCGTCCGTTTTAGCGGACGGAGGAGGACAGCGACAGACGTCGCTGGTATCTCGCTCTTTAGCAGAGCGAGTTGATTAATTAACATATTTGTTAATTCGTTATTTTTAGCAATTAAAAATATCTCTGTCCATTGTGCGGACAGACTCACAGCGACAGGCGTCGCTGGCACCTCGCTCTTTGACAGAGCGAGTTTATTAACTAATATATCTTATAATTAATCTTATAATAATTATACAAATATTTTCTGAAAATAAAATGTTTGTAAAAATTAGTTTATGGCAAGTTGCCATATCCCTCGGGTCCCGCGGATGATCCGGGCCTCGTGACACGCGCACGATATGCGGCTACTCGTATTCCCCCTCCGCCGCTCTCTGTAGAGAGAAGCAAAGAGTAAACACAAGGCGTGCCGAGAGCCGAGCACAATGCTCCGGCTATATATATATATATATATATATATATATATATATATATATATATATATGCGTCGGGGTAATATACACCCAGTCAGCTGTAAAGAAATATATATTATTCAAAAATGTATTTCTTGCCATCATATTATATTATGTTGATACTCTCTACGTCCGTTTTAGCGGACGGAGGACAGCGACGGATGTCGCTGTACCCTCGCTCTTTAGCAAGGTACGTATTAATTAACACGTCTGTTAATTAATAATTCTTATAGGTAAAATGAAAAAATTTCATCTGAAAAGAAATATTTATTATTCAAGAATTAAATTCTTGCAATCATATTATGTATATGACTAACAGTTCTTATGAACTGATACTCTCTCCGCCCGTATTAGCGGACGGAGGAGCACAGCGACAGACATCGCTAACACTCGCTCTTTAGCAGAGCGGTGTTTATAAATTAACGTACTTATTAACTAAACTTATTATAACACTGAAAATAAAACATTATTAAAAATTAATATATGGCAAGATGCCATATATTTCGGGTCGTGAGGACGACCCGGGCTACGTGCCGCGCGCACGCTGGACGGAACCTCGTGTTCCCCCTCCACCGCTCCCCGCAGAGAGACAAAGTCTTGACACAGGTAGTGCCAAGACCCGATCTCAAAGCTCCAGCCGGGCATATATATATATATATATATATATTCAAGCCCAGTGATCTGTAATGAAAAATTTATTGTACAAGAATGTACTTCTTGCAATCATTATTACATGATAATCAGTTATTCTGAACTGATACTCTCTCCGCCCGTTTTGGCGGACGGGGGAGGACAGCGACGGACGTCGCTGTACCCTTGCTCTTTAGCAAGGTATGTATCAATTAACATGTTTGTTAATTAATAATTCTTTTAGGTTAAATAAAAAATGTTCACCTGAAAAAAAATATTTGTTATTCAAGAATTAAATTCTTGCAATCATATTATGTATATGACTAACAGTTCTTATGAACTGATACTCTCTCCGCCCGTATTAGCGGACGGAGGAGCACAGCGACAGACATCGCTAACACTCGCTCTTTAGCAGAGCGGTGTTTATAAATTAACGTACTTATTAACTAAACTTATTATAACACTGAAAATAAAAATTATCAAGAATTAGTATATGGCAAGATGCCATATATTTCGGGTCGTAGGGACGACCCGGGCCTCGTGCCACGCGCACGCTGGACATAACCTCGTGTTCCCCCTCCACCGCTCCTCGCAAAGAGAGGCAGCGAGTGAACACAAGCAGTCCCAAGAGCCGATCGCAAAGCTTCGGCTATGCATATATATATATATATATATATATATATATATATATATATATATATATATATATATATATATATATATATGCTTCTGGGTAATATACACCCAGTGTTCTGAAAAGAAATATAGTATATTATGCAAACATATATATCATGCAATCATATTATAATATGACAATCAGTTCTTGTAAACTGATATTCTCCCCGTTCGTTTTAGCGGACGGAGGAGAACAGCGACGTACGTCGCTGTGACCTCGCTCTTTAGCAAGGTAGTTATTAATTAACATTTCTGTTAATTAATAATTCTTATAAACTATAATTCTCCCCGTCCATTGTAGCGGACGGAGGAGAATAGCGACAAGTGTTGCTGTACCCTTGCCATTAGCAAGGTACTTATTAATTAACATCTCTGTTAATTAATAAGTCTTATAGGTAAAATAAAAAAATTTCATCTGAAAAAAGAAATTTATTATTCAAGAATTAAATTCTTGCAATCATATTATGCATATGACTAACAGTTCTTATGAACTGATACTCTCTCCGCCCGTGTTAGCGGACGGAGGAGAACAGCGACAGACATCGCTGACACTCGCTTTTTATCAGCGCGGTGTTTATAAATTAACGTACTTATTAATTAAACTTATTGTAATTCTGAAAATAAAAATTATCAAGAATTAGTATATGGCAAGATGCCATATATTTCGGGTCGTAGGGGCGACCCGGGCCTCGTGCCACGCGCACGCTGGACATAACCTCGTGTTCCCCCTCCACCGCTCCTCGCAAAGAGAGGCAGCGAGTGAACACAAGCAGTCCCAAGAGCCGATCGCAAAGCTTCGGCTATGCATATATATATATATATATATATATGTGCTTCTGGGTAATATACACCCAGTGTTCTGAAAAGAAATATAGTATATTATGCAAACATATATATCATGCAATCATATTACATGATAATCAGTTCTTATAAACTGATACTCTCTCCGTCCGTTTTAGCGGACGGAGGAGGACAGCGACAGACGTCGCTGGTATCTCGCTCTTTAGCAGAGCGAGTTGATTAATTAACATATTTGTTAATTCGTTATTTTTATTAATTAAAATTATCTCTGTCCATTGTGCGGACAGACTCACAGCGACAGGCGTCGCTGGCACCTCGCTCTTTGACAGAGCGAGTTTATTAACTAATATATCGTATAATTAATCTTATAATAATTATACAAATATTTTCTGAAAATAAAATGTTTGTAAAAATTAGTTTATGGCAAGTTGCCATATCCCTCGGGTCCCGCGGATGATCCGGGCCTCGTGACGCGCGCACGATATGCGGCTACTCGTATTCCCCCTCCGCCGCTCTCTGTAGAGAGAAGCGAAGAGTAAACACAAGCCGTGCCGTGAGTCGAGCACAATGCTCCAGCTATATATATATATATATATATATATATGCGTCTGGGTAATACCTCCAGTCATCTGTGAAGAAATATGTATTACAGGAAAATGTATTTCTCGCGATCATATTATAATATGATAATCAGTTCTTGTAAACTGATACTCTCTCCGTTCGTTTTAGCGGACGGAGGAGAACAGCGACAGGCGTCGCTGTGACTTCGCTATTCAGCGAGGCAATTATTAATTAACATGCGTGTTAATTAATAATTCTTACGAACTAAACGTAACATATCTAACACAAACTAAAATCACCATATTTATCAACTAACAGTTCTTATCTACTAAAATTCTCCCTGTCCATTATAGCGGACGCGGTCGCTGTGACCATGCTCTTTAGCAGGGAGTTTATGAACTATTATAGTAAATTGAAAAACTAACCTTATTCTACTCATGCAAATAAAATATTAGTTACATTTTGCAGCAAGACCGATTCGGTAAAGAATTCAAGCGCGTTGTCCCCCATCGCTAGCAATCGAGAAAATCCCGAGTACCGACGTCTCGAAAGGATGGGGGGGGGGGGGGGGGTATGAAAGGAAAAGAAAAGACCGCCAGTGAAAACGTTTTTTTTTTTAATAAAAAAAAACATCTGCTGATTATGAATGTTGCGGTATTAAACTCAGAGTAAATCAAAGTTAAATAAAAATAGAAACATAAAAATCGAAAATTGGTCTTTAAACGATTTTGCGATTTTTCACTAAAAAAAAAAAATTCATAGAGTATGACATGAATTTATTTTTCTCTGATAAAACGCGTTTAAAAACGAAAAATTTGAAGAAAAAATGGTCCCCATTAATTAATTTTTTTAAAAGTTACCGGCGTTTAAAAATGGTTAATTAAAAGAAATTTTTCCAAATTTACAAGTTTAAATTAAATTATTACTAGATATAAATCTGAAATTGACTCGCTCGAAAAAATTATTACTTACCTCAGTTTCCAAACTGCATTGAAACGGGATCGCTTGTACCCCGAGCGCGAAAACGCACGGTACGACGTCGCTTCTGTTATCCAGCCGTCCTTCTCTTGCTCGCTCATGCTTTCCATTGCCTTCCTCCGCCGTCGACCAGAACACCGGCAACCGCGCTTTTCGCGAGCTAGGCTCCAAGAATCGAAGACGGCACCACTCGCTCGATTTCTTTTATTTTTTCGTTCCATCATTTTATTTTCACACGCGTTCACTGAATTTACTTTTTATTCTCACGAAATAATTCTCATTCGCCGCCATTCTGCTCGTCGTTTTTGTCTCCTCAATTATAGTTTTCACAAAAATAAGGGATAATTTTTGTATACCTAATAAACGAATACTATGTAACATGTACATCTTTGGTTTTCTTTCTCGTACGGGCATTCTTTTAAATCTCCGTACGACAAATGCCGGTCAAAACTTTGTATTTTATTAGGTACAAAAAAATTATCTCTTAATTTTGTTGTAAGGTATAGTTGAGATCAAAACGGTAGATGAAAGCAGAATGGCGATGAATGCAAATTGGAAAAAATAAAAAATAAACTGCAGACTCGGGTTTCGTATAGCCGGATGCCACATGTAGTTTTTTTAAGTGTTTTACTTTTTCACCTTTTTCACATATAGGCACACTCGCTGATATTTTCTGAATAATCTCTGATATCCTCACTGCACTATCACTGATATCCTCACTGCACTATCACTGATATCCTCACTGTACTATCACTGATATCCTCACTGTACTATCACTGATATCCTCACTGTACTATCACTGATATCCAACATTTTCACTATGTGCACAAATATGATAAACGAATTAACGAATTCGCGTAAAAGAAAATTGCCGTCGCGATCTGACATGCGTATAGGCCCGCACGTGCCAGCAGCGTTGAGCGACTAACCTCGACTGAAATGAAGCGACCCTCGAGCACGTTGGCAGACTATATATATATAGCGCCCCGCGAGCATCGCCTTGGAGCGCAATACAATGGCATCGTGAGCGCCCAATGTTTACATTTTTGACGCTCCTTATTGTCGACGTGTTACGACGCGTTGCTAATACGTCACAGGCCGAAAATGTTCAACACATTTCTCCGTCGATTTTAGCAAACGGAGAGGAATAATGCCAAACATCGACATCGCCCAGTCTCACAGAGTGACTTTTATTAATTAACATATTTTTATTAATTGAACAATAAAAATTCTCTCCGCCCATTTGAGCGGACGGGGATAATAAACGACACACGGCGTTAGCTTCTCGCTCTTCAAAAGAGCAATTTTCGTTAATTAACGAATTTATCAATAAACATTTTTAAACAATAAAAATGTTCTCCGTCCATTCGAGTGAACGGAGGCGAACAGCGACAAACGTCGTTGGCATCACGCTCTTCGGCAGAGCGACTTTATTAACTAACGTATTTAATAATTTAGCTTTTACTAATTATACAAAGATATGCTGAAACGAAAATATCAATAAAAATTAGTTTATGGCAAGTCGTCATATTCTTCGGGTCGCGCATATATGTGCGCTGGGTAATATACACCCAGTAACCTGTGCAGAAATACATATTATACCCAAGTGTATTTCTTGTCATCGTATTATATGAGAATCGGTTATTATAAACTGATACTCTCCTCGTATGTTTTAGCGGACGGAGCAGAATAGCGACCAGGGCGGCGTTTATTAATTAACGAGTTTGTTAATTAATCATTTTTATAAACTAAAATGAATATATTTATTGAATGAAATGAATAGTTCATTGTAGCGATAGGGAGAGAGAAGGATACTGAAAAAATACTCATACAAATATACTAAAATACATTTAAAAAAAGTGTTTATACAGTTAAACTGATGGCAATCATGAAAACAAAACTGAAAATAAAATATTAGTCCAAATTTGGTTATAGAACGTTAAAAATTCGGGTAAAGAAATCAATTGTCTCGCCATATATTTCGGGGCTCATGGATGGCCTGAGCTTTGTGCCACGCGCGCGATACGCTCGCGCTCTCTCCCACCGCCGGCAGTCGGGAAAATCCCGAGCACCGGCGTCTCCAAAGGATTAGCGAAGGCGCCTCCGAGAGTCTGAGAACGAAAAATCGGCGAGTCCCGTGAACCGACCCCGATGCTTCGGCCATATATATGTCTTTAAAGAAATATGCATAATACTAGGTCCATTTCTTGAAGAGATTTTTCAATAAACAATTCTTACGAACTGATATTCTTTTTGCGGATTGTAGCGAACCGAGAATTTTTATGACGAACCTCGCCCGTATCCCGCCATTTGAGACGACGTTATAAAGTGACATAGATGACACATTCCAAAGACACAATATATTGCTAGCAATACAATTTTATTTTCGTTGCTCCAGTAAAATATTAATCACCCCGCGATTTAAACGGGGTACGGCTTACACCCCTAGTGCGATGAAGCGTGGTGAACTGATGTTTTCTTTCTTCGTCACACTCTTTTTTGTCTTTCTATTTTCTTCTTCCCCTTCTTCACCCGTTTGCCGGAAAATTGACAACCACGCTTTTCGTGGCGTACCGTCTCATTGGGTCAGTTCACGGATCGGCTGGTATTTTCCCTTCATCTCTCTCTGATTGTAAGAGAATCGATGGAAGGAGGACACAAGTGGAAGTAGGATACATGTATATGCAGTTCAACCTCCCAATAAAAAACCCGGCAATAAGAAACTTTCCCCAGTTTGCCACTCGAGCGCTCTCCTACTCCGACGTAAACTCCGTGCTCGAGAATTTCGTGCGCAAAAGAGTGAGAGAGACAGTGGTGCTTTCAGTTTCTTATTGGGAGGACGCACTATATATATGTGTGTGTGTGTGTGTGTGTATGTATGGGTATCGCACACGAAATGTCTCTAAAGAAATAATGCGCGTGTATAAGGGACCTTCAGACACCTGTAAAGGATTATGCGCAATATAAGACTTATTTCGTGCACGTAGATTTTTCCGAAAATCCCTTGCACCCCTACCGCTATAGCTATACAGCTTGATAACTACGTTTTTGTTCTTTATCCCCTCCTTTGCCCGTGTGCCGACACATCGGCAACCGTGCATTTTGCGGTGTACTGTCCCAGCCTTCTATAGGCTCCGCAGGTCTCTGAGTTAGCCTCATCAGGCTCCGCAACACAGTTTTTTAAAGATTTTTAAATGATTATTTTTAATCATCTTAACGATTATTGTAATGATTATATTTTTAATTTTTCATTCCGACGAAAAGCCGGATACCAGAAGTATTCACTTCTTGCATGTGTGAAGAACACACACACAGGTTTTTTTTTAAATTGTCCATTGTATCCCTAACAGTTAAAAAAATCATTGAAAAATTATTTCTTAAATAAATAGTACCAAGTAATTTTTATTTACGTTTTAAATATTTTTATCATAAAATATAGTACTTTTGTCACAACTTTAATTTTAAAAAAAATTAAAGGAAAGAAGGTATGTAATAACTTATTGATTAAAAAGTCGGAAAATACTCGAATATTTATATCTCGAAAAATTTTGCAATTAAAAAAAATATGCGACACGTACGTTATCTCGTCAGGAACTAACGATATGGAAAATTTGATTTCTTAGAGGTGATTGATCTATATATATACGCGCGACGAGTTAGGATTCCGTGCAGAGGCCATCATGTACACGAGGACTGCCTATGCCTTGGACTCTCGTGGCTACCCCTCCCGCCGCACGGGCCATCGAACTTGCCGTCGCTAGACCCGCGTTGCATAAAAACTTAAATTGCTATATTTCGGTCATTTTTTTATCAAATGATATAAAACAAAGTCCAAAATGTGCATATTTCCATGGAGCATCAACGCGACGAGAAACATCGTGCTACCATGAAAATTGTATCATTTTTATAAAAAAAAAAGCGGTTCCGCTTTCGACATTAAAAAAAACTGAGTCTCAGGTACTCCGCACCATCATTCTGGAGCTCACCTCGAAATTTCAACCCGATCGGATGATTAGTGCCGGAGAATTTAGGGATTTCGTTTTCGAGTTGCCGCCGAGTTTTTCGGTCTCGGCGAGCAAGGAGCGAACGCTCTGCAGTGCGCAGCGAGGGCCTTACCTACGATTCGCACTGTACTTATTTCAATAGAATGGCGGCGGCTGAGAGGGCTAAGGCGTTGTAAGCTTGTCCGGTCATCAGCGGAATCGATGGATCGATTCATCCCTACGTCAATTTTTTTTTTCGTGTTAACAATTTCATATATTTTTGCCACGAAAATGGCACAATAATGTCTCATAAAACTATAATATTTACCGATTACTCTCGAAGTAACACGACCAACAATAAGACCCACATCATTCACGTCGATGATACAATTAAAAATAAATTCAAACAATACTGTCTTCCATTTGAATGCATTAAAAACAATTAAGAACGGTGCTATTTATTCCTATTTTGAGAAAATTAAATTCGATTTCTATACGCGTAACGTCGGGTGCGACGAAGTAATACCAGTGGCTGCCACGCCGAGTACCGATTCTTCACGCGTACAGAAATTGAAAAATTATTTTCTCCATAACGAAACAAAACATCCATGAAAATTGTTTATAGCATATTGGAGGGTTCAAAGTTTCTGAAGAATTTTGTTTTTTATTTTTTGAGAAACTTTGAACCCTCCAATATGCTACTAAAAATTTTCATCAATGTATTTTGTTTCGTTATGGAGAAAATAATTGTTCAATTTCAGTACGCGTGAAGAATGGGTACTCGGTGTGGCAGCCTCGGGTATTACTTCGTCGCACCCGACGTTACGCGTATAGAAATCGAATTTAATTTTCTCAAAATCGGAATAAATAGCACCGTCTTAATTGTTTTTAATGCATTCAAATGGAAGACAGTATTGTTTGAATTTATTTTTAATTGTATCATCGACGTGAATGATGTGGGTCTTATTGTTGGTCGTGTTACTTCGAGAGTAATCGGTAAATATTATAGTTTTATGAGACATTATTGTGCCATTTTCGTGGCAAAAATATATGAAATTGTTAACACGAAAAAAAAAATTGACGTAGGGATGAATCGATCCATCGATTCCGCTGATGACCGGACAAGCTTACAACGCCTTAGCCCTCTCAGCCGCCGCCATTCTATTGAAATAAGTACAGTGCGAATCGTAGGTAAGGCCCTCGCTGCGCACTGCAGAGCGTTCGCTCCTTGCTCGCCGAGACCGAAAAACTCGGCGGCAACTCGAAAACGAAATCCCTAAATTCTCCGGCACTAATCATCCGATCGGGTTGAAATTTCGAGGTGAGCTCCAGAATGATGGTGCGGAGTACCTGAGACTCAGTTTTTTTTAATGTCGAAAGCGGAACCGCTTTTTTTTTTATAAAAATGATACAATTTTCATGGTAGCACGATGTTTCTCGTCGCGTTGATGCTCCATGGAAATATGCACATTTTGGACTTTGTTTTATATCATTTGATAAAAAAATGACCGAAATATAGCAATTTAAGTTTTTATGCAACGCGGGTCTAGCGACGGCAAGTTCGATGGCCCGCGCGGCGGGAGGGGTAGCCGCGAGAGTCCAAGGCATAGGCAGTCCTCGTGTACATGATGGCCTCTGCACCGAAACCTAACTCGTCGCGTGTATATATATAGATCAGTCACCTCTAAGAAATCAAATTTTCCATATCGTTAGTTCCTGACGAGATAACGTACGTGTCGCATATTTTTTTTAATTGCAAAATTTTTCGAGATATGAATATTCGAGTATTTTCCAACTTTTTAATCAATAAGTTATTACATACCTTCTTTCCTTTAATTTTTTTTTTTAATTAAAGTTGTGACAAAAGTACTATAATTTATTATAAAAATATTTAAAACGTAAATAAAAATTACTTGGTACTATTTATTTAACAAATGATTTTTCAATGATTTTTTGAACTGTTAGGGATACGATGGACAATTTTAAAAAAAACCTGTGTGTGTGTTCTTCACACATGCAAGAAGTGAATACTTCTGGTATCCGGCTTTTCGCCGGAATGAAAAATTACAATTATAATCATTACAATAATCGTTAAGATGATTAAAAACAATCATTTAAAAAACTTTAAAAAACTGTGTTGCGGAGCCTGATGAGGCTAACTCAGAGACCTGCGGAGCCTATAAAAGGCGCTCGGACAGAATACAGACTCTTTCAGAAACCCTGCGGGGACCTATATAAGAACAGCAAAAATAATTTTCATGAAAATGATTACAATTACAAAGATTCATTAAAATAACAATTTAAAAGAATCATCTAAATAATAATCTATTATATCCGAAGGCCCCGCAGCGCTTTCGAAGGACTGCGCAGGGTTGTAGAAGGCCTGCAGAAGCTGTAGGAGGCCTTCTAAAGCCCAACGCAGTCCTTCGAAAGTGCTGCGCAGAGTTGCAGAAGGCCTGCGGAAGCTGTAGGAGGCCTTCTAAAGCCCTGCGCAGTCCTTCGAAAATGCTGCGCAGAGTCGCAGAAGGCCTGCGGAGGCTGTAGGAGGCCTTCTAAAGCCCTGCGCAGTCTTTCGAAAGTGCTGCGGGCCCTCCTACAGCCTCCGCAGGCCTTCTGCAACTCTGCGCAGCACTTTCGAAGGACTGCGCTGGGCTTTAGAAGGCCTCCAACAGCTCCCGCAGGCCTTCTACAACCCTGCGCAGTCTTTCGAAAGCGCTGCGGGGCCTTCGGATATAATAGATTATTATTTAGATAATTGTTATAAATTGTTATTTTAATAAATCTTTGTAATTGTAATCATTTTCATGAAAATTATTTTTGCTGTTCTTATATAGGTCTCCGCAGGGTTTCTGAAAGAGTCTGTATTCTGTCCGAGCGCCTTCTATAGGCTCCGCAGGTCTCTGAGTTAGCCTCATCAGGCTCCGCAACACAGTTTTTTAAAGATTTTTAAATGATTGTTTTTAATCATCTTAACGATTATTGTAATGATTATATTTTTAATTTTTCATTCCGACGAAAAACCGGATACCAGAAGTATTCACTTCTTGCATGTGTGAAGAACACACACACAGGTTTTTTTTTAAATTGTCCATCGTATCCCTAACAGTTAAAAAAATCATTGAAAAATCATTTGTTAAGTAAATAGTACCAAGTAATTTTTATTTACGTTTTAAATATTTTTATAATAAATTATAGTACTTTTGTCACAACTTTAATTAAAAAAAAAAATTAAAGGAAAGAAGGTATGTAATAATTTATTGATTAAAAAGTCGGAAAATACTCGAATATTCATATCTCGAAAAATTTTGCATTTAAAAAAAATATGCGACACGTACGTTATCTCGTCAGGAACTAACGATATGGAAAATTTGATTTCTTAGAGGTGACTGATCTATATATATACACGCGACGAGTTAGGTTTCGGTGCAGAGACCATCATGTACACGAGGACTGCCTATGCCTTGGACTCTCATGGCTACCCCTCCCGCCGCCCGGGCCACGGAACTTGCCGTCGCTAGACCCGCGTTGCATAAAAACTTAAATTGCTATATTTCGGTCATTTTTTTATCAAATGATATAAAACAAAGTCCAAAATGTGCATATTTCCATGTAGCATCAACGCGACGAGAAACATCGTGCTACCATGAAAATTGGATCATTTTTATAAAAAAAAAAGCGGTTGCGCTTTCGACATTAAAAAAAAACTGAGTCTCAGGTACCCCGCACCATCATTCTGGAGCTCACCTCCAAATTTCAACCCGATCGGATGATTAGTGCCGGAGAATTTAGGGATTTCGTTTTCGAGTTGCCGCCGAGTTTTTCGGTCTCGGCGAGCATGGAGCGAACGCTCTACAGTGCGTAGCGAGGCCCTTACCTACGATTCGCACTGTACTCATTTCATGAGAGCGCCGGTGGGCGAGGGGGCTGGGAGGGGTAGCTACGAGGTATAGGCACGACTCGCGCCTATACCTCACGCCTAACGCGCGACGCATTATATTAGGTCTCCGTGCAGGGCAAAGTCCAACGGGTACACGTGGCGCGGCTATGCCTTGCTCTCTCGCGGCAGCCCCTTCCGTCGCGCGGGCCACAGCACTTACCGACCTCGTGAGAATGTTGCGTCAGCGCTTCGCGCGGAATTTCGTCACACTATTTTCTCGTAGCGCTGACAAAAATCTCGCTTTTTTCTTTCATGAAACGGCATCCCTATTTTTGAAGCCAATTTTGCATCAAATTTAACGAAACAAAGCTCAAAATGTGCGTTTGTTAATGCTCTAGTGCGTGAGAGTCGGGAAATTTCGATCGAATCGGTGCACTATGAAGAATTGTCTCATTTCTCCAATGATAAGTCGAATCTGCAAAATTTTTTTCAAAATTTCGAAAAAACGCGACTCTCATGTACCGTGTGCCATAATTATCTATGTACTGGCCAAATTTTAACCCGATCATTTGCTCAGTGCTCGTACAAATAGGGATGCCGTTTTCGAAGCGCCCGTCGGCTGTTACACTGCCTCTTAAAGGAAACATTCGTCATTACGCGAACTTCTAACAACTTTAGTTGACGCAAAGTTCTTCATCCTCCTCATACGTGACGCTTTCGAGCACAAAAAAAATGAAATAAAAATAAAATGGCACCTCTCGCTCGACTGTCTCCCGCTTCGAATAATCTTATATATTTGTTTTCTTTATATTTACATTTTTTTCATTATTAATCTCGTAAATCAACGAGAATTCAATTCTCTCGACGCGAACGAGATCTCGCGAGGCTTTGTTTTGTCTCTCATTTTCTTTTTTTTTTGTTCCTTCTAGAAGGTGAATATTCTCTCAGAGAATGGGAATATTACCGGTCTCATTTTTTGTCTCGTAAAGGGGGAAAAAACCGAAATGTATTTCGTACGCTACACGTATCGAATTAAGCTTCGCATCTCTCAAAGGATTTGGAAGCGTGAAAAAAATTGTCTTTATTTTCCTTATGGCTCGTTGTCTCTCGTCTCGTGCTGTTGGATACATTTTTTATATTACGCGCACAACCACGCTCTTTTTTCTCTCTTTCTGTCTCTCTCTCTCTCTCTCGCAACGCGATTTGACACGAGTGCGCAGGAATGAAAATCCTTTCGTCGACGCAACTGCGAAGGTAACAACGTCGGCCTGAACGCGGAAAAATAATAACCGGCACTCGTCTACGATATACTCGGTATTTTTCCCCACCTCTAGTACTATCGTGCTCTCTCTCTCTCTCTCTCCCTCTTCTTCTTCTTCTCGTTTGTACTTTTCTCACCGGAGAACAAAGCGAGACATTTTCGCTTCGAATTTCGGAAAAGCCCGAAGGGATGAAACGCAAACTATTTAACGAACAAGATCGATTCTTCCATACGAACCCCCCCAAAAAAAAGAAAAAAAAAATCAAGAAACGTCAAAACCCAGAACGACGCACGATTTTCATACGAGCAAACGAACTTAAAAAATTCATACGAGACTCAATCGAGCAATGTATATTTTTCATTTCGCAATTCGTTCAATTTTTCGTTTTTATTTTCTTTCGATTCAATTCTCGATCTTCTATTTATACCCTAATGTTTTTGTTTTTCGTTCTCATCATTGTTTTCTCCTATGACAAAACGGAGCTCTTATTTTCGCGAATCGTTTCTGCGTTGTTTCGGTAACTGGCGCCCGGCGCGTCGGGCAATATGCTTTTGTTCCCGGCTCTCGTGTATCGCGGAACGTTGCGCACACACGGAAACGAGATGAAAGGGAGAGGCCAGAGAGAGAGAGAGAGAGAGAGACAGAATGAGAGGGGGAGGAGAGGAACGAGCAGGACGCGCGGGACCATTTCGGATCGAAATTGTTCCTGCGGCTCTGCATTTTCCATCTAATTAGCATGCGTCTACCTCCTGACTCTCGGATGCGGTGTACCGTACGAGAGAACTCGCACTACCGTTCTTGTCCATATGTTATACACATTTATATACACACATATATATATAAATATATATACATATATATTTATATGTACAGAGAACTCGCACTACCGTTCTTGTCCATATGTTATACACATTTATATACACACACATATATATAAATATATATACATATATATAAATAAATATACCTTCATATGTATATATGGGGGTGTGTGTGTGTGTGTATGTACGAAAGGACGTACGTATGAATGTACATGCATTGTTAATCCGTCGGGGCCCAGTCATGCGAAATGACTCGCCCGGGCACGCCCGTCGTTTCCCATATTTTCCGGCAGTTTGAAATGACGAGAAAGTTCACGTGTCAACACGATGAAATACAGAACGCATCCGCATTTCGCATTGTGTAATACGCGCGACCCAGCCCGAATATACGTCAAAATATCAATTCTACGGTATTTCATTGTTTCCGGGAATAAGTACGCGTATTGTTCGTTAAACGAACGTTATTTCTGGATCAAAAGACGCGAACGGAACATTCGTTCGTTCGAGGCGATAAAAAGAAGTGTCGTTAGGACGATTGATTTTGATAAAATTGGTTGGATAAGCGAGAGATTGGGTTTTGGTCATGTTTAAGGGTAGTTTTATTTAACGGAGCGTAAATTATATTCGAGGTAATTTCTGTATTGGATCGAACGAAGGTTGGGGCTGGAAGTATCCACGCCCCGTTGGTAAAGCATCGGGATTGGTCGTGGTCCATCCCACGGTGAGCCATGCATGAATTAACGATGGAGCTCTTGGACATTTATGGCGTACGCTCGGAAGAGCCAGGGAGCATTAGCAATCGCTGGACCACATACGTGTAAAGCCAGTACTTAGACCTCACTCGGCGACCCAACATACACAAGATTATTAAGAGCTTCCCTACTCTCGTTTACTCGCGAGTTCGCTCTCTCTCTCTCACACACACTCTTGATACGATATATCGTTTTTCTCTGCAAACTCTCCCATCAGACCGATATCTCTACCCATCGTTAGTCCGGCGGGAAACTCTCACCATCGTCGTGCATTACCGTTGCTACATACACGCGGTGTTCCCCATTCGATGAAAACCACGCTCTAGTCCCAGCTGCGGCTCTGATCTCCCTCTCCAACGCACGATGCTCCAAGGGTGAATTTTTCCCGCTCCAACTTATGAAATTAATATCTATTTTTATCCTTAGTCGAGAAATAGGGGTTGAAAGCTCGTAATTATTTTGAGAATTATTCATGTCTGTTTCGTGTATCGCAAGTGCGATGCGATTCTTGAAAAATATATTTCATATTGCCGATGCCACCCTTTCTTCTCGTCCGTTGGACGGTGGCGAGTAATACTTTATATTCAACGAGATGAAAAGAAACGTACTCGGGACATAACCTAATTGGCTCGAGTAATATGCTCATTAATTATCAAGCACTTTTCCAAATTACACTCGAAGCTTTTACAATGTTCCGCCCGAGGAGGTTGCGAGGGTTGAAAATATTTCCGATAATGTTCTTTCTCGTCGATTTTGCACATCCCTCCCTCGAGTACTAATATCGTCGATGAACGTGAATAGGAAAAAAGAGCACGTCTCGGACAGCTAGTGAAAAAAGCGCAAGGTGGTTAAAAAAAGAATAATAATAATAACAATAATAATAAAAAATGTTAAAAAATAAAAAATGGAGGAACTGTGATTCCAAGAGTGAATACCTCTTTGGGTTACGGGGAAGTCCCGCGGTGGTAGAGCTCGGTTGGCGACGAGACAGACAAATTCCAAAGCTCTCTTTGAAGACGTAAAATATATATAGCGCGTGTCTCGTTTCGCGACGACGAAGGTAGAGCAACAGGGACGTATGTCTTTTTTTGCCGTTGACCTCAAGAGGCTCAATTTTTTTTTTCAACTCATTGTTCTCCTTTCGAGAAATATCGCTAGATCCAAGGGATGTTTCTCAAGGCGGGGGAAAAGTCCGTCTGACAAGTACGAAAGATCGCAGCTTTTCTCAATCGCAGCGAGAAAAATAGTCGAGAATTCTACGTGTAAATATTTAAAGAAAATCTTTTTTTTTTACAAGGTCAATAAAAAAAAGAAGAAAATTTACCGCGAGGGGTGGATTATTTAAAGTTTGTTTACGGCAATTCGTTCGATTTGGTTTCCACGATGGAAAATCCTTGTCGCCGTCAGAATCGGAAATTGCACCCTCTTGGACATATTTATAACCGTCGGACTTTATTCAACGTCCATCCTCCTCCCCCTCGTTAAAGGGTCGAAACGATGGAACGATGACGGGCATGACCTCTCGACCTTTTGTTTACGAGCCCTACCGTAATAATTTACGAATAACGTCCGCGCTCAAAAGTCTCTCAACACCGAGTGTAAAATAAGCAAATTGACGGATCGTCCCTTAGGGAAGTGACCCGGAAGGCTCGATGCTAATACGTTAATCAAACCCGACTTTTGACGACGTTCTTGTGAAAAAGCAAACAAGTTTTTAAAAAAAGTAGGAAGATGACAAAATTTCCATTCGCATGCAAATTTGATAGCTTTTTTAAAATAATTATGATCCAACCCCTAAAAGAGAAAAGATAAAAAGTTGATCGATCGATCGTAGGATCTGGGGCTTTCGTTAAGTCGGAACTTCCGGATGGCCGATAGCGCGTGACAAAGCTTCCGCTGACTACCGCGAAACGATCAACCCAGCGAAATCCCCGAATGAGAGAGGAAACGAGGATAGAGCGAGAAGTACGTGGGGTACGGGGTGGAAGAGAGGGCTGAAATTTAATGCGCAAACACAGTGTTTGCCAAGGCTGGACGAACGGGACTCGAGCACAACGCGCTCGGTAGGCGGCTAATCAAATGTCTCTAAGCCCGCGAGCCATTTACCAGCCGGCCGATAGAATATTACACTTGCAAGTACCGTTCTATACAGACTCGGTACTATACGATCCTATATCGCTCCAGTTAGTAAACTAGCTATATAGTTAAAATTTATATGCACATACATATACATATAATATATATAGTTGTCTAAGGGTGGTCGCCGTTATAACGTGAAAGCCCATGAGGGTAGTCACATTGTACCTCAAGCAGGAAATGAAAATTGAAACGTAAATACTTTCATCTTCCTTTTTTTCGCCCCTTTCTTTTTTTAATTATAATCAACGTACGTAACGTAACGAACAAAAAAAGGAAGTATGACGGTATGATGAAAACGTGATTGAGAATACACGGGACACGCTGATATATTTATGCCGGTAATGGAGGTATGATGAGAGAATATGTACGAATGAGATGAGAGAACGAGCGAAAGAGAGAGAGATGGAGAGAGAGAGAGAGAGAGAGAAACGGGCGAGGGAATTGGAGGGGGTGGAATTAGAAGAGCTTGGAGGGGCTAATGGAGTTTTATAGTAGCTAGAGAGAAGGATATATTCCTCTCACCAATTTTACTCCTGACGCCAAGAACCCCCACCCCTCACCCCTTCAAACCCCGCCAGCCTGCTCACTCCGTCTCTCATATCCTGCACTCTCCATCTCATTATTGAACTCTGCGTTACGCAATTGACATGCAAAGTTCATTATCGAGCCGGTAGCCGAGCTAATATGACTCTATTTCTGGCTTTCTAGCTTGATCAGCCATCGATTAAAAAATGCGCCAAAATCGATGATGCGATTGTGAAAAATTTGCTAAAACTCATTCGTAAATTCCAGTATAATTGTAAATTCCTCTGGGCGCATTTCAAAGCTCGAAAAATTGCGAATGGGTGGTCGAGTCGATTCGCCAGACCATTTTATAAAAAAAGATTACGGACTTTTCAGTAAAAACTTTTTTTTTTGTGAAATAAAATAAAAAATATGTTTAAAAATAATTTGCTTTGATCATATATCGATGTGCAAGCCCACTGAATGCTGCATTAATTTTCGCAGAATTGCAAAAAAATGGCGAGAAAAAATGTTTTCATATTTTTTCATGATTGCCATTCGTCTTTCGTTCCATCGATTTATATTTGTTTATAGCGGTTTGAAAACGCGAGACTGCTTTGTGCGATACCTTATAGGGGTTGTATGCGATTGAAATCCTACGAGCTGAATCAAGCGTGCATTATGCCCAATTCTCTGTCGAAACGTCAGGTCGCCTCATTAATTTTCTACCCGGACGTATCACTGTCTGTCACAGCCAATGGGTTACGCGGTTGAATTTTACCGACTTCCGCCGATTTGCACCGACCGACCTAATGAAATAACGAATTTATCGTCTATTCCGAAATACACGAACGAACAACGAAATCAGGACGAATTCGAAGGATTCGTAATAATTATTCGAAAAACTAATTATCATGACTTAAAAATAATTTCCCATTATCCTAGATCGTTGTTTCAATTTATCGTCCAATAAATCATTCTTTACTCAATTTTAATGGCAATTCCAATGAATTTTTTGCATTTCGATCATTCGCATTGACGATTTCAATCGGCGTCAAAGCGATAAGCCCGGGGCTATTTAGAATGCGTGATATATACTCGACTATATTAAAACGATCGAAGCCAAGAACTTCGTCGCCGTCTTCGTCGAGAACTACGCACCCTTATATATATATATATATCGTATCGAAGAATCGTCGACGATGCCTCGATGTATATTTTCCATCCCTGGAACACGTATACGAATCGATGCATCGAACCATTCGCCTTCCCATATCTACCCAACAGCTTCGCATTTTTCTCATATAAAAATATATGTATATAGAAGCCATGTGCACTATACACAAAATCGTATCTATAGATGATAAAAATGGCCTTCGCAAAATAGACCTAACGGTGGTTTATATCTATATGTGTATGTATATGATCGCTGGTGACGTCTGCCAGTAATGGTCGTCGTCACGTCGTTCTCAGTGTACATAGTATTTGATATTATATATATTTATATGGTATATAGTACTTCCAAGCGTACCCTCCATACTTCTAAACGTATAGTACGTTTTCTCTCCCAGGTGGGTCATCACATATTCATCGAAAACCCTCATTGATAATGATATATATGCTGTAGTTGCAGTTTGTGTATATATGTATGTATATTCTCAAACACTTGTACGTTTTTCAATCATTCATAGTGAATACATGTGTACTGTGCGATATAGGATAAAGTCGGGGAATATGGCCCAGGGTGATAAGATAAAACAGTCAAAAATGAGAAATTCGAGATTTCATTCTTTTTTTTTACTTTTTTAAACAAGATTTTGGGAAATTGTAACTGCGAGTGTCTTATTCATGATATATGGAAAAATTCCGATCACATAGGATCTTGAATAATAAAAAAAAAACACAAAAAAAAAGATTTCTGACTTTTTCGTTGATTTCTCGGAATCGAAATAAAATCGATATTTCAATCTGCAGTAACTTTATTCCTGTTTATCCGAGGGTGTTTTAAAAAGTCGGCGAGTAGATTTAGCGAATGACGTTGAGCTCGTTATTTATCCGTCGAAAAATGAAAAAAAGTGAAAATTTTGAATAAATTTTTTTTGTTATTTATTCCGCTGGTCCATGTTAGCCAAATTTCCCCTACAATCACGTCTGCATAGATATATATCTATGATCAGCCATCTACGTGGTCGACTCGAGCGTCTCCGAATTCTTTTATATTTTACTGAGTGATTCTCCGAGCCAGAAAAGACTCGGAGGTGTCCGATAAAATTCTACTCATCGTTTCTCTCGCTCTCCTTCTTCCGAGGTATTTCATCTATGCCTCATGGCTTTGAGATCATTCTCGTTCTCCTGTCGAATTACCCCCATCTATATATATATATGTCTATATATCTATAAAACCACCCTATCGTCCTCGACGACGTCGTCGTCGTCGTCGTCGTTCGCCCTCGTCGTTCGCCCTCGTCGGGCGTTCCGAAAATGCCTACACGCGCTCATAAGTCGGCTCACGTATCGCCCGTGTCGTCGAACGTTCCTCCCATCATCGCACATATCAACCCAGCACACCGGCGGCGTTTTACTCGCGCTCTATATAGACGACGCCTCTTTTTTCTTTTTCTTTTCTTTTCTCTTTTGCTTTTTTAAGATCGCCATCTCTCTTTGCCATCCCGACTCGTCGAGAGAGACAGAATGAAAATATCTCTTTCTCTCGTGTAAAAGCGAGAAGAAAACTGTCGTAGACACGCACGTATAGCTCGAATTCATTTTATTGATTGAGTTTAATTCGGACACGAAAGAGAAAAAAAATATATACGAAGACAAATTCTTTAGAAATTTTTTTCTTCATCCCTGACCAACGCGTCGAGAAAATTCGCCCATCGACATTTTTCTCTCTTCACATTTTTTCGATAAAAAAATCTATCCGACGCTTTTCCATAAACACCCACACGTACGCGTAAATAGATCCAAGCCGTCGATAAAATTGCCTCCACGTTCGCAAACTCTTGTACATAGATATATTTTCTACGCGTATCGTCCACAATGCATCTCACTTTTGAGATGGCCATGCCAGTTTTCCTCACGGCACCGATCGCGCGTGATGTGTCGATGATCGATCGTTTTCAATAAACTTGACCGTCGAGAGGCCATCTCTCTCTCTCAGGGTTTCTCTCGCGACAGCTATACACACGCATATAGTGTTATACGGGGGAACATCCGGTACCTGAAACCCCTGAAAAGCTAGGGTCGAGGCGTCGATCAAAAATTTAATCAATCGAACGTCCCGTGCGTGTTGAAATCTGATTCGAAAAGGGAAAATAAAAGCATCGCGTTATAAAGTCATCCATGTTCTTGTCACAATCAAACGGCAAATAATTCGATCGATAAAAAGCAATTAATGCCAGATCGAGGGGCTTCTCTCTCGGACATCTTGTTTTTATTGGTTCCTTTTTCTCTCTCTCTCTCTCTCTCTCTCTCTCTCGCTCTCTGTATATTCAGTAACAGAAATAGAAGAAACGAAAAAAGCGTGTTAAGGTAAGAAAAAGGTTCTCCCTAATTCGTAGGAAGAAACTACCCCCTAAAAGGCTTCGCCACCCAAGCGTTTTCTTTAGCTTTTCCCTCTCGCTGGACTTTAATTAATTTCCTAACTTTGGAAAAAAGAAGAAAAAAAACACGACTCGGTCAGTTTCTCGGGTTTCATTCGCTCGCGTTTTTTTTTCTCTTACGATCCTTCTATTTTTATATAGTATACGTTCGAATCAACGAAATGTTGTTTTATTCGAAAAAATTCGTGATTTTTTTCTCCACCATGGGAAAATTACAACGCGACGAACGTAATTCGTAAAATGCAATAATTCTGTCATTTATTTTGTTGATATTTGTTTTTTGTTTCGCGAAGATTTACAATATTTTGATTTCGTTGGCGGTATTATAAATACCGTTCTCTCGAATTTTTATTCGATCGTCCCGCGAGGTTGCATTGGTTTCCGCGCGGTTTGCAAACAACGATTCCCAACAGAGGATTGCGAACAAATCTAACGTTTTGTACATTGCCATGGGCAAACTCTATTCTCTTTCGTAATACCATATTCTCTCTATACATATATGTGGAAAGTAACGTTTGTATTATTAGGTATAGACGAAGGGTAGGAGTAGAGCCAGTACCGGGCAACACAATGAGCAACAGAGGGAAACGTGAGGGAGGGAAACGAGAGGGTGAGAGAGAGAGAGGGAGGAAATAGTTTCTCTGCCGGCGTGTGCTCTACGAGCTATACACGGTTGCTCTAACCCCCCGAGCTCATGCATAATTCACGGTTGCTCGCCCTCTCTCCTCTCTCTCTCTCTCTCTCTCTCACCCTCTCTCTCTCTTCGCCCAGCGTCCGAAACACACGAACACGTACACACACAGTTATCGACGTGTCCCGATTTCGAAGTTGTTTGCTTCGGCGGTTGTATACGATTCTATCGTGCAGCAGCAGCAGCACCACCATCACCGGAGGAACCACGACTCTGCTTTCCACCCTCAATCTGCCTTTATATCCCACCCGATACAGGCAGCACGTGTTCGATAATCATCCAATCTACCCCTCCGTCGTTCTTTAGAGATTTTCCAAAGCCTCTCGACGAAATTAGCCGAAAGGCATCGATAATAGAGAAACGCGAAGAAAAAAATAATCGTAACGTCATTTTTTCAACCCTCTTACCCTCGTTCTCACTGTTAAATAAAAATTACAAATTCTTGTTATATTTTGTTATATTAGGCGAAAAAGCGTGGGTTTTTTTTAAATTGTTATGAGGAAAGTATCATCCCCGTCGCATTATCGGGGTTGATATATTTGTACGGGGGTGGGGGGATGAATTATGTAGAATGTGCAGACGGTCTCGAGGTACGATATGGAATATTATGCAGCAGGGGTTATTGGGCAGGGCCTCTAGGGTTTACAAAGTGTCGAGATTCACGCTCTCGATATTAATTAGTCCCCGAGCGTTCGCTCCGGCACCTATATCAAGCCCTAGAGACGACGCTCGACGAACGAGAGAGGTTTCGCGGTCTATAGCTCGAGCTTACGTATGCAGAACGACAGATTGAATGTATAGACAAAGAATAAATTGACTAGGCACATCAGAAATACAGAGAGAGAGAGAGAGAGAGAAGAGGCTGAAACGAAAAGTAAAACGGTCCATTTTATAAATAATCCGATTCTCATCGAATCGAAAATATTTCTATAAATATTCGTGACACCAGCGGTAAAAGACGAGAGATCGACGTTCGTAATTTTCAGTTCTTTCGATGATGTATGCGAGATTTTGTCCGTGTGAGTGGTCCATCGGGAGAAAGAGAGAGAGAGAAAGAGAGAGAGAGAGAGAAAAAGAGAGACCGGAAACGAGATACGTCCGTTGGCTGGTAGCCAGAGCCGTGGCTATAACGCTCGAGACACACGGTTTCCACGAGAGTGCAAAGCGAACCGAGTCCGCGAACACACGCACGCGAATTCGAACGGTTGAATTCACCGCGACTGCCTGATTTTCCTCGTCGTGGCTTTACACCTCGATGAAACTCTCCGAGGCGTGAAGACGTATCATGGGGGAAAAAAATATTATTTTCTTTTTTTCTAGCTTTACTTCGTTTTTTTCTACCCCTTCTCTTCTCCGCTTCACATCCCTCTCGCGAATTTCCGGGTTCATTCGCTCCGACGATGCAACACGTCTCTCTTTTACTCCCTCTCTCTCTCTCTCTCTCTGTTTCTCGTTTTTTTCCATCCCCTTATGTATCCCGTTACTCTTGTCACGTTTCAGATTCCAGCGGTGGCGGAAGGGGCGGCGGTGGTCGTGGCGGTGGTGGCGGAAATTGCGACGGGAGCGAGAGAAGAATGGTCGACATCACGCGAGATAAGCCGATTAAAGTTAACGTCAGGGTTCAGGTGCCGGTTCGCGATCATCCCAAGGTGAGACACGCCACGAGGCTATTTTCTTTCGCAATAAAATTGCACCCTCCGCTCTCTACCTATGCGGAAACAACCCCAGGATCTCCCGGTTCGTCTTTGAAACGTCGAAAAACGAAAAAAAAATCTTTTTTTTTTATAATCTAAATTACAATCTTAATTAAAATTATTATTTTATATAAATAATAATCACTATCATTATTATTTATATTATCATTCATTTTTTCACAGACTAATAAAAATAATAATTTGTCGCTCGACAATTGTCAAGAAAAACGCGAAATATTTTACACGACATTTTATTTCGTCGGGAAATTGATCTTACCCGTTATTTTTTACTATACGTACGTATGTCCAGTTATCCGTGAGTAATAAGATTATTTAGGTGACGTCGGGTAACGTATAATGGTAGGGAAAACAAAGAGGAACGGAGACACACCGGATGTCTGGCACAGCGGAGCGAGAGGTGCCAACCTGCCACGGTACCGGATGGGCCAATTTGTCTTGGTTAACCCCGGAAACGTTTCGGTTTACCCCCTCGCGACACCACCGTCCTCATATCAAACCCACGGACAACAACTATATATATCTATCTGTATACACGTTCATAAACGTACATGCATCACGTTTTGCCTCTCGACGTATCCAACGTCGGCCAATTCCTTCGGTCGTTCTCTCGTCGACAAATTCTCAGTTTGCAAAATCAACCACCTATCGTGGCCGCAGGATCGCGACCTGCGATAAACTCCACGAATGCGTCGAGACAATGAAAACTAAATTCTCAAAATTCAATGACGAAAATTTATCGCCCTTAAATTTTGTCATTACTTTGAGAAAATATATATTTAATAAATGGATTTAATCGATCAATATCCTACGAAATAATTCGTCACGAGTCATAAAAATCGGACGAGAGAAAAAAAAATCAACCTTACCATCTTCGTTCGCCTCTCGCGAAAGTTTCGTAACTTTTTGTCGAACCTACGTACGCGCGGCTGTCGCTCGAGTCATGGATCGATCGAGACAGAGCTCGAAAGATTAATTTACGCGGGAATCCTTCGCGGCAAAAGTCTTCATCGTGATCCACCGTTATATCGTTCCAAGGATTTTTCATTCTCGCTACAGGAACGAAGAGAGAGAGTTAGTTCCAAGTCTAGAAGAAAAATAGAAATCCTGCACTGCTTTCTCATCTAAACCCTCTCTTCCTCCCCCCTTCCCTCTTCCCCCCCTCGACCAAGAAGCCATCTGTCTTACTTAAGGTTTAATGGAGCTCAAAGGTGAGTTGCATTGGGACCGAGATCAACGTACAGTGACGCGTCTTAACTTCTGGTCAACGGGAACGATTCGACGACGATCCGCGTTGATCTTCCGTTAAAAAAAAAATAAATAAAATAAAAATCTCAAGTAATTGACAATAATATTAAACGATTATATTTTCCCATTAAAATTAAATCGAGCCCTTCGCTGGAATTTAGCCTACGTAACCATCGGCAGAGGGAATTGATTTTTCGTTTTAATTATAAATCGTGATTTTAATTAACCTCGTTATATTAAACGCGTATACGAAACGCTGTCCGTCATTTTGGGGAACGCGCACGAATGATTCATCGTCGTTCGCTCGCGAGGCACGGGTTAAATCTATATGGTGATGCATTAGATAGGAGAGGCGGCAGCCCTTGGCTTAATAAATCTCATTTAGATAGCCGCACTCGTGCCGCACTGACTCTTGCGCAGCCGGTCTACGTAATTCTTATGTATGTCTATATATATATATGCATATATTTATAAATATATATAGATATGTAGGTATAGTACGCGTTATTACAGGCTTATAACCCGTACGCGTAAATCACGTAGCCACGGTACTTTACCCCGTATTCCGTCCCAACCGACACCCTACTCCCCCTTCTTCACCCTCTACGCGATAACTTAATTAGACGGTAAAGCATCCGGACCGTTAACTCCCCGTGTGTGTATATGTCTCGTAACATTAAAACTCGAGCAAGCGCACCTACGTGCGTCAATAAAGCACAGGGGTAAAAAAAGAACGACGAAAAAAGCATTAAAATTCGTCGAGGCAGAAAGAAAAATTCATTAAAAAAAGTATTCGTAATTACTACGACGAAAAGATTAATGAAGATTAATAATCGTCCGAAAATTCATCGATTGAGTGACCATTATTTTGGATAATATTAATGACCGTTATAAAAAGTAATTGACGAGTGGACAAAAATAATCGAGTATCGATTATCGATCGATTTTATTGAAAAATTGATATCGAAGTAAAATTTGGTGAAGAGGGAGAGAGAGAGAGTGGGAGAGATACAGAAAGAGAGAGAGGGAGAGAGGGATAGAGTACCCACACCCCTACATAGTATTATGTAGGGTGTGGGTAGAGTCGTCGAGTGCACGAGAGCGTGTAAGGAGCAACGAAAATGCCTATTATCAGACTCGTTGACCCGAATTACTCGAAGCACCTGCTGAACGTACACGTTCAATTAAAGACTTTTGCCAACAACCAACCCTCCCCTGTGGCGCTCAACCCTTTCTGCTATCTCTCTGCACCCCCTCTCTCTCGCTCTCTCTCTCCCTCCCTCTCTCACCGACACACACACACACACCCCTTCAAGCTTCGATACGGCCGCGAGGGGACTAACGAGAGTTCTCTACACCGGCAGCAGGTTGTTATAAACTTCCGTGACCCACACAGACTCCTCGCTCGACGAACTGGCGCTTTGCCTCTCTTTTTTTTAATCCGTCTAATTTCTTTTTCAATTTCGTGTCGTTCTTTCTTTTTCTTTTTCTTTCTTCTTTTTACACGATTCATTATTCAGTAACGACGTCGTAGACACCGTGATTAAACAACGTCGCGTTAAATTGCACCGAAGCGAGTATCGCTAAGGGAAATGAAAAATATTCGCGAACGAGTATAACGTCCTATTTTTCAACGTAAAATCACTCTGCAAAATCTATGAAAAAATTGTTCCAAATTTTTCATTTCTTTTTTTTTCCTCCTAACCCCCTTGTCGGTCTCGCTCGCGACACGCCAAGTACGTATAGCCCAAAGTGAATCGATAAACGGTGTCCCTCGTCCTCTCCAAAGCTCTCGCCCGACGCTTCTCTTCCCGTTCTTTCGTGGGTCCTACGGTTTCATAGTTCTCGGACCGGGTAAAGTCGGACAATGTCCGCGAAAGCCTCGCCGGCGGACTTAACTTCTCGTACTTCTCCCGTACTCTTGCTCCACTCGCCGCTGTTATATATACAGGCGCCCCGTTAAATTGGACGCTGGAATTGAGATTCTCGGCTGGTCTCCAAGGTACTGGAAAGGGGTTGGGGCAGGGGGTGGGACCGAAAGCATTAATGACTCTCTCGCTGTCTTGCCTCCCATTTACAGCTCACCGTTACCTTCTATTAAAGGAGTTATAACGTACGTACCAACACCAATTCTCGCGATAACGAATATAACTATACTTATACTCTTATTGCTCTCGTCGAATAACGTCGAATATACGAGAGACCAGATTCTCTTTCTCGTTCGCGACAATTAGGTACTTATATTTTTGTACTCGTATTAATTATTATTTTGTTTGTTTCTCTCGGTATTACAGTTCAATTTCGTTGGCAAACTGCTCGGACCGAAAGGAAACTCGTTGAAACGATTGCAGGAGGAGACCGGCTGTAAAATGGCCGTGCTCGGCCGAGGATCTATGAAGGATCGACAAAAGGTAAGGATTTTTTGTTTAAATTATTATTATTATTATCATCGTTATTTATTTATCGAAAAAAAACAATTTGTTTTATCCAATGTACCAAATTGGATGAATTTTTTTTATATCCGTGCCTTTAATCCCCTTTAAACCAGAAATTTTTTATATTTATGTTTCCGTGTCCCCTCAACCCCCCTTCAACCCCCCTTAGGATATGACACAAATACGCGATAACTAAACATATATCAATTACCTCGCCCGAACATCCGGGTCAACAATTCGTTATTCGGAGCAGGAACAGCTCTACCCCTCGTTTACCGGCCTCCGGCATTTATTTCTGGCGCTGTCATGCCAGCATCGATTTCGATGGATGAGCAGATACAAAACGGGAAACGCAACCACACACACACATATATTTATTGTATATATACGTAATATCTACGTAATGTATAGGTACACGTATAGAAATTTAAGCGAGTCGGACGAGCGTTCATGCGTTACGTGTCGATATGCAATTTCGTTCTACGGCAAACGTTGCACACGGTGTTATATTATCTTCCTAATTTAGATGCGCACCGGTTGCGATTCTCATTGTTGCGGAATTCAACGATATCCGATTTCGCATCGATTTGTTTCACATACGTGTGGTTCCCTTCGCGGTGTTTGTATTCGCGAACGTGTGACGAAGAAGGGTGAAAGGAGTGACAAAGGGGGAGGGGGTACGAAGAAACACACGCTCGTGTCCGGATAGGTAAAATAATTTCGCGCTAACCGCAAGTTCAATGGTTACATACGGAAACTAGGAACAAAGTTGTCCCAAGCCCCTCGACTCCCAAATTATCGTCGAAAGTTCGTGTAAGCGGGCACCTGCTTCGCTACGTTCCGTCCAGGGGGTGGAAAGGGAGGACCTTACAACGTTCGAGACCTTGGAGACTTTGGACTCTCGTCCCTATTTCTCTTACGGTAAAGCCTTCCTCGCCACTCACTCTCTGCGTCTCTCGTTACTAATTGTAAGCTACCCTCCTCACCTTGGTAGTGGCTATTATGTATATATATATATAAGAAAATTCTATTCCATACTGTAAATATATATGGGGCATTCCACGCCAAATCGGACGGTCGAAATTTTCAAAAATCGAACAAAAATAGTAATTATGGAAAGCCCACGATGTACCGAGGCTTAAAAGTTGTTAAATTGATAAAAGTTTAAAATAACAAATTTTAAAAAAATCTGGATATGCGCTCACTTAAAAAAAACAGATTTTAAGTTTAAAACTTAAAAATCACATTCAAAAACACCTCAAATAATTTCTTTTAAGTACATTCAAAAACGAAAATATTCTTAAAAAAAGATTCAATTTGGACTATTATGAAACAAGTTATGAGCAAACAGCCAATAGAAGAGCGGTTTTTTTTTAAAATTCGATATCTTTTTCGATATTTAAAGAAAAATTGCTCAATTTGGCGTGGAATGCCCCATATATATGTGTATTTGTGTGTGAGTTTGTATGCACACGATAAGAGATATGTCTGCGGATCTCGTACGTAAAAGCTTGGCTTTACCCAAACCCGGGCGCCTCGACGATGCGACTTTAATTGCTTCCTTAATTAAAAGCTGTACGTCTCACTCGAAACGCGAAATCGCCAAGGTACCGTGCGCATAAAGACTTGCGCGGGTCGTAAAATCTTTCTCGAAAATCAGCACGTTTTCCCAGTTACGAAATGTTTCACGTCTTGTTCGAGGACTCGCCTGCGATCGTTACGATCCTCGAAATCGACCGATTTTTATTCACCGTCCTACGGGCGTTAATTTTACTAATTTGCAACGAGTTACTCGAAAAAGTTTGGCAACATATGGATTTATAGGAACACGCTGTTCGATCGGATTTTACGAAAGAATCCGTGACGATTTATTATTTTGAATAAAAAATTAGATGGTGCAAATTTTTAACAGGAAAATTTATTTTGAAACTTTTTCAAATTTTTTGTCCCAGGTTGTGTTTTGTAATAGCGTAGGTGTTGTTATAAGCGAGATTTGATTCGTGACAATCTTGTGTATTTATTAACGGAGCGAATTTACTCCCTGGAGAGTAAATCGTGCTTCATAAGTGAAATGATCGTTATAAATCCAATTAGAGCGACAAGCATCGGGGTCCGCGGGCTCGTTCAAACCGTACGAGAGCAAGCAACGACGATTTTCCATGCACCGTTTCTGGGATATAATATACTTGCGCTCCACTGGGATGCAAATGAACCGAGTACAAAGAGCTCTCTCGCAAACCTCTGGTCTACCTTTATCTATCTCTGTCTCTCAACTACCCCCCTCCCCCTCTCACTCCGACAAGCTAATTCTATTTGCAGGCTGTGAGACGGTGCGCCATTTACCATGCACTAAATTGATAGCAATTATTAATAATCATTGAAAGGTCTCGCATCCCTCCGTTGGATAATGGACAACGATATTCGCAAAGAAATTTATTAGCATAACTGTACGACGAAGATCCTTTGGTCGTTTCTTCTATTGATAAATCGTTGAACAAACGATAATAACCAAACTGTAAAAAAAAAAACAAAAAAAAACGATTTTTCATGAGTAATAATCATAAAATTGAATTTGAAAAAAAAACGAACAAAACTGCGAAGCAACGAGGAATAGAATTTTTTTATTTTTTATGCACGACAAAGTTTTCGAGACTTTTTATGAAAAGAAACGCGACTGGGAACGACGGTGAATTTATCATACGTCATACATGCCGTGGGGATTATGAAGTATGTAACGATACTTCCGTTTAATCATGTAAAATTTTGCGGTTCGCAGGAGGAAGAGCTCCGAGTCAGTGGGGATCCAAAATTCTCGCATCTCATGGAAGATTTACACGTTGAGATATCTGCGTTCGCAACACCGGCGGAAGCTCATGCACGAATCGCATGGGCCCTGGCAGAAGTGGGTCGGTTCCTCGTTCCGGTAAGCGGCAAAACACGTTTTCGTACATTGGGCTACGAGGGCGGAAAAAAATGTTGTACCACCCCACCGCCCTTCCGGTTTTCTTATCTCTTTAAAGTTGAACGGGGCGCTGGCTAATATTTCGCGACCTTCGCTGTAAAACATTGCAATATATTTTTTTTTACTGCGAAACTGCGATATCACCGCGAGGTCAAAATACCCGATAAAAAATTGGGGCGGGGGATATTTTCTTCGTACAAATTCCAACAGGATTCACTTTAATGGACAAACCTTACGATCGAATTATTTTTTTCAAATTTCGCATCGAATTTTACGGCTAATCGGTAAAATCTTTAACGTTTTAAAACAATCCTCGAACGATATCTTTTTATCTGGCTGTCTGTCTGTCTCTCTCTGGCTCTCTCTCTCTCTCTCTTTCGTTCGAATTTTTTTTTGAACGAATGTTCGATTTTTACGAGAGTCGAAGCTCGAGGGTAATAGCTAGGGTGCATAGAACGTTTTACAAACCTTGTAAAAGAGACAAAATAAAGTCCCTCGACTAACTACGTTGATACGTTATTAGCAAAGTGTACTCTCCTTTATCGACCTATAAAACGACGAAATCGCATCTCGATCGCGATAGTCATTAGGGGTAACTCTTCGTCGTTGTAAACGACAAAAACCTTCTGTTATCGCCCCCCCCCCCCCCCCCAACGAGCAGTTTCATAGACGACTTCGAGAGAATTATTGTCCCAGTTCGGGTCGAAACGTCTCCACAAGGGTAGTTGAATTTTTAATGTTCCTTTTATGTCGTTCTTGTATTTTTTGTTCCTTTCTTTATTAATAATAAAAATAAAAATCAGAATAAAAACACCCTGTAAAGAATTTTTTTTTATTCGCTCGTCGCTCGGCTCCAAAAAAATTCGTGCAATGGCTAGGGGAAACAACGGGGCTGGCAAATGTTCCGGATTCTGGCTTTCTCTCTCTCGTGTCCATACGTATATATAACCGTGCGATGCTGTGTGGAACAAAGAACGGTTTGCATTCATCGAGCCGAGCTCGCTCGGTATACTTGCAGTCTAAACACAACCGCAAGAGAAACCACCGCGTTCCCTCTGCGCCCAAATTATATCATTTACACTCGTGCGCACACTGATACACGCACATATACACACGTACGTAGGTACATAGACACGTACGTAGGTACATGCACACGATGGTCCACGAGGTGAATTCGCAAAAGTTATGCGGAGAAACATGGCTCAAACTCCCTCTCCTCCACCTTTCGGAAGTCGTCATTGTTATAACCGCGATGTATTAATTCATTACCGCACCGTTAATTAGTCGTTCCTTTCCATTCAACCATAAATTCTCCGGAGATATTTCGACAGTTACGAGAAATTTCATTTCCGATCGTTGAAAACTATTCGTTCAATTATTTTGCACTCTTTTTTCGAACGTTAATATGTTTTTAATTCGATAGGAATTTTTTTAATAACGAAATTATCGTGAACGTTTCTATCAACGTGATGAAAATTGAAGTTCGCTCTATCTGTCGAGTCGCATTTTGTTTTCTACGTTCACTACGTTTACAGTTGCTTTTCGTCCGACTTGTTTCCTCGTTGATGTCGTAGTAATTGCCTGATATCCATTAACTCGGTTTCTGTTTTCGAGTTTAATGAAAGAAAGAACGCGAGGAAAAAAAATAAATGTCGATGGGTTGGGGTAGGTAGAAGGTCTACGATAGTGGCTGAATGGACGAAAAGAAGAAGAAGAAGAAGAAGAAGAAGAAGAAGAGGAGGAGTAGGGAAGAGAAATTGTTCTCATTTTTATCCAATAGCAGATGGGTTGTGGGCCTGTATATCGCGAGGTGGAGTGTGCGGTCCTGATTCTGTTCCCGGCTGGTTGCTACGTAGGTGGATGCAATTATCGCGCAATCAGTGGAAATCTCGAAATGGCGGAAAGAGGAATCGAGAGAGAGAGAGAGAGAGAGCTGGGGAAATTCAGTAATTATCGAGGCTTATCTACCATCTTCGACGGGTGTATCCTGCCACTCGAACGTTTAGAACGGATTAATCTACACGACTTCTTCTATTTTTGGAGCGATGATTTCGATCTCCAAAATTACTAAAAAAAATCTTCGTTAACATTTATTATTCTCGTACGTACGTCAAAACGTTTGTAAAAAAAATACTCTGTACTCATTTTTTTTCCAATCATCGTTGTCCCACTCGTTATTGGCTCTGGTCCATTAATTTTTTATTCAAAGGGAAAACTCGACTTATGCCGGGGGAAATAACACGAGAGACTCCTCGTTAACGAAACTTTCATGACACTTTAAGGGATGGAGGGTGGGGAATGAGAGAGAGCGAGATAGCAGTGGGATGTTTCTCAACGAGGGTGAAATCAACGACACGTAAAGACTATAAATTTTAGGATTACAACGACGACATAAGACAGGAACAAATGTGGGAGATGCAAATACTGAGCACACAGCAGGGTCGGGAGGGCTCCTATCAGACAACGGACGCACCATCGAGTCCCGAGACAGGCTCGGAGGCAGCGAGCTCGCCCACTTCTAGCATCACGGTGAACTCACTCGAGGGACAAGAAACCTCGGCACCGAGACCCAGTCCCTCGCCCCCGCACCCGACAACCCTGAAGACTCAAGGTGCGCCACTTCAGGCCGTGACGTCGACGCTAGGTGAGCATCTGCGGAGATTTGAACTCGAGAAGTGGCACTTTGAAGCTTTCGTTATATACAGTCGACTACTTGCACCCAGATTTCTCCATCTCCTCTTTCATCCTCTCCTCTGTATAAATTCCCCGTGAAGTGAGAACATCGATCGTGAAAGCTAATTCCGCGGCAAATAATAAATCGATACGACCGACGAAAAATTATCACGATAATTGATTTTCTGTCGTCGCATCGATCGAGCAATAAAACATGAAAAAATTCGAATATTTTTCAATAGAAATTTTCTGCTATGAGAAAATATACGAGGCGTTTGATTTTATTAACGTACTTAAGTTTCAGAGCCAATATTCTTCCATATCGTACAATCCATCATCCCGAGGATTGTGGGAACTCCATGATATAGGAAAAATCATAAAGTTGGAACCTTTCTACCTCGATCGATCCGAGTCCCGAAATGTTCCACATCGAGCGGCATACGTCGACGAAAACCTCCCCATCCTTCCGCTCTCTTCTCTGTCTTTCGTTTTATACGTTTTTTACGTCCACTTCATCCCTATCTGTTCTCTCTCGCTCTGTCCCTGTCTCTGGCTCTTTTTCTCATTAGAGTCCCGATGAGACACGATTTTATCAGAGTGCCGTCACCGTGTGTTGGCAGGGGGTCGAAAGCGACCGTTGCTGCCGGGAGCGAGGCCCGCGATGTCACCAACGAAACGTACAGTCATGTCGCTTCTCGCGCGTGCTCGTGCTGCCCAAAACAAAGAGCCACTACAGCCACCGCCCTCGATCGTCGGTGTCGGGGCTCATCCTCAATCACCGAGCTCCCTCATACAGGCGAGCCTACAGATGCCAGCTGGTGGTGGTTGCTTGCAACCGGGAACGCAGCAGCAAGTCTCGCAGCAGCAAGTGGTAGGTGCCGGAGGTGTTGGACAACCGGTTGCCCCCCAGCAGCTTCAGCTCGTCGGACAATCGGTCGCCCAACAAACGGTCCAGCACACGACCGCTTCCCAACAACGTCAGCCCATCATACCGCAACACTCGCAACACCAAGTATTACCACCGGCGTTACATGGCCTGATACATGCACAGTGAGTACACCATACAAGCTGACGAATCCACCCTCGCCATACACACGACCTTTTTACCACGAAATAGAAAAAATCACGAAATAGTTCGAATCGAGATTAATCATGTAATAATAGAAGGATATATTCACGAGAGACTTCTATCAATAGAAATTTTCTTGTCGGAAAGTTCAATTTATCGTGTCGCGTTTGCTTTATTGACAGATATTTCAAAATTTGGGCAATAATTTCTCGAGAACAGAAGATTTTAGGAAGAAAAGAGAGATCGATTTCGAACGAAGGTTCTCGGATCTTCACGGATCAAGGGGATGGTTTACTTTTTTTATGCATATCGTTCTAACATCCCTTAATTTTCTATAGCTCGACGTATACGCTCGAGTCTGTGAAAGCTCTCCGTAGTGTCGTTAAGCCAAAGTGAAATATCCGTAGTGACGACACGTCTCTCTCCTTTAGGAATTTCTAGACACCTACACACACACACACACATACACTCGGCACTCTCCGCGTTGAAATGAGGCTTGTTAGCATGCGCGGATGACATGATCGAATTAACTTTGACGCATGAGCTTCCTCATCTTCTTCGTGTACTCGTCGCTAATTCCGCTGCATTATTCTTGATAAAGTCAAGAAAAAAGGTATAAAACAAAACGAAAGAAACGAAAGAAAAAAGAAATATGGACCGGCCGGACCGAGGAGGCCACGCGGAAAGAAATTCGCTCAAAGGAAGCGAGTCAGTAGTACGAGTCAACGTTTCGTCGGACCGTGAAATATCTTCAAATTTTTGTTCATATTTAAATTCCCTTCGACACGACTACTTTATTTTTTTGATCGTTGAAGCTCGAACATAAAACACAACCACCAAAACCACGAACCAATCTACGGCTGTGAGAGGCAACGTCTTGGTCTAATTAAAGCATTGCCCTTGGAACAACTGTTTCAGGAGAGCTGCCGGTGGGCCGACGGTGGTACCGATGCTACGGGAGGATTTCATGGCAGGCGTGAACCTCGTTTAAATTTGTACGTGCACCGGGTCCAAAATTTCCACATAGCGTGAATTTTTTTTCGTATAATGATAATATTAATAATAACATTAACATAATAATTAATTATGTGAAGAAAAAGAAAACGTAAGCGAGAGGCGAGGAACGAATTATTGGCGACGTGTCTCGATCGACGACAGCATTTTGAAAACATTAAAAGAATAAATAAAGAAAACGAAACAAGCGACGAAAGAGACGAACTAAAAAAATTGTACCTCGAAATATTAACGAGCCTACGAATCGTAAAAAAAAATCGTAAACATTCAAAGAAAAAGAAAAATACTATTGGTGTGATAAGCGCGTTATTACTACGTAGAATCGTTGATATAACGATAGTTATATAAATTACGCGTCGTTTTTATTTCGTCGTTGCGACGCTTAAAAGTTTATATTGAAAACGTTGACGGAGTCAAAGAAACGCCGCGATAGCAAAAAAAAAACCAAGTGGCATGAAAAAAAGCGGTCAGACCCGAGAGATACGAATAGATTACTCGAGTACGAATAAGGCGCTATCCTCGTAACTAGCTTTCGTTACAATTCCAAACGATAACGAGACGATGAAGAGCAAGAAGGGCGAGACGAGGAGAAGAAACGAAAACTGTACAAAGCTCGCGCTTTTGTCATCTGAGTTAGCGCGCCCTCGCACAAACGAGAATCGTTCTCTATTTATTGTTTCGCTACCGTTCTGTGTGTAACTCGATGGGAAAAGCATACTACTAATGAGACACGCGATCTTAAAGAGCCGGAGTGTCATCGAGGCTAAATATATATAGATAAAAAAAAGGATATATATATATGGATGAAGCATTCTCTATCGATCCAGCCATTTTCTTTGCGCATTTTCTCCAGAATTTTATCGAAATAAAATTGAATTAATCCGATGAATAAAATTACGACAAGCTTCGAAGAATAATACAAAAATAAAATTTAAAAAACGAGAGACGAATATTTGGGTCGAATAATTTTTTGCTTTTTTTATTTTAAGAACGATGACTGGATTTTAATAGAATGTATTGAATTATACACATACACACACACATACACAGACACATACACGTCACCCGCTAAACCTGCGAAAGTATTACGAATATAAATGTACGTCATTTATTGTTGTGACATACACGAATATTCCTACGTTGAAATGACTGTTTTATCGAACGATTATTAAAGAAAAGCGCGTCGATCGATTGATCGATACGCGCGCGTGATCATCGAAAATATCCGATTTATCATTGATTGGAGACAAAGGTGAGAAAGGGGAAAATTACAAAATGAGCAAAACGAAAAAAAAAAATTGATAGAATATCCATTAGCACGTAGAATCGGTGCCACGTCCGGACAAAAAAAAAGAACATAATTTAGGGCCTAATATTGTCGGTCCTAAAATCGACCTAAGCAACGCAGTATTAAAACCAATCAAAGGTGTGTCTCATTCAAATTTCACCGTGATAAACCGTACGATTCTACGAGAAGCAAAAAAAGAAAATTAACAAAAAATAAAAGAAACGAGCTAAAAAAAAGCTAATGAAAAAGGAAAATAATAATTTGACATATCATTGCCTCTGTATTTTCTCCCTCGATCCAACGGAGGATCGTCCAATCGAGCTTGCCAGACAAGCTCGACGAACAAAAAAGCAAAACAAAAAGAGGATGAATTATAAGAAAAGATGTTTTTCACGATCTGTAATGTATTATTATCTAATCATCGGCTATGTATTACAATGATATATATATATATATATATGTATATCGACGCATGCTCGTTCGGCGCTCATTCGAAACTATACATAGGATATATAGGTGTAATATGTATTTTTTAAATAAAAAAAAAGAAGCGTAAAACAAAAAAAAATCAACGCACGATAGAAGAAAAACGAACGACTAAGAAAAATGACGAAATAATTTCGCAGGCGCATCGAATTGTTTCATCGCTGATTATTGAATTATTAGAGGCTGAAATAATCATGAAATAAAAAACAAACAAAAAAACAAAAAAAAGAAAATACTATCGAGCCGAAGCTTGTTCTTCTTCTCTCAGTTCGTATACATTAATTGCATAAAAAAGAAGAAGAAAAAAACTATTAATATTCTTCGCGAAGTGAACGCACACTGTACACAGATGAGATTGTCACTCCGGAGAAAGAGGGGGAGAGAAAAAGTAGCGAGAACGAGCGATTTAAGTACGAAGGAGTAAAAAGAAGAAAAAAAACATGAAACCAAAAAAAAATTAAAACTTAAACGCTAATTATTGTACATAGGTAAATGAGAAATAATTCAAGGAGGGTCATACGAGAAACTGGCGTATTTGCACGGACCAAACAGCTTATGTTTTAGATTATCCCCGTTCTCTGTGTCCCCTCCGTCGTCACGAAAAAAAAAACAAAAAAAAGCTTCTTCGTTTATAATTATCGTACGTTGTCATTCGATATGATAGATAACGAATTGGAGATTGATAGAGATTGTCCGGACGAAAGGAGAAAACAAAAAAACAAAAAAAAACAAAAAAAAACAACAACAATTGTTAACCAAAATAATAATTTTCCTTCGACTACGATGATCATTAAGTTTCCGAATGTATAAACATGTTGATCCCAGGCTAAAAAAAATTCGTCTATGTATAACTCGTAGGTGAATTAAGTGTAAGTGTGCCCACTTTCCTCCGCACGTTTCCCCAAACTTCTCGCATAAATCTCCCCGAGTTTATTAAGATTTGAGCTTCCCACCATCGTACCAGCCCTTAGTCTGAAATTTATCGAGCCAATGAACATTTATACGCCATTCCCAGAATTTAAATGAGACCGGATCTCCATCTCACCCCCCACCCTTTATGCCTTAGATTCTAGATTCGAGGAGTAATTGTACTATAATCGAGAAGAACCGAAGGTACTTCGACAATTAATGAAAGAAAAAAAAGCTAAATTGCAAACCCTCTCGTAGTGTCCCTAAAGCGTGTGTTTATATCCCTTTTAATCCACCCACCCCCTACTTCCCTCGATTAAACGCAGTTACGCTGTCATGAAACTCAAATTCTAAACAAAAATATGTAATCTAGTCGAGAACGCGCAGATACGACGACACGTGTACACGAGAGAGTCTTGGTGTGATATTTTTTGAACTATACGATTAAAAACAGGGCGTATTAATCGAAAACGTTTTTTCTTTAACGAAAATACATAACTATTATTGATTTATATATATATAAATCAATATATATGAATAAAATAAATTAACAAACAAACAAACAAACAAAATATATATATATAATGTTAATAAATCTATATGGATTCTTCGCATATGCGTCTGATTTTAATAAAAATAAAAATAAATAAAAGGTAAAATAAAGGAGAGCGAGAGAGGGAATTCTCGACAATTCGTCGAAAACATCTCGATCGAGCATATTCTCGTTCACAGGTTCCCTCTCTCGCGAAACAGGCCCAACTTCTCTGCAATTGCTGATAAAAAAACGTATTAGTGTTAACGAAGAAACAAATGCAAAAAAAACAACCCCCCACATTTAACTAATTACGCCAAGTAAAATGTATATTCGTCGTCCGTTCGCGCGGCAAAAGCGCGAATGTGACTATCGATATTTAAGATTGTAATAACGATGTTAAATTAATTCAGATTATTATCTAGTCGATGTAATAAACCAAATGAAAAAAAATGACTCCCCATCCCCCCCTCCCCAAAACACCAGACCCCTATATCCATTAAAAATTCCTTCAATGGTATTAATATTGTCCGTATAAAAGAAAAATTTATAAATAAATCCGTGCGTAATTTACTTGCAGATAATAAATTTTTAATGACCCTTGTACCATTAGTTCAGCGAGCGTGACGAATCACTCGATGGATCTCTCGTCGTTGAAAGACTCACGGTATTTGAAATTTTTGTTTTTCTTTACTTTTGTCCAAACGTGAGTTTCACACGAGAAAGCTTTCGTTATCTTTGTTACCGCAAAACTTTTCTGACGGCAGATTTAATCTCCGAAGTAGCCGGAAATGGAGTTTAGTGACAAAGCCGGTCATCTGACCACTTGGGAAAATGTCAAGTTAACTTTCCACCGAAAATGACATTATTAAAGTTTTCGGCGTCCGCGAAACGTCGAGGGGTAGTAAAGCTCCTGTCGACAGACCGAATAGCTTGACGCTGTTGAAAAGCTGTCCAGGCCAGTTCCCTCCACTGCCAATGTATAGCCGAGTGGTGGACCGTGTGCAAGAGAGAACCTTTGTCCAGCTTGAAATGAAAGGGGGACCCTCGAAGTTTCCAATTTGCCACACGTTCAACGAGCCATGTGGAAATGTGGTGGTGGTGATCGGAAGAAATAGGCAACTCAATATTGGGTTCGTGCCGAAACGATACAATTTTGTGGCTTCCAATATGCAAGCTCGAGATTTTTTTTTAACACTCTAGCTAAGCACCGAGATCCTATAACCGATAGTTATATAAAAAAAGCCCGATGGTATTTGGTATATGAATATTATAGAGATTATATATGTATATAGATATATCCGAGGCTATCAGAGTTGGATACTGTTCAGATAACAAGATTTTTACCTTGTTTTATAAATTAATTAATGTAAGAAATTATGACGGGTAAATAAGAAAATGGAAATAAAATAGCTAACTCTGAGAGTCGTATATGTATATAGTTATATACGCTGAAGTATGGAACATTAACATTGTTCCAGCAATTATTATTCATTATTATAGTTGAGTAAAAAATCGATGCGGGATAAAACTATATGTTTTAAGCTTTTTGAAAATGGCCGCCATTAGTTAGGAACAAATGCCGCGCGCGAGGCCTATTGGGAGTCACTCAGCCGTTGGACTTGGCCGCAGCCGGACGTAAGTGAGCAAGCTCTGTACATTTATCACAATTACTTTCGAAAAGATCGTGTTGCAGAATACCTTCGCGAATTGAGTTCACTTCCTTATATTGCTTCTCAAGTTTCTTTTTAAACGGGTTTCCGCAGATTTATACTCGTTGCAAGCTTGTCAACGAAACCCAAGGCCGCGGCTACAGTAGATGCATAGTCCGATGCGTCGCGATATATTTCTCGTTACAATTAATTCAAATCATCGTTCAATAGTTCACATTAATTATTCAGCTTCGGGAATACAGTATCGATATTCTTAAAGGTTCGTAACGGGACTTGTAATCAAAAAGTTATAAGAATTTCTTTTTCGGGAAAGTTTCTCCTCCGGCTTTTCTATAGCACGGATGCTTTGGCGCTTACGCGTGTGCGCAGTCGCGAACAAGATGGCCGCGCGGCGGGTTCGTAAAGTATACGACGGTCGAGTTCGTTATAAACAAAGTTATAAAGTGTCGTGAGAAATGACAATAAACGGTTGCGAAGGCATATTCAATATCAAGAGAAGCAGGAATACGTTTCAAACAACTGCAGACATAGCAACGACACTGCGAATTAAGAGGTGAGTTACGAAACAGAATTTGTTCCGCGTACGACGGAGTCTTCCTACATATTCCCTGCATGGACTTGTAGAAACTTCATGAAACCCATAAAATCCATTCAGTTTTGTTCAACACTACCCAAAAAATATGGGCTCGCGATCAAATATGTCACATAACCAACAAGTCGACGGAAAAGTTGCTTGACAAATTTATTGACACTAGTTCACTTAACAGTTACACTCTACGACTCTATTCTCTCGCTCTTCCTCACTTAAAAAATTAACAATCGTATTTTAACACCCGCACATCGAGCTCGCGTATACTTAATAATCGCGAAAACAAAGTTAATCCGTTTTCTCTTGAAATTCTACCGATGTTTATCACGATCGTGCAATTCAAGTTATCCTTCGTGTGAAAGAAAAGGAAAGAACAGGAAATTAAGAAAAAAAGTATGAGATAAATCTCAACATGCGTGACGGTTTTTTTTTTCTATTTTTTTTTTTTTTTCAGTTACAGGCTAGGTTATATTTGAGATTTGGTTTACGTATGAGAATTCGGGAAATATTAGGATGCGTGGTGTTTTATCACGAAATATAACGGGTCGGCAAGTGGCAATATCGTGATTTAGTCTTACGAACGAACATCAGGGATAGAGAATATCGTAGTGACCCGGACGATAAAGTAAATGCACAGCTGGCGTCGAACCTTCCGGAAAATCGTGAGCGGTAACTTCGGTTCCCGCGCCTCGATCCATATAACGAACTCTGACTCCCGTGCCGAGAGCGGTGCTCATAGCTATGATATGAATGTGATCGGACTCTTTGTACATCGGTTCGACTTCCTAAAAAATAACGATGTTCGAGAAAAAATCTTTAAAACGCGAATCGTACAATTTTCCATCGAGAAAAATGATTTTTAAGAATTTTATCCAGTTGCGATTTATGCCAAAGTATCGTTGAATATTAGAAACTGACCTGATGACAAAATTCCGTGACCGTTCGTCCTCCTTCTATGAAGTGCTGATAGAAATCAGCCTCTTGTTGCAATTGACCAGAAGTTATTAATCTAAGATAGACGACGACATAATCCGAATAGCCTTGTTCATTGAAAAATTTGTGCAATTCTGCACGACTGGCCTCCGTACCGCCGCCAACTTTTTCAATGACTTCCATGAACTGAAAAAATAATGTAAATTTTAGGAATTATTCGATAAAATTAATTCGATGTTATTTATGATTTATCGGTTATTCGCTAACTCACGGTATCGTGAAAATCCTCTACGGTAAATTGAGGAAAGCCCAGTGCCACTAGATTATCCTTGCTTTTAAGGGCCAAATCTTTGAATTTGTCATATTCTTCCTTGTTGTTGATGAGTCTTTCGAGATAAGCGTAGCTAAATGCTCGAAAAAAACAATTACCATCGGGTCTCGTTCTGCGAAAGAACGAGTATTTTTGTCCCAAGGCTTTAGCCTTTGACAGATAAACCTCATCCTCCTCGTACTCTCTCTCGAGACTTTTGAGCGACTCTTTGTCGCCGACCAAGGCTATCGATTCGGATATCTTGAATCAAAAAAATGAAGAATTAATGACGCAAAGATACTTTAGTCGTCGTGATAACTCGGGAATTTATTGTTTATCATTTTAAATGCTTATTAACCTCTTTCTCGATACGCCTCTGTTGTTGAAGTATCAACTCATCCTGGTTGACTTCTGTGAACCGAAAAAAAGACGCGATATCATTATTTTTCGTTAGGAAACATTATTAATCGATCAAAGTTGTCGTCGCAAGAACCTGTATTTTCCTGTTGTTTTGTATTACTCGCGTCTCCCATATTTCAGTTAATTTTCATAAATTTCGAGGCCACTGTCAAGTCACCAGAGAAAAACAAAAGTAGGCCGGCTAATCCACAGTCATTCGTAGTCCAGGTACATTTAAGGGAGTACGTTGGTGCGTACAGCCCGTTTCACACTGGACAAGAAATTTCAACACGTTCAATCTGCGATACGGTCGAATAACCAGAAATCGATTAAAAAACTATCATACTTCTCTCTCCTCTCATATTTCACTCGTTTCGAATACGAAAAATTTATAATCTTTACAAACTTTTACCGTAAATCTCTCGCTGAAAATATTCGATAATCATGTTACAATGGTTAGTTTGCTTCAACACCTCTGTCGTTTCCGGTGTACACTGGGCGGGTCCTTAGAAACTTTTCTTTCCGTCGAAAACACGTTGGCAGCACTGAACTCGACGTAACTTTACCCGAAAACCTTCTCGGCCGTAGTTAGGTACATTGAAAGTGTCAATAATTGTGCGAGACGATACGAGTCACGTCCGGAATGATCCGGTGCTTCGTAAAACTCGTAATATCCGATAAGTATGAAAGAATAGTTGGACATTTGTACGACAGTTCGTAGAAAACATTCAGTATGGCTTCGGCATCGAGTACGAGTGCGCGTAGTCTCTTCGTTGAGTCGAAGATGCGCCTTGCCGACAGAGTACAAGTGAACGTCAATAACATAGCTTCGCTGGCAAGACAGATTCAACGAGGCTCGAAAAGCAGCGAAGTAATAACAAAATCTTGAAGCAAATCCTTCGTACGTCGTTATTGATATTTGCTCGATCCTCCGCTCAGGTACTCATGCATTCGGCTAGGAATTTTACGCAACAGGAACACGGACTGGAGAACGCAGAGGCAAATTTGAAAAAACTCGCTCTCATAACTTCGCATTTAGAGATACAATTGAATGCTATAGATCGAAGCTCGACGAAACTCGAGGATGTGACCGAGCAGGTTCGAGCTATGCAGCGATAAATCAATATTATTGTCAATAAACACTTTTCTCGATCGTCATTTGTTTTATGAATTTTTTATTAACATAGAAGATAAAATATTTGTATTAACATAACGCGCAATCAAACGGAATGCACGCCTTTGATAAATGCCTCGACGGAGGCGATAGGAGCATCCGGCAAAATTCCATGTCCCAGATTAGCTATGTAACGTGTTTTACCAAACTTCTCCACCATTTTACGACCCCTCTCTTCCACCTTTTGCTGGAAAAATGAGAATACGACGAATTAAAGATTTAACGGTTCGCCAGGAGGTCTTTTAGGAAATGCGACAAACCTCGGTAGCGTAGAGCGAACAAGGATCCATATTTCCCTGTAGAGTCACGTTAGGGCCGAGACGTTTTCTCGCTTCGATCGGATCAACCGTCCAATCGAGTCCGATTACATCGTAATTTTGATCTTTAGCCAACATCTCCAAAGAATTCATTGTTGCTCCTTTGGGAAAAGCGATCTAAAACAACATTTCGTTATTGGAATCCTCGATAGTTATTTATGTCGCTTCTAATAATAGATTTTTAACATTTCTATCGAATTTTCATTACCATAGGCACTCTTGGTATATTAAGCTCGTCCAATTTTGCTTTGACCCTCTCGCTTATCTGCTTAATGTATTTGAAGGAATATTCCACGAACAGCTCATCGTTCAAGTAATCCCCGTTGCTTTCGAACACTTGCAGCGCCTGAGCTCCGGCTTTCGCTTGCATCGCGAGATAATCGACCACGACGTCGGTTATCATTTGCAAAAGTTTGTGCGAATCCTCGGGATATTTGTAGAGCCAAGAACGCGCCTGTGCCATTGTCGAACTGCCTCCTCCTTGTATCATGTATCCCATTAGAGTCCACTGAAAGTCGTACGAATAAGAATAACGTTTTTCTAACGAATCCTTGAAATAGCGAGGCATATCGTTCGAGCTCATTCACCGGGCAATACAAAATTCATACTGGTGCTCCTGTGAATCCTATCAGCGGTACTTTCCCCTCTAGATTGTGTCTCGTAAGCGTTATAGCTTCCCCGACGTATCCAAGATCTTTCTCAACATCCGGTGTCTTGAGTCTACTCATATCCGCCGGTGTTGTTATCGGTTCGGGTAGAACAGGCCCCTTCGATGAATAATAATTAAAGGTTTATCAACGCGTGCAAAGAAAAAATTCCTTGTTATTTATAGTCGATCTTACCACTCCTGGTCTCATCTCAACGACCAGTCCCATAGCCTGCGGTATCACGAGAATATCCGAAAATATAATACTCGCGTCAAGATCAAAACGCCGAATAGGCTGTAGAGTAACTTCGCACGCCAACGCCGGTGTTTGGCATATCGCAAAGAATTCATTCTTCGTACGAAACTCGCGAAACTCGGGCAGATATCTGCCTGCTTGTCGCATTATCCAAATAGGCGCTCTATCCACCTCCTCGCCTCGAGCCGCTCTGAGCAACCTATCATTCTTCAGAGCTGGAAAATTGTGCTGAGCCATGCTGAAATAGCACAATTTTCAATTACTCTATCGTACCAAAAAACAATTCATTGCTTATAGGACTAATAATTTCTTCAATCATTCTCTAAGATTTTAACGTTTTTTTTCTATTTTCACACATTTTCAAAATTCTCTCATGCATCTTCCCAATTTCTTAATAATTAATCATACTAATTAATCCACTAACTCACATTTGTAATTTTCTTCGACTCTCTTGCTCTTTAAATTCCTCGTTTTTGCTTATCTAGGAGTTACGTTTGGAGCCACAATTTCTCTTTTTTTTTCCTTTCAAGTAATTTAGTAAAATTTTCATTCGGCATTCGCACAAACACCGCGTTTCAGCTGACCCAGCGTTATTACAGTCGCGTTCCAACGAACGTAGACACACCGAGGGAATCGATAGGAACAGCCAGCTCGATGTACTTTCGTCGCTGTGACAATCTTGTCGTTCTACCGATAACGCCGCATCGACCAAGTTCGTTACGGAACACACACGAGGAAATACCGTGTTACCACATTTCCGACTGGGATAACAGAGAATTCTGTTGATTTTAAAACCGCAATGAGAACAACATTTCACAAACAGTAGAAATTTTTAGCATTTATTTTTGCAAATATTTTATCGCCTTTTTAAAATTCTTTTCATAACAAAATTATCCTTATTGCTATTAAAACAATTTTTGCAACAAGTATTATCTCCGAATTTTATGTTCGATTAAATATGTATTTTTAATTCGAAGAAAATATATATTTTTTTTCACCCGGATCAAACTCGATGGACCTTTGAATTCGGTCTCGCGATATTTGTAATTCTCGTCATTGAAATATCACATACGTCCCAATCGTGACATCCGGAACGATATTATTGGCTCGGTAAACGACGATACTTCGGTCGAGCCGATCGAAAATTGCAAAATATAAACGCGTGATACGTGAAAGCTTTACTCCATAAAAAAAAGTACGAGGACAGTTATATACCGATAAGATCCAACGGTACGAGGAAAATAATAAATCTTCGATCAATTATTTTCAGTCAGCTATCACCGAAGAAAATTACCATCATCAACATGTGAATAAAATCTACGATTAATATAACAAAATTATTTACGACACGCTCTTTGTTCGATATTAGATAAACAATTTTATTTTTATAATCTTTCCTCTTATCGTTTTATTTTCATAACATTTTTCATATTTATTTTACGGCACAATAAAACCTTTCTCTCGAATACTTTAATTTATCGTACGGTTACCACAATCTCCCTGACCTCGGTTATGCACGTATATATCCCAAGATTGGTGTTATCAATGGGCGCTTTCCTCAAGATCATGAGGGGCACATGTGCTCCTGTATCAATTTTGTATTCGTTTATTCGTCATAGTTATGACCTAGGAACTAGAATTAGAGCTTCCCCCTCCCTTCGTTTCAATATCGATGTCAAAACTTATCTATAACGAAATTCTCGTCGATTATCGAGTAATCCAACAAAAATTTCACCTTATCTTTTATCAATTTTTTTTTAAAAACCTTTCACAGTTCTCTCAAGTTTCTTTTTATGAAGAAATGTTTGGTAAAAAAACTAAACGTAAGGTCCCTGACCCTGAGGCCTGAAACGTAGGCAGATTTTTTCATTACATTTTTCTTATATCCCAGAGAAAAAAAAGAAAAATAATACGACAAGAATAAATTTGGAACTGCGAAAAGGTGGAACGAAGAAAAATTCGTTTATTTTGTCTTCGAAGTCGAGATCGTTTCCTCGACTCTTTGTCGGTAGAGGAAATAGAAGCGAGTCCAGTGGAGTTGGAGAAGGGGTGAAGGATGTTTCATTTTCCCCGAGTTCTCAGGCGATATTATTATTATTATTATTATTATTACTATTATTATTATTAACGTCGAAACAGGATGGAGTCGAGATAAGCGATAACCCGACCGCGAATGCAAAGTCGAACAATCCGTAGCGTTGTTCAATTCGTCATAAAATTTATTATTTATTATTTTTATTTTATTTTCACGACGTCGTGATTTTCTTCAAAAATGAAACAATATTTTCAACGCGTCCCTGAGAACGCACAGTTCGTACGAGCAACGTGGCAGCGTCGTTATCGGGGATCAAAGTGGATAAACCGTCGTCATTGACTTTCTTCGCACGTGTTCGAGACGTCGACGATTTAAAAAAAAATGCAATATTCGCAAACAAAATTTAATGAAAAAGAAAATTAGACGCAATAGGAAGTTTTCGAGGCATCGTGAACTGTGAATGCGAAACGCGTGAGTGAAATATACGTATAGAGTCCGTGTGGATAGACGATAGACAGGATTTCTATATAATTATCGTAATCGATAATACAAAATCGTATAATAAAGTGTCTTATTGAGCATTTAATTAATTTTTTGAATTAGTTTTTGCGGATATGTATAGAAACGTTGGCGATGAATTTTATATGATAATAAATTAATACCCTATTTTTAAAAATTAATTTCAACCAATCGATCACAAATCAATCGAATCAAACAAATCAATAAACGACTAAATATCGATTTTGTCTTTCACACAAGAATTAAAATTCAATTGATAATTTCAATTAACTCGATCACACTTTAAATCAAACGTCGTAAATCGTTAATTCGATCGTCGTTCAAATTTTTCATTAATTCCTATTATTTTTAATCGATTTATTGATTTATTTATTATATTAGATTGGTCTAGTTCCTTAGAATCGATTAGATTCGAGTCTAGGAACAGGTTGCAGGAAACAAGAATAATATTGTCGATCAACTTGGTGGAATTTTCTCTGCTGCGTTACGACCGTTGCACGATAATGAAAAAAAGAAAAAAAGAAAGGTGAATGCAGCTCGTCCTACGAGTAGAGGACGCGTCGGTGATAACGGTTCACCTCCACTGTACGTCGTTCCGGCTGCACGGTCGGTAGGTTAGTAGCTCGGCCCCTTCCCCTTTCTCAATCCCTACTTACCCCCCCCCCCTCTTTTCACCGCGTCATGTATCTCCCACTACGCGCCTTTCGGTACAGCTGGCCCTCTGCCTCTCTCTCGCTCTCTCTCTCTTTCTTCCGCCCCGCCCCTCTCGCAGTCTCTCTCTCTCGCTCTCTCTATCTTTCTTTCCCCTCTCTCTATCACCCATCTCGTATCGTTCCATTCACCGCGATGAATACACGTGCATTTGTGTCACATACATAATGCAACACCACACAAACCACGTACGAGCATCCCGTATGCACATATATAAGTACGAACGTCCATGAGCTATAAAACAAAAAAAATATTTCACGGGCGTTCTTCGTCAGTTTAGAATTTTTGGTAGATTTTTCCTCTTGTTAATTCTTTTTTTTTAATAGAATAGAATCTTTCAAATAAATATAAAGGGATGGAGGAATATTTATAAAATATTATTATTATTATTTTGTTGTAAATAAAACTTTCTTTTTTTAAATAAACACAAGGGGGAGAGGAACGTTGATAATATTTTTAACGATAAAAATTAATCGTCGCTTCGGTCGAGTTTAATTATGAAAAATTAATGATAATAATTCGTTCGTTTTATCGCTGTTTTATTTTCATTTTTTAATTTTGTTTACATTTATTTATTTATTTATTATCCGTCGAAACGAATGTAAATGAAAATAAAAATGTAGAACGCGGTGGGGAAGAGCGAAAATTCGGTTTAAACAACGCACTGCTCCGTTTGCTCGAACTCGAAGAGACCCATCGTTCTTGCAGTTGTATAACAGAAGGCAGACGGCGAACATGCGCCGCGACGAGCTCGACGAAGCACAGCGGAGCTACGAACGACGTCCTAGCCCGAGCGTTTCCTCCACCACACGAACAGTGAACAGTTTCAGTTTACTTTGAGGCTTCATTCCGTACGGTCGTCGAACGATTTGTTGTCTCGTTGTTATTTAATTTTTTTATTTGTTTTTTTTTTCAATTAAACGGGGTTAAACCCACCCCCGTGACACGATCTCAACGCGCGTCCAACGAATTTTGCACGGAACGTTAATGGACAAAATTGATTTCGTGTATTTGTCAAATTTTGTTTTATTTATATTTTGGCAAATTTGAGATTTGAGATTTCGTTTCGAAGGAAACGGGAAATTGTTGTTGTTGTTGTTGTTTTTTCTTTTTTTTTTTTTTTAATTCAACGGTACGTCGACTCGAGGAGGACGCAGTATTTTCTATTTATTTCGTGTGACGTACGCGGGTACAAATCGATAAACGTCCGGGCGAAGCCCTCGACGAAGCGCCTTAACGGATTGGATTGCAGCGAGCTTGAGGTAAATTTATTTTTATCCATATTTTTCTTGTTTTTCTTGTTATTTTTTTTTTTTTTTTTTGGCGTTTCGTTAATTTAATTTAATTGAATAATTTTGTTCGTCGGAATATTTAAACGACCGTGAACTTTAAACCGCGTCGAGCCACACAATAACGAAAGAAAAAACAGTTGATAAGTATCGACGAAAACGAAAAAAAAAACATTTGTATAAAAAAATCTATTAACGTTTTTTTCTGTTTTGACGTCGATCAAAATCCTAAATTTTTCTTCAAAATTTCCCAAGGACGTGTACGAAAAAATTAATGTCTTCGCAACGAGGGGAAACAAAAAATTGCGACGAAAAAAACTTGGCGACGTTGATAACGAAAAAACGAAAAAAAAACCACAGAATTGCGCGGTTCGCAACTGCCAAAACGAGTTGATAAAATCAACTTTGACGAAAAATACCGCGGAAACGTTTTCTTAAACACGATGTCGTTCTTGTCCCTCTTCCCCCCCCCCCCCCTCCCAAAAAATGAAACGCCCTCGCGACGACTCACAAAAAAATTTCCACCCGCGTATTCGTCTTTCTCGTATTTTCGGCGAGCTCGAAAAATTTCCGGCATAAAAAAGTGACCGATAAAATAAAATTGTTCCCAGTAAATATAAAACGACGTAAGTCTTGCGCCCCCCCCCCCTCCCTCGTCCCCTCTAATCTGCCCGACGCGACGAATCAACGTCGCGTTTTTTATCGCGAATGCGTTTGCTAGTTGTAATGAATTCGACGGTGATAAAAGCACGCGTTAACTGGCTGATTCTCCTCGTTATCCTAAAAAAAACATACACACACACACACTACAGTGACAGAGAGAAAAAATTGCGTACGTTAGCTTTTACATAGCGATATAAAGTTAAATTATTTCACGAATTATTTAACCGCGTAATTAATCATCGAGGAGGGTTAAAATTTGTCGTTCCTCGACGAATAAATAACAATTAAGATTTTTATTTCGAGATCAAAAAAGAAATAAAATAAAAGCGATAGTGACAATGATAACGATCTTTAGGTCATGGTACAAGTTGAGATCGCGAGAGAGTCGTGCCGCGAGCCAAGAACCGTACCGACTTTTATGGCTTGTCCATATAGATATATCGTAGTATATAACGTATAAAATATATATATAATGTAAGAATCGCGGTTGAGACTTGACTTTCACGATAGAAAGCCGGAGAGGCGCCGTGTAAAAGAGAGGGAGAAAGAGGGATGAAAGAGAGAGAGAGAGAGAAGTTCAGCTCGACAGTAGGTCGTCGAACTTGAGCGTCTCAATCTCTCTCTTGCCGGTCTTTTTACTCGTCTCTCACTTCCGATGCATCAGCGAGTCGCCGGGCAGCGACCGAGGTTGTGAAAAAAAATTAAAAAAAAAGAAAAAACGTTAAAAAAAAATATTGTCGATCGAGACACATGCGTCGTTCCGGAGCATTCATTCGACGCGGAAACAATCATATTCGTCTCGCGCAAGGTTAATCGTTCGGGCGGGCGAAAAACAAAATCTCCGTTTGCGTTGTCACATTTTTTTTCATAGGCATTAATAAAAATAAAACGGGAATCAAAAATCGCAACGACTGCGTCGAAAAGCGTCGCGAAAATAGAAAAAATGGAGAAAAAAAGTAACGAAATATAACCAAACGGGACGATCCGGTTCAACGCGACCGGTTTTCGTACGTTCTTTTCTTTTCCTTTTCCTCCCCCCCCCCCCCATCCCTCGATTTTGCGCCGGTCGGTTATTCGAACGATGAGTTTTTGACAAAAATCTCAACAAAAAAAACAATACAAAACAAAAATCGACAGCGGTTCACCTCGCTCGTTTCCACCGATTGTTATTCGTATTTATTGTTTCGTGACGCGTAACGAATTAGCTAATTCCGGAAGAAGACGGTGGTGCATTTTTTTTATTTTTATTACACGATACGAAAAAAGCACGAAAGAAGGAAAAATCGACGATACAAAAAGAATCACTACATTGTCGTCGGTAAAACCATAATTCGTTTCTTCGATCTCGCGAATTTTTTCATCACTTTCCTTATCGTCGAAACTCACGTCGAATTGTCTACAAAGAAAAAATAAAGTTTGCTATTGCTAAGAGAAAAAAAAAGAATCGATCGCGAAAAACACGACGCGGTTGACCCAGAAATTATAAATTTATATATATCAATTTAGATATCACCTCGACACGTATATATATATACGAGATGCAGTGTCAAAATGTTTTGGCCTGCAGTCACGTCTATTTTATTCCCGACTCGGACCTCGTCTCGCCGGAAATTCATTAACGTACAATTGCTGACTATAATTAAAAAAAGTAGAAGAAGAAAAAAAAACAAGAATTTCAAAGCGCTCGTTGTTTCAACCAGTCCGTCTCGTATTTTATTTTTCTCGTCTTTAAAGCGATAGTCGAAGCTCTCTGAGTCACGTAGCGAACGCGTTTTCAACTTGGTCTACCAGCACTTGAAAATCCTCGAAAACGTTTTATTTTCTTACGAATGAATAAAAAAAAAATTGTATTTCGTAATGGATAATAGTTCTTATCGTTGGTTCAAAGTATCGAATAATCGTTGGTTGAAAGTATCAAATACTTTTAACGCAAATCTTGTATTCTAGTGGCATTTGAACATTGTTTCACTCGAACTCGAATGTACTCGATATTTTACCCTTCGTCACACTCGTCGATGAAAGCCACGTGTTGAATTTTACACCTTGAACTTCGCGTTGCCAAAAACGGTTTTTTAAATTATATTTATTTTATGCAAATACGTTTCAAGCGCAATCTCACGTACGAAACTCGTGTAAAATTAGACGGGAGAACGATCGCGCGACGAGATTACACTCGCGGCCGATTTCATTGATGCAACTGCGTCTGCCGAGATCCCGTGATTGCCACGTTTACTCACGTGCTACAAAAACCGTGAGCTCGACAGTCTCTCGCAGCCGTGTTACTCCACGAGAAGTTTATTGCTGCAGCGAGCACGCGTGCGCCTTCTTATGCAACGAGTCGTGTGTCGCGCGATAATAATAACAAAAAAAGAAAGAAACAAAACCTCTGATTTAAATCGATCGCACCGTTTTATTATTATTTTTGTTTTTATTAATTTTTATTTCGTATTAAAGAAGAAATAGGCGCGATCGATAATCGTTAATAGTCGATAATTGCCATTATCGATTCGTCGAGCATTCGATACGCGTCCGATCGAAACGTCGATTATACGTAATGATTAAATTTAATATCGTACACGCGCGTATAACGTTCAATTCGATTAACGATCGTTTAATTTTATCGTTAAAATAATTATCAATCGACGATTTTTTAAATTTATTATCATTACTATTGAGACCTGTATCGACGGAGGTTTTCTGCAGTTTCCCTCCGTCCGTGGTAAATGCGATACAGGGAGATTAGGAGGAATGCGAAACGGCTAAAGTCGTGGTCGCGAATAAGAATGTCGGAGGATAGGTTGGGATAGTAACATAGGTGTATAAAAACCCGAAGAGGTTTAACACGTTAAACTCCCACACTACTATTATTACTATTGATACGAGTAATATTGGATTAAATCGATAGGAATATTTTACAGAAATTATCGAGAATGATTAGGGGTTATCCGAATGAACTTAACGATATAGTTTCTCTACGTTAGCTACTACGATGTCGCTCACACATAAATATTTATTTCTTTATTTATTTATTTATATATGTGTTTATATCGAATATCAAGGTTGGTAAACAGACACATTAGCTAATACATAGCTATGCTGTAGTAGGCAAAGGGCTAACCCCACTATCGAGCGATAGCGAGTAAAATCGGCTGCTTGGACTGGGTGAGTGGGGAGGGGGGGGGGGATCAGACGAACGCCTAAGCCTACGTGACCAGTCAGTCTCGCCCAGTCAGTGATAAGACGAACTCATCGATCGATAAGTGTTACTACGCATTTAAGGATTATCTTCACCTTCGACTAATTATTCGCTACTCAACCCTTCGATCGATCTTATCAACCCTCGATTACCGATTAAAAAAAAGATCTGTGTGTTAAAAAATGTTGTCTCGAATTGTTTTTTTTGCAATATTTGACGAGTCTCTTACGACACGAGTGTGACACGTTTCTCGGTTTCAACATCGGAGACGGGAAACGAGCGAGTATTCGGGATTGACGGTTTTGTTAAATATTTAATTTCATTCATTTCCGGTACGAGAACGTCGATGGCTTGTTTATACGCGAGAAGAAGACAGCCTCGTAAATTACATGGTGAAATGTTAATTTGATTCCACTCTTTATTCTTCAAACAGTCGAAACAGTCATTATATCTCGATATCGATCATTTATTTTTAATGATCGAATCGTTTTTCATTAATTAATGGGAGCAAAAAATTAATGAACTTTTTCTTCGATTCGTACAAAATTTGGCGCAAAAAATATTTTAATTGTACCTCGACGCGTACGTGTCAGTGTCCGAAGCGTGACTACACCGTCCGCCTCTTGTGTACCGATATCAGCTCTTATCTTGTCAATGCATGCCTTGGTAATATCGCACCGCTGCCGGTTAAAAGAAAAAAACGAAGAAGAATAAAAAAACGTACGGGAAGAATATCGTTAGAATTTTAATTACGATTTATGATTCGATGCTTCGATTCTCGCACGTTTATCGAACAATTCATTTTTCATAAACGTTTGTATAATTCACTGTAGGAAAAAGAAAAATTCCCGGTACGAGCTTGATTAAAAAAATAAATGCTCGACGTAAATAATAAATAAAAACAATAATTTCTCACGACGTTTGTGGCACAATATTTCGCGAAATTTCACATTTCCCTAAAACAAAATCGCGATAACAGAGTAGCGGGCGAAACGTTTATCGAGACAATGTTTTTCAAAACTGTTTGAATTTATTCCACCGGAAAAACTCGTTGCGCGATCGGCGATGAATTTTCTCGAAGAGCGACGAATGCAAAAATCCTGAGGACGGTCCAATTAAGAAGAATTTTTCTTGGTCTCTCTCGTTGTTAATTGCTCGATGACTGAACACACAAGAAAAAGCCCGATGTGTCAGACGTTTCTGGTTTTGCCCAGTAAGTAACACCGGATAAATTTTATTTAAAAAATTATAACAATTTTTCACGATATATCGATATTTATTGTTATTTTCGTACACGATTTATTGTTGTTGTCAAAAAAATTGACTCGTTAAGTTAGATTAAAGTATACCAGAATTTTATCGAACTCTGGTGTCATGGCCAGTGTATGTATAATCACTTTCCAACGACTGGATAACAACGGGGGTTTCCACGTGTCGCCTCTCGATCGTCCTCGCAACAAAATCTTCATTTTCATCGTTACGCAAGTTTTAAATCACTGGTAACGTTTATACCATTGTTCGAATAATCACCGACGTTCGTCTCGATTATACTCTTTCTTTTATCTAGCTCGTCCCCCACCCCTCACTCGTCATCGAACCACACACTAAATCGCGAATAAATAACGGGAATGATCGTTATAAAATGCATCGCGAAATTATGCAGCCAAGAAATATCCAAGAAACACCCAAGACATAAAAATATGGTCTATGTATCTAGGTAGTCACTCTGTTTTATTTTAATTCGCATTTCGATATAAATAGATACGCCGGTGAATTATTTATATAAAATTACCGTAAATATATATTTTTATTATTATTCATTTCGACGCATTAATCGTATTTAAGAATTTGAAAAAAATGAAAAAAAAGAAAATTCTTTCGATCGATGGGATAAGTGTCCTAAAAAGATCGGACAATTGATCGATCGATCGAATCTTAATAATGCAATTTACGAGTTCCACGAGGCGCCTCGACGTAGATTACTCGACGAGGAACGATAAAAAAGAACCGAAGTTTTATAACTCGATAGGTCATCTCATTGTACCGAGTAATTGTCGTCTCTTCGACGATAATACGCAGACGCAGAGACGACGATTTAACGATCGACCGTATCGCGAAAATCCCAATGACTCGATGTAATGATGCACCGATGGTTAATCGCGCGACTCTTACGTTACATGCAAATATTCTCCCTCGTAATTGCATCTTATGCAAAATAACGTTATAAAGAAAAATAAATACATATATATATATATAATAATAAAAAATCGTGTAACTTCTATCCATTGTTGTATCTTTATCGCTTCACGAACATTTGGAATATCACTGGGAATACGCGGAATCTTCCAAAACTTTTGCATTTAGCATATTTTAAGACGTGTTTTTTTTCCTTTATTTTCGTTTTTTTTATTTTTTTTTTGTTTTTTAAATTGCCATCCGGTTTTTCGGTCGGACGACCTCGCGTTATGAAATATTCATTTGTATCATTAATCTTGTTTCTTCTCGTCGACGCGTCTACGATTTTACGTCAACGAGTTCGTGTAATAATTTTGTTACCAAATTTCTCGAAACGATCTCGATAAAACTTCGATCACGATAAAACGATCGTGATAAAAAAAACAATTCTTTTCTATTATTTTCAATGACGTCGTTCGTAGAAACGAGCTTATAATTATGTTTTTTCGATTCGAAATCTCGAGATCGTCAGTCGATGGAGGCGAAATCGCAATTCCGAGAGAAAGCAATAATCGATTCGTTCTCTTGTCGCAATTTTACTATCTAGAAATAATATATTTCCGTCGATTATAACCCCGAGCTCACGGATCGTTTAAAGGAAACGTGCGCGCGTGATAACGGTCCCGACGCGAACTTGGACTTTGACATTCGTCGGATGAAAATTCACTTTCGAACGATAGAAGGCGAGTCGATTACTTTTATTAGTTTTTTTTTACTTTATTTATTTTCCTCCATTATAAATCGAGTGACCTTCGGATTGTATCACCCTCGGACAGCGATTATCAATAAATCTATCATCGCTCGTACGTACATACAAGCTTACCGCGTTTATTTTCCAAGAACTTGAAAAATGATTTTCCTTTTAATTATTCCAAGTCGAGACACACGGTCTCGTAACGTATGATTTTCCTATCTTTTTCCTGTCTTCCCTCCATTGTTGTCTAATGATTTTTTTGTTTTATCCTCGACTTCGCCCCTATTAACTCGTCGAATGCGTATCAGCTGACGACAGCTCGAGTGACATTGATCCCGAAACCCGATCCTTCAACACTGTCAGCAATAAAAACTTGGACTTGTGGCCAATCTCTTTACGTCGCTATTTCACGATATCGTAATTTACTGCGAGACGTCTTGGCGTCGATCGCGAGTAAAGATTTTTTCTCGTATTAAATTTGATTATTTATCGTCCCCCTATCACATTTTTAATTATTTCGATTATATTAATGACACTACCATTGTTACAATCGTCAATAATATGCATCTCGTTAATCATTTATTACGATCGTTAATTAAAAATTCAGTCGCAATAAAAGTAATAATTACGACGATGATGATAATAATAGTAATAAATTCAAAGATTCGACCGTACGATAAACGAGTCGGTGGCGGGACCAGTCTCCGGACCTGGGTTCTAAAATTATCGCTCGGCGTCCTATTTTAGATTTTATAAAAAAGGTAAAAAAAATCATCTTTGAAACACTCGTAGGCCTTTCGCCGCCACTCTTCTACATACGTCGACACTCTCGGACCGGGGAACTCATAGCGGAAAAAAAACCAAAAGAGAACGTAAAACCATTATCCGGAGAAAGTTAAACGGTACAAATACGATGTGGTACGTTTCTCGGTCATTGTCCAGTACACGAACGCCGTGAGCAACGAGAGCAATAAGAACCCGCGATACAGACATTATGTGTCCGAAAACAATTTTTTTTATTTTCATATTTCGGCCGTCGGGTTTTAGAAATCGAGATATTTTTTTTACTTTTATTTTTTTAACTCACGCAGATCTCGATAATATTTAACTCCGAATTGGAGATTGTCCCGGTGGAGAAGATGGCGGACGGAGGGAGGAGGAAGAGTAAAGAAAAAAGTGGAGAAAGCTAGTTACGAGATATTTGAGAAATCATTTAATCTCTCGCTGTTCGCCTCGAAAATTACGCGATCGCCCGTATCACGTAAAGAATTGTCTCGAACTCTGTCTCGCGTCACACGCCAGTGCAGAAACGAGAAAACGCATCTCACGTGATACGTTTTCCACGTGACTGAATACGTATAGAAAATTCTAGACAATTATCGCGCGAAGAAATGGACAATTATGACAAGATCAAGCTCAATTAGCTCGCTCGGTATTCTCGTCGTATACCACGCCAGAATAAACGACGCTCGTTAACTTCTGGATGCTGTGTGTGATATGTTTATAGGTTTTTTTTCATTCATTTTTTTTAGTCTCGTATACGCATCATCCGGTCGGTAAAGGATTTTAATGAGTATGATTCATCCGGCGTAGGCGGTGTTGCTTTCGTTGCTGAAATGTACGAGATCGATCTTACTCGTTGACGTTCTCGTGACTGGGTTGCGATTAATTCAGATTTTTTAATTGCAAGATATCAATCTCGATCCACCAATTTTGTGATAAAATTTTTGTCTTTTTTCAATTTTAATCGAACGATCGATACGCCGTTTTTCTGATAATTAATCGATTTATATGTATCGAACGATTAATGCGCTGACGTTCGAGCCGAGTCGATTCTCGACTTGTACGAGTCGAGTTTTATCTCTATCGATGTTCGACACGAGCGTTAATAACGAGTTATACGCCACCGCAGTAGGGCAGGTCTTAGAGAGATTAGAAGGCCTTGAAAGTCTTTTGTGTTATGTCAGTGACATATCCATGCAATACACCGAACAATAAAATCTTTCGTATCGTGGTGAACTAACGCGAAAGCCGGGTAATATAACGCGGTACCGCTGGCAATTGTTATTTTCCTTTTTTTTTACTGCTTTTTCTAAACAATACACACCGAGGAGTAAAACGCTTTTGTCTCGTAAATAAGTAAATAATTAACGCAGTAGCGAGAAAAATTATGCAGCAACACTGACGATTGCATCATTATTGTTATTTGTATTTCGTGGTTAAAACGTTTTTTTTTGTTTTTATGTTTTGTTCGTAAATGTACTCGTTTACTCATTATTCAATTACTTTTTTTTGTACCACGACGGAAATTCCTTTGACTCGTGGTTCATTAGTTCTGGCGCGAATCTTTTATTTGTTAAGAATTCATATTTTTAATTAACACGTTCATTTGGTTTTTTTTTCATCTCGTTCCAGATTTCAACTCGAGCGTAACACAAGATTAAACCGACGACGCGAGAGAAGACAAAAGAATTGGAGGAAGGTCAGAGTCATGCGTCTCACCAAATGATCGACGAAGCGTGCTCGCGATAATTACGCTCTTTTCTCTCTCTCTCTCTCTCTCTCTTTATATTACTCATAAACTCGATATTTATACATTCCGCGGTCGAGACGCGGATCGCGTTGGTCATCGACGGTCGCGCCTTAGACACGAAGTCATCCAGGCGTGACGCGACTGAGTCCGACAGTAACGTCGCCATTTTCATTTTTCTGCAAAAAAAAAAGTTATTTAGTAGCGAAAGAAAATTGAAGCGACAATGACGAGCGACACAATCTCGCCGAACCATTGTTCGCCGTCGCGAACGTCGCTCAGCTGCTGTCAGGGAGGACAGGATGGCAGCAACACGGAGGTTAATGATTTCGTTGCCTCCCTGCCGAGAAACAACAATTATCTCACCAAGGAGAAGCACATGTTTCCGAAAAGGCCCGAGGTCGATCTTACTTTCAACAATATTCGTTATCACATCAAACAATGGAGTCTACGAAAAATCATACCAGGTACGAAAAAAGGCATATATTAAAAATTGATAATGATAAACGATCGTTTTATTCCGAAATTCTTGTTATTTTTGATCAATCCAATTATTTTCTAATTTTCGTATTTTTACTCACTCTGCCATTTACCGTTGTGCACATGGTGAATGCATGACTAATGAGATATTGCACGTATACTCTATGACACACATTATGATGAATAATCCCTCTCGTTGTGCAACGAAACTCTAATTATATTCTCGTAAATGTGTCAATTATGCAACTTTTTGCACTATTAGGTAAATTATGGGGAGAAATATTATAATTTTCGTTCCTGTTTTTTAAATTTTCATCAAAAAACATCTATAAACATAATGAGATTCGCTAATAATAGAAATAATCTTGAATTAATTATGATTATCGTATTCTCCGATCGTCGCATTAATTAGTCGCGTATTTATTCAATTAAAACCTACACAAACACATTAATTATAAGGACTAAATCAATCAGTTCGAGACTCGCGATAATATTTTCCTTTTTTTCACCCGTGTGCCGATAAATTTCATACGACATGCTTAATGCGTGATGTGAAAGTGCAGCTTTATTTTGTATTTACTTATTGCAACAGCGTGTTTAACATCGGTGAACGCATTAACGCAATTTAAACGCAATTACGTACGCGCGCGCTAATATAGGTAACGATCGCGCGAGAAAATTTAATTTGCGCGCGTTTACGTCATTTCGGGACGGTGAAGTCTTTTTTTTGGACAGATTATCGGAATCCATTCGCTCCTCGAAAAAAAAAAACAAGATTCGGGAAGTTGTTTTTACGCACGTGCGAGAAAACTTGGTTTATCGAACCGTTAATGGAAACACGATGTTAAAAATAGAAACGTTTTATCAGATGTAATCGATCAAAAATGATCGGGAACACGAATTCCATCGGGAATATTAAACCGCGAATATCTTAATTTCCCAAAATAAATCGAATAATCGAATCGCTCGGTTTTAATCGATTCAATCCTCGTTTTTCCCATCCTTAATTCTAACAAAGATAATATGTCGTTTTCTGTCGGTTCTTTTTCCTTTTACTTTATAATTTAGATTTTTTCGTTTTTTTGTTGTTGTTGTAAATCACCGAGTTCAACGGGTTTACCGCAATTATCGAATCTCCATATCGACGACGGTAAAGTTTAATTGACCGTTTTATGCAGCGTTGTATTGCACGCCTGTCAACCTAATGAGAATGTGTATGCGCACATGCGCATGATTATTTATGAATGTACCAACGACATTATGTTCCTCGGACACACGAGATGATTGACGATCCTAATGGCAACGAGAGAAGACGCGATTTTATGATTTATCGCTTTGGTAACGGTAACGTTGAAAGATTTTGATTTCTTTCGAGACGGTCCAACTTTGACAGGAGACTGATCGGTCTTTTATTTTTATATTATATTTTTTTTATTTATTCAGACACATGACGGATCCCTAAAATTCTGTAAGGATGTCTCACCGATCTCGACAACAATATAGCGTATAAGTCGAAAAGAAACAAATAGGAAATGACGTATTTTTCAAAACTCTCGACAGACCTCGCGAGAAATAGGACCGGTTCTAAAACGAAGCAACTAGTTCTATTTATAATTTTTTGATAAAATCTTCGAATAAATCCAAAAAGAAATTGGTAAAGTCTTTATTTGTCGTATTTGTGAAAGATTTTATGGCGCGACGTGCGAATTTACAAATAAAAATCATTATTCGGAACGAATAAAAATGATTTAAAAAGTCGTTCACGAAGAGTAAAATCGTTTCGTCATATTTCAACCAAGAACGAAGAATGTGTGGAATAATGACTAGGAAACTCCAAGGAGATAAATGACCATACAGCGCGTGTTTGCCGATGGTAAATAGAATCATAATGATGCGCTAATGGATCAATCTCTAGTGATTATCCCAGGAACTCCGGCTTCGTCTCGTCAATACGTGCAAAACAAAATTCGGAGATTATATTTTTAATTCGTTTGTAATGAGTTCGGTGTAAGGATTAAATAAATAGACCGATAAACAATAAAAATAAGTACGATATATAAAATAAATCAATCGATAAATCAATAAATTAATAATAATCGTTAAAAAAATCGTATCGAAATAAAACCTGTCACTGGTTCATCCGACGACGAATTCGGACGTCGATTTTATCGTCCATGGGACTCGTAAACCCGTGCGTCAATTCTCTTGGCTCGACGAGCTCGAAGCGTTACATCCGCTCGAGCGATCGGACAATCCATTGTACATTATTCATATCTTGTTAAAGGAAACGGATAGATACGTCACAGCAATGGCGTGTTTCTCTCTTGTTACGCGAAACAGTCGATCCTTTCATCGCGTTTATAAAACGTGCGAAGAGTCCCAGCAAGAAAGTTTTATCGATTCAATCGGCCGACGGAGAGTATGTAATGTCAAGTGACTATTTCGATTTAATCAAGTCGTCGCGTAGAAACTTTTCAATCTTTTTGTTTGTTTATTTTTCAAAACACTTGACATCATGATCAATAATTTCACTCTCTCTACGTCATCCCCCTGAGAAATCGTCGAGTCAATTTCATTTTCGATCATACCCGGCTCATTTGATACGCGTGATCTTTTTAAGCTTTGTCCACAGGCGCTGGCGATTAAATTCAAGGACAGCCTGTTTCGCGCTCGAGAACTCGAAATTCTCAGATCGTTTTATTAAATGCGTTCGTTTAATATTTCATTAATTCAAATATTTGCATTCAATCTAATTTAATAATAATGGATTCAAATTTCAATATCTTGACAATTTCTTGAAAAATATTTAAAGAAATTAATTGAATTTTTAATATTGATTTAATTTATTTTTAAATTAATTGAAACCAACATTAGTGGGCCCAAATTATATTCTCGACTTGAAGGTTTCATCGCATCGCATGACAAACTCATGCAACGAAATATTTCCGAGACGATCTCCCCCGGACCGAAAAGAAAAATACAAGAAGACGCGGGGCCTGGTTGAAGAACCGGCTTTACCGGGTCCATGAGCGTTTTACTTTTTGTTCGGTTCTTTCTTTATCACGCCCTCGGAAAAGTACTAAATGAACGTATTCGGTATAGATGCCCCAGTGTCGAGGGATTAAGCAAACGAAATTCTTGAGACTTTCGGAAACTTTTTTAGCACGTGCGTGTTAACTGTCGTAAAATTGAACGTCACCTCACCCTTGAACTGAACGGAACATCGTTCGCGTTTTCGCAAAACCTATCGACGTGGGAATGTTTTTAAAATGTAAAATTTTTTCGCCCTCCCGAGGTCCTAGGCACACCGCTTTGAAAATTTTGCCAAAATCTTTGATCGCACAGACTTACTCCTACAGGGATTTAGGCAATCGCAAATTTTGCCTATATCGCGCATATTATAATAATTTTTTTCGTATACGGTAATTTATGAGCGAAATGACAAAAAAAACGTGAAATTTCACGGTTTTTTCAGGATTGCGACTATTCATTTCAAACTATCCAAAGGATAACCATATTTTTCGCAAAAAGAATATTTTGGAATCATTCTTTTGAGAACCTCCCCCCCCCCGCGCGGGCCTAATTTTTTGCGAGCATACCCTTTTGACAAAAGTCGACATTCTGGAATTCTTTTATTCGATACATTTTTAGAGCGTATTACGATCGGAAATTGCCCGCTGATCATAAATTCAACGGTAGTTTTCCGCTCGCACGAAAAATGATAGGTCAAAAAATGGAAAAACGCGGTTTTTCACGGGTTTTTCGGTATTTCGCCAATTAATTTCGAACTATTGTAGGAATAACTATTATTTTCGCAATGTACGGAAAATTTCCGATCGAATAGGACTATTTTGGAGTAATTTTTCAGAAAAATTTGTTTTTCCAAAAATCGCGGTTTTCGAGATTTAACCACGGCCATAAAAATTGTCCTATCGGGATGTTCCTGGGCTCATCCTTCTCGTCTCGTGTACGCAATATTTGCGAGACTAGACGCACACTCGTGGAAAATTGTCAATGCCATCGTGGCGTTGATGCAAAGTAGGTCGCGTTCTCGATATGCTGGTTGGTACGAGACCAAGAGATAAGAACGCGAGAATATATAGATCGCGGTGTATCTGTCGCTTCCGATGACGAATCGGAGCATCATCTGGAAATAATAATATTTCCGACAACGCCTCAGGCAACTCGGCCTTTCGAGTTCCGTTCCAAAGATATTTAAAAATAATCAAACTGGTTTTACAGAAAAAAAAATGATTTAAATCGTTCTTTGACCGCCCTCGTTCGATCGCGGGAAAAGGTTTTTACTTTTATATCTCTCTCGTCTTTTTATTATTTTCATACAATCAGAAGAGACCAAAAATGAGCTCTGTCAAGTTTCGTGACAGAAATGGCAAAAAATAGAGTCGTTGTAAATAAAAGCGGTAGAGGTAGATTTTGCTTGCCGACCATATAACCGGCTCCACGCGCGATCCTGATGATCTCTCGAACAAAATACCTTCGGTTCTTTGACCCGTGGAAAAATCCGACCGCTTAAAATGCACAAAGGAAATAGGTATTAGCATTTTCGAAGATGGCGTCGAGCCTATTGTAACTTTCCACCAGTATCGATCAGCATCACTTCGTACTTTTGTCCAATTAATTTTAGACGTTGACGTTATAATTTTAATTTGCTTCGGCACTTTTATTTTGTCATTAACGTCGAACTATCAATTTATTTTCGTGATTTCGCATTTTTATCCCCTCTCACAACGTAACGCACTTTACTCCCATCGGCTCGCAGCGAGGAAAATAGAAAAAAATTACGACGAAGAAGTCGCGCGATCGAAACGAGAAGTCGCAATAATAATTGTCAATTCATCGCATTTCAATATTAATTCGCATCGCATATTAATATTAATTTTTTTGAAATCGGACGACAGATCGATTTTTGCGATCGCGAAAGATCGGGATGAAAAAAAGAAAGGTGGAAAATCATGTTCACCATTATCTCTCGTCTCTCGTTGGTAAATCTCGTCAACTTTGTCGCGAGATTCTTAAAACGATAGTCATTGTTAATCTTTTATGCTCTCGTCGAAACACGAAGATTTGAATAAATTCGAACGCGTAGAATATTTTTTAACGCGGATTTGGCCAATTTCGCGTCCGTTAATCTTGAGAATATGCGATATTAAAATTCTTTACGTTACGTATATAATTAAAGGCATTGCCGTCTTTCAGGTCAGTCGGGACTTTGACTCTATCCCGTCGAAAAAACGGTTACACGTGTTTTCAATATTTTCGATGATGTTTTTCGTTCAGTCTTTTTACGACTTCGTAATATTGTTCCAGTAGACGTATCCCGGATTTTTTTAAACTTGCCTCGGGCACGAGAACGAAATCGTGATTTAGCTATCTTCGCCTAGCTTCTGCGATTTTCTTCAACCAATCTTGCCGCATGCATTTCTGTTTCTCTCTCATAAATAATCATCCAGTTGCTCGTTGTACTGACACCGAACAGACGGTTTAATCACACCTGCGAACTCACCAATTATCGCAGCCGATAGTTATGGCTTGATGCACGTCATACTAGTTGCATATCGTAATTGGACAGGGAAATAATAAAAATAATAAGGGATCGCGTTAACGCAACGCTCGATGGGTTGGAATTGGACAAGCAAATCAACCTACTTCAAAGAAATAAAAAAATCATTATAAAATAAAAAGAAACTTAAAAAAAACACAAGTGAATATTTACGATCAGTAGAAAATACGAGCATCAGGATATTTCCGTTTCAATTTTGTATTATTATTCAAAACGGACGACCAAGAATTATGCAAATTTCAGGTATGGACAGTTTTTTGACGTCTTTCCTCATGTTTTTTTACTCAAAAAACAAAAAAGTAGTTTTTATATTTCGGGTTAATGCTTTCATATTTTTATTTTTATTACCCAAACTCGAAGAACGTTAAGTATTCTTTTGATCGATTATTACGCTCGATTATTATTCACATTAAAACAGGGAAAAAAGATTTTGGACGTCAGAGGGTAGAGCTGTTAACGTAGGGGAAGTGCGTGCGAAATAATACTTCCGGGTAAGATCGATTAATATCGAAGGTCTTGAACTCTGGGCATCGTTCACCTTTTTTTCGATACGCCTTATCTCGCTACCGTACGTTACCACCACAAATCCATTTCACGTCGTTAATATCGCGAGGCTCGTTACAACATTTCTGCAACGAATTCGTAATCGACCACTGTGCCATGAGTCACATCAATAACATTCGGAAAAATTTTAAACTACGTCACTTTTTGACATGCGAGACGTCGATAAGAAAATAACGATTACCTACGTTTCTCCGATGTCACCATGTGGAATATATATTTGCGTCATTTCACATGATGCGTACGCATGCATGCGATACTTCTCTCTCTCTCGTTATAACCAAACCATTATCAACCGTATTATATTTGCATCAAATTCATGTGGTAGAATAAATCATGTATATCGATATTTTTTTGGTTCATCGAACAGCCAATAGTTTCTATTTGCATAATCGATTTTTTGCATCCGCAATAAGATAATGGAAGGACGAATCTTTGGCAAATTTTTACCACCGAGCGTTGTGTAAATAGCAGCTAGCTTTCTCGTCCATCGAATTTGACGGAATTAATGATCGTTTTAGTACGATACTTTAATCCAAAAAATTTCGATGTAGATAGATAAATAAAAAATTGAACATCTCAAGGTTTTATCGCGATAATTCGAATCCATCGTGACGAAAGATCCAAAAATTATCGGATCATTAATATTCAGTTACCGTATCCTGATCGAACAGGTAGAAACGAAACGGTTAATGCCAGATTTATACGTATGTGCATATTAACATTTTATAAACCTAGGTCGCGCCAAACCGCAGGCAATCGACATTTATGAATTTCGTCCGATCGAGCGATTTTTTTAGCCAGTCGTCTCGTACACGCGCGAATTATTGTTTCGTCTCCCGCTGTGGCGAATATTTTCGAGTTAAAAATAGGTTTTGATTTTCTCGTCTGAAAAAATTAAAAATATTCTAAAAATCAGAATCGTCCAACATAATTTAGATCCGAATTAAGGACTCGATCAATCAATTAAAAATCAATATAATTGATACCTCAAAGTCAATAAATTTTATTCCGAAAAATCAATAAAAATGATAAGGATAATACCGATCGATTCGGCTCGTTAATTCAATTTAATTGTCAGCTGGAACGTCTTTTTATACGTAACGTGAAATAGTTTCCCACCTTTTTGGTCATTCGTCGTTGTCATAATTCATTGGGTAAACTGGTATATCTCGTTCGTTGTTTAATCGTACCTGCGCGAAAAGCTCTTCGAGTCGACGCAAGGTCAGCCAGCTAAATGATGACTAGAATGTTAGAATCGCTGCTAAACATTACAGGCATGATTCTCGGGTCGATACACCTTGTATAACTTGAACGAACCGCGGAGCCTGCTACGTGTCCTACATATATATTTATATTTATATATTTATCTATTACGATCGTAAACGACGTATCGGGCTTTCGTTAACCGTGAAACAGCCGCATTCTCCTTTCCGACGCGTGTAACACGATATTCTCGCGAGACCGATGACTCAAGTATGTGGAAAAAGGGGACAACGACATTCGACTCGCGACGTCGTAAATTAATAAATAAAATCATATCTACGCGCGAGCTCAATCTTTTTTACATTTTTGTCGACCCTCGAGTCATAAAAAATCAGCAATTTAAATGCCCGCGTGAAAAAATAGAAAAATTCGATTTTTCTTTGGTCAATCTCGAAACTTGTTAAATCGTTTGTTATTACGAACACGTCCTGTAACTTTAACCGCGTGCGAGAGAGTGGGCAAACTCCGGTATAATTAATTGCATTTCGAGACGCTTACATTATCCGAGACCGACACGTGAGGTCTCTGAATTTTCCTTTTTTTTTATTTTCTTCGCATTTTAATCGTTTTTATATTTCTCGAAATTTGTCCGAGGACAAACGGTCGTTGCATCGAACTTGGTTTTTAATAAATTCTTTTTTAGTTTCGCGTTCGAGGTGTGAATTAACGTTGATCGTGACTAATAAAAAATTAATGAATTAGGTAAATAGCCGATGAACTCAGTTTCAATGAAAACTTTATTTTTTTAATTCGAATTGTTATATTTTCCTAAATTTAAATTCGCACGATTTTCTAATACTTCGGAAAAAATTCCAGGTCAAAGGAATAAAGTGATCGATAGATATTGCATCGCGATTTATTACTTTTTTTTAATTATAAACGTAAATAATTTCAGAATCAAAGGAGATTCTTCATGGTGTCAGTGGAGAATTTCGAGCTGGCGAACTGACAGCCATAATGGGACCGTCCGGAGCCGGAAAATCGACGCTTCTCAACGTTCTCGCCGGTTTCACGTGAGTTTCGTTATCTACTTTATCGAAATATTTTCTAAATTTTGACATCGACGCTACGATTTTTCCATCGTGGAAATTTCCTTTCGCGTTCACAAATTAAGTCTTCTTTCATAAATAAAATCTTTCTTCCTCCACGTGGAAGAAAAAAAAGCGATATTAATCGTCTTGATGTGTTTTTCGCGCAACTCGACATTCCAGCGAATAGAAGAGAAAAACATTAATGCTCCTTCAATTATTGATAAATAGTAGTCCGATCACGACAAAAGATGCGATATTAATTTATGCAACGTTTTTTTTTTCGTCGTTCCTTTTCCGCGCGACTTTTTATTCCATCGATTGCCCATTATCGTCATTACACAGCGAGGGCCTCGCATCAATTTCTCTTGCCTCGATAGCGAGTTGTAGCGCCGCGTAATCATCGAATCGTTCATCAAAGTCACCGATAGGTCGAGAGAAGGTCGGGCGAAAAAATTAACATGACGGACTCACCGAAAGACCTTTCGAGACTAAATTCCTCGCGATAATGAAACCTCTATCGTACGTAATAAACGTTCGCCAAGTATGGATGCGAAAAATCATGAATAACGTCGAAAAAAAATACAACGCTCGAAGAAAAAAATGTTTACGATGGACAACGATCGATCAACAATGTTGTTGATGAAGCTCGCTCGGCTCGGCTTCGAGCGGTAAATAAAAAAGTGTTCTCTAGCTCTATTTTACGATTCTATGTTTTCCCTTGGTAGTACGTACAATGTACGTGTAATATGGTCGAAGGTGAAGAAATGATCGAATGAATGAGAAAAAATTATATACAAATTTACATATCTAATCATAAATTGTATTATTTTTGTTTTCTCATCAGTCTTTCCGTCTCGTTCCACTTTTACACCAACGAGTTTCTCGTCTCATTCAATTAGCGGCTATTAATCTGGATAATTTCAAATTATTATTCGATCGACTTCAAGTAATTTGCTACGCTTATCCACAAGATTTAAAAATTATACCTTATTGAGAGTACAACGAAGAAAATTTTACATTTTTTTCTTCGATTTTAGACAATTTGAAGATAATTTTTCAAATAAATAAATTACAAAGATAATTGTATATCCTAATCACAGTTTTTAACTTTCTTTTTTAGTGTTCAAGGTGTCACTGGTGAAATTATGGTAAATGGAAAGGTGCGAATGCCTTACAGCGAGAGATGGAAGAGAACGTCGTCCTACATACAGCAAGACTCATTGTCGAGACCAAAATTGACGGTCGGCGAAGCGATGACTCTCGCGGCTCATCTCAAGCTCGGTTATACGATCAGCGAAACTTACAAACACACACAGGTTCGAAACACTTTTATTATATCATTTAGCCAACGGTACAATAATTACCTCGCCCCAATTGTTCGATATTAAAAAAATACAAAAATACTAGAATATTTTTATACAATTTCTTTCTTTAATAGGTCATCGAGCTTTTGGAAATGCTCGGATTGAGTCGTTGTTACGACACTATGTGCGGTCGATTGTCCGGTGGTCAAAAAAAAAGACTCGACGTCGCTCTCGAACTTCTGAGCAATCCTTCAGTATTATTTCTGGACGAACCAACGACCGGTACTTACCCCATGATCTATATTTTTCACTCATACATTACCGAGTAAAAGTGTAAATAACAATCGTTCGTTTATTATATTAATGATTTAAACAAAATGCAAAATTCATATCGTCAGGGCTGGATTCTGCATCTTGCAGTCAGTGTATAGCACTGTTGCAACGTCTAGCGAGAGTAGAAAAACGAACGGTCGTATGCACGATTCATCAACCGAGCGCTCTTCTATTCGAAATGTTCGATGCTCTCTACACAGTCGCTGCCGGTCACTGTATCTACAGAGGACCGATACAGACTCTTCTGCCTCACTTATCTTCGGTTGGTGTCAACTGTCCTCCTTACCACAATCCTGCTGATTTTTGTGAGTACTTAAAAATAAATATTAATTTCATATTAAAATGGAAATAGAATATTATTAATGAAATAGGAGAAGCAGAAGGCTACTTTTACAAATTATTTGTCTCATGAATGTTTCAGTGATCGAAGTCGCGATCGGTGAATACGGCGTAACGGTCGAAAAACTCGCAATCGCGGCTGAGAAAATTTGGGAAGACCAGAAGTCACCCGAGACGCCATCGAAGGCCCCGATTCAAAGTAAGCATTAACCCTTAAACTGCATTTCGGCTCGATATGACCCGGCGCGTTTTCTTTCGTCGATCGTATCTGTCCCACTTCGGACGAATGTTTTGGCATTTAATTTTTACTTTCGGCCAAAAATAACTTTTGGCCCATAAAATATGGATCGTGTACTGCAAAAAATGTCTCTACAAAGAAATTGAAAAAATGCATATTTACCGAGATACAACGATTTGAAAAAACGCCAGGGGTCGATATGATCCCATATGCAATTATAGATCGGCAGCCGAAGTGTGCGGTTTAAGGTTTTTTTTTCAATTGTCTAGAATTTATAATAATTTCTATCTTCGTCTACTTTTAGTGACCGGTTCTGTCATAGAACCACCACCACCAGCTGGTTTCCTCGCGCAGTGTTACCTCCTGTACAAAAGACAACTCATGTGCCTAAAGAAGGATTACACGTTAATGGTCATACGTTTACTCTGTCACTTAATGATCGGTGTTATATTCGGTTATTTGTACATGGGAAGTGGATATCGTGCCAACGGTGTTCTTGCCAACTATGCCTATCTTTACGGCTCTCTTCTTCTCATCGTCTATACCGGAAAAATGGCCGTAACTCTTGCCTGTGAGTAATCACCAGCGATTTAATTTAAATTCATCCTCGTAATTACAATTTACTGTCGATATTAACGTTACCATCGAGAATTTCATTGATCAAACATTTTCGTAATTAAAAATCATCTCTCAGTAACGAGAAACAATAATTTATTTGCATTTCGTTGTTTGTAGTTCCATTGGAGATGCAAATGCTCAAAAGGGAACATTTCAATCGATGGTATCGACTGGCACCTTATTACATCAGCATGTTACTCGTTGAAATACCGTTTCAAGCTGCTTGCGCGGCTACTTACCTCGCGGTCAGTTACTGGTTAACTGGTCAACCGGTTGAGACCGATCGTATTATATCTTTCATGGTTGTCAGTATAGCCGCGAGCTTAACAGCCCAGGCATGGGGATTCTTCATCGGCGCTACTACTCCAGTAAAGGTAAATCTTTGTTTATCGAACGAACTATGATTTTTTTCTCAACAGTTTCAACAAAGAGACAAACATTGTGAGGAAAATGTTAATTTTCCTATTTTACAGATCGCTGTCTTCGCCGGTCCGATCATCGCAGTACTCTTCTCCGTCTTCGGTTTCTGTATTCGCTACATGGACACACCGGCGGCATTTCGTTGGCTATTTCATATTTCTTATTTCCGCGCTAGTTTTCACAGTCTTTTGTTTACTGTTTACGGCGCCGGTAGAAAGGATCTCAATTGCGACGATTTTTATTGTCATTATAAAAAACCGGCTCAATTTCTCAAAGAAATGGAGATCAACGAAACGAGCGTCGTGAATAATTTAGTTTTAATCGTTGGTATCGGTGTGTTGATGCATCTTCTGACAGCGACCGCGCTCTGGTGCAAGCTCAATCGAAGATAAAGCTTTTCGAAGAGGATAATTCGAAGCACAGGGCATTCATTCAGTATTTCGAGTGGACTCGCGCCAGTCCGAAATGAAGTAAGGTCGAGTAATTTTGTTTTCAAGAATGAACATCATTCCTTTCCTTCTGAAACCACGACTTTTCGTGGTAATTGTATCTTTACTCGTTCATCGGCGCAACGTTATTTCATGACCAATCGGCCGAGAATTGCCTCAATTCGGAAGAAATATATGTCGAAACAAAGATTCTAACCTCGTGACGTCGATTGCACTATTTTCGAGCAATGAATCTTTCGAGCCCGCGAATCTTTGACGGATCTCGCGAAAAAACCGCAATCGTGGTAGAATTAATAAAGGAACTAGTCGGGAATCTCTCCTAATGTCTAATCGCACGATAGACAAAAATTGTCGCATACTTAATTATTTAAATTTCATTTTACATACTTAACAAATTTTCCATCGTTCGGTACCGTTGCGAGAAATCTTAATTTTCGACTTACAATTCCAAACGAAAACGCCGTTCTTACTTTATCTCTCGTGGTTTATCGATACGACGACGATACACCATTGAAACAATTTTCATAATGTCGCTTTCGAGGAAAGCCGCGTCATGAAGAAATATGGAAATTTCATTGAAATTTCCGCAAAGAGTATACATTGTCCAAAATCATCCAAACGATCCTATACCTCGTCATCGATTCATCTCCCTAAACGACAAGATTCATTTTCTACTTTACCGTTATTTAATTGTATCTGATAATTTAAGATGTATAGAGAATACAGTCTCTACGGGCTTTCAGGACAAGACACTGATACGCAAGGTGCAAAAAGTATAATACTTATTATAAATCGTTATAAAATATTACGTATGATGATTCGAACGAATCGAATTGACATTGATATGAATATGAGACAAGCGCGTTGTTTCGATTCATATTAAAATCATGAAAAACACAATGGGGTGAAAGCTAGACACTCGTTTTGAACGAAACGTATAATATTTTATTTACAAATCGAAATGACTATTTTAATAATTCTTCGACAGAGTTAACTGTCTACGCTTCTTTGTAAACATGACGAATAAAAGAAGTAAACGAGATTCCCGTAGAAATGAGAATTCCAATGTTGACCGGCTTGATGAAAGTCGAGAAAACGATATTACTGGTAAGTCGATCAATGATAATTCCAGTATTTTTTATCGAACGAATCTTTGAATTAACGATTACCACCTGCAACATTTTTATAAAGAGCAAAGATCCTTGAACGAACCGGAAATGAGTAGTTAACTGTAACGATTCGTTTTTCCTGCTACGATATCATGAACAGAGTCAGCCGATGAGTCAGAGGGCAAAATAAGGAAGCCGCTCTTTCTTTGTCATGGTATGCCTCCGGTTCAAGGACCTTCCTGCTCGAGGACCGCAGTTGGTCCCAGATGCCATGTTGGCAACGATAACAGTACCCAGCTGAATAAAAGTTCGTAACTCGGTATACTTTCATCCATCCACCGTAGACTTTTCCATGGCTATGGGACTTGGCGATCAAAACTGTTGCTCGCCCATGGGTCCCACCATCTTCAAGGTCAGAGTAAGTAAGGCCCCGCCCAATGTCATCCGACAGGAAAGAGAGAAAAAAAACTATGCGGGGCCAAGTCGTGCCAATAGCCTCTTTATATGGATATCACGGAATCCTGCATGCAAATCGCTTTTTACATTCTTAGGCTACCCACATAAACAGGTATGTTCTGTTACTTTTTTTAAGGGGCTACTAATATCTAATAAAGTTGTAGAAATCTATTCTTTTCTTTTCTTAAATATATTTATTCGATAATCTTTCACTGAAGTAAAAACAAAAATATCAAATATTACTTAAACGTGAAATTGGACAAATATTCAATAGATAGCAAAGAAAAATCAATGAATGACAAAGAGCGTCTTCCGGTAATTTGAAGTTTGATTCAATGATCAACTGAATATTGAATGATTGGTGAAAATTGATCAATTGACTTCCGGCCATTTTCTCTAAGACGTTCAAGTGTAAGAAAAGAGGTGCGCCCGGGGAGCAAACGTCGGACATTTTAAATCATAATGACGACCAGAACCTACTTTCTCTTTTTCAAAAGATGTGCAAACAGTTTTCAACGTCCGACACTTCTGTTTGGAATCGAAGATTGTCCAAGTTACAATATATCGATAACACGAGCAAACTCTCTCGATTGCAAGACTCTCGCGTCCGTCCACCGAAAAAATTCGAATTCGTTGAACGTCGGTAAAGCGGAATGAAAAAGCAATTTTTGTCTACACGCGTCGTCGTACAATACCTACTATGAACTCAGCTTTACGGCGCGAAACGGGCGTTGAGTGATTAAAACAGACGGAGCGCTTGGATGGAAAATATTAATAGAATGTCGGACTTAACCGAAGATACGACAGTATTGCTTCGGTCGTGCGTGTGCCCCAGTGGCGTTCGTAATGTTTTAACGCTCCTGTTGTGCGCACTTGTACGTCTTGCTGGGTCTCGAGAGTGAAACGAGTGAGAGCTCGGCGACTCTACCAGTTAGCTAATCAGGCTTGCCTTTGACGGTTGCTCGATACATTCGGTCGCGTTAAAATTAACCGAGAAACTTGTTGGTGTAATCATAAACTATTAAATTTACATGTAGATATACCAAAAAAAAAATTATTTCGCGCGAATGCTTATAAAAAATACGTCGTGAAACTCTCGACTAAAACTTAAAAAAAATTGGACAAAGAAAAGTTTAAACGTTCGACAGAAATTTATTCCTCCTTTTGCAACAATGAATTAAGCTTCATTAAACGTATGTTTTGCACAGACAAAGAGGGACTCGGCAGTGTCGACGATAAATGTACAATCCACGTTGTTCAAGATGAATCGTTTTTAAAGAAAAACAAAACTGACGATTTTACACAGTGATATTTTAAATTTAATTTCGATTATTTTTTTTTTAATTTGCGAGCGTATTGTCGAATTGAGGGAACGGATTGAAAAATTATGTCGGTCACTTCGGTGGATTCTTGTTGTTCGGTATCGAGAGAAACGACGGCTGTGAAAATGGACTTGGAGAATAAAAAAATGGATAATAACGACGATAGCGCCTCCAAGCTAAATCAAGCGATCGGGAAACCCTTTGATTTGGAATTCAACGATCTTTCGTACAGCGTACGAAGTGGTATACTCACGAAAGGTTAATATAATTTATTTTTATTTTTTTTTTACATTTCTTTAATTAAGAACGTCGCAACGTTCGTTCGACACGTTAATTCTTCTCTGTGGCATTTGCTGGTTGATCTCGATAACGCGTAGACTCTCGACGTTGTCTCGTCACCCCGAACGACCGATAAGAATTTTTCCCTTTTCATCGTTCGCTATCTTTTGGCATAGTTAACATAAAAAAGAAATGAAAAAGACACGAAAAAACGTCTAGTTTCTTCTAGTTTTCGTTCCCAAAAAAAATTCTTACTACGTGATATCGATCATTGATCTAACAAGGTCGTTGATTTTTTTCAACGTTGATAAGGATTGCCACCTGGGCACCTGGTTTTGTGCAATTTGTAAAAAAAAAACGTGAACACTCGACACCGTGTCCTCGTATCGCAAATAGAACAACAATTTTTATCCAAGACACTAACGACGAGCCCGTTTTTCACGATGAAAATGCGACGATTGAAACATAATAAATTTAAACTTCAATAACAATGTTATATTTTTTAAATAATAAAACTTTATTCTACAATAATTTGGGTCAAGGATATTTCAAAAATATTTGTTTTTTTTCGTATTTTTCAAGTCCAAAATCCGTTTGTACACAACGATATAATCGAGAAAAATAAATAATCTCTAAGTCACGAAAATCGTTTAGTCACATATCGTCGAAAAAGGAAATTGCTTTCTAACCAACTAAATACAAATTCCAAAAGTAAATCTTACGTACATAATTGTCTTATACTTAGTTCACGCGGTTTACAAAATTATCATTTCGCACGGTTATCCGCGTTATCTTCGTATACGTTAAACGATATCGTCGCTTTACTCGAAGCTCGCAGCGTCTTCGTATCAATGCTTAAAACACGGTACGATTGTTCGCCAAGAGTCCTTCGACGATGTTACAAAATTTCCTCGTTTTCCAAACGCCACAATATCTTACTATTATTTCGTACATCGAGAAACAACATGTCGATAAAATTCGCTCCTCTTATCCATTCTTCAATCCATCCCCCCCTAACCCCAAGGCCTTATTGTCGAAAATTATGATTTGGGTCAATGATCATCTCCGACTCCGTTATATACCGTAAATTAAATAATTGAGCCAATCCGATGACTCGCCTCCCGTCCCAACAATGAACGGCTTTATGCCTCTTCCTGCCTTCGTTCTTGACTCACTGAAGAACGAAAAAAAAACGGCACATTGCATAAGTTAATTCATATTTTATTTCGCTCGACCGGCGTATCGTTGAGTTCGCGTCAAGATAAAAAAATTGTGACGCATATGGAAGCGTTAGAATCGTCCATACTTCCTTTTTCAAAAATACCACGTGTTCAATCGTTCATCGTATCAGCAGAGTCGAGGGTGCCAACGTGATCGCGTTAATCAACTATCGAAGATAAGCTTCGACGTAACTTTTTTTTTATTACTTCGATACAGCTTGCTTTTATGATGACTTAAAATTTTTGCGTAATATTGTCGAGATTACTTGTAAATGATTAAGGGGAGCAATACAATTAGACGCCCGGAAATGAGCCATTTTTTATGAATTTTTTTGGGGATGATGAAATAAGCGCAACATTTTCAAATTTAAGTATAAGTTGTTTCCGGGCTGTACGAGCTGCTTTCGTGGAAAAAAGCCTCATTCGGTTTTGCCTCTCTATCCTCGCTCGACAAATCGTTGTACATTGGTAAGAGATGCTTCTTCATCTCTTCACCAAGTAATGGAGGAAGCTCTTCAAGCTCTGGGTTTTTTCCTAGAGCAATAGCTCTCTGCCACTTGCACCAGCTTTCGGCTCCAGTGGAGCAGTTTCCGTGATTCGGCTCTTCTTTTGTTGAAAAAATATGGTAATAAGTAGCCATAATGTCTCTCTTCATATTTTCAACACTACTAATATTCCTTCGAATACTTACACTATAATAAGTTGTGAGCTTTTTTACAATTTTGTCTGTCAACTTTCCTCTTCCGGACAGTTTTTTTTTCATTCCTCACATTTCGGAGTCTGCTGCCCATCCTCTTCTCTACGTGGCCGATACACTCACTTTTGACGACATTCAACTCGTCACCATAAGAATTTGATTCTACTATAGCCTTGAAAGTTTTTGCTCCATACTATGAGCTACAACTCCGTGAATATTTAATATTTCGATTTCTCCTTTTCACAGTATCTTCTTCATATACTGTAGTATCGAAATATGTAAAAAAATCGATTTTTTGAAAATACGTTTCCATTATTCTATTATATATTCTATATATTATTATTCTATCATATTATCCATAATACGTTTTCATTATTTAGTCAAACTTCTTAATTTCATCTTTGATGTAATATCGCAATTGCGAGAATATCAAGATTACGAGTAGGCGCGAACGATGTCTCGCTCATCCAAAATGGTGATCTTTTTTTTTATTGAAAAATTCCGAAGTATGAAAATCTAAACGGTGAACGGTAAGATTTTATCTCGATCGTTGAATTTTGACCGACGTTTGAGAGACACGATAATAGAAAAACTATCGGTTTTTGGGGAATGTGGATGAATTGAAGATTTTATCGTGCATACTTGAAAAGGTAGACGGTCAAAAATCTTTGAATCACGTGAAAACGAAATTTGATGTGCTCGTCCCCTTTCAAGGCTTTTTCTTCAAGGCTTTTTTTTATTGAATGGAGCATCGATGAAATTTTTAAACACGAGTTATATGCGAAAAAAGCGACGTTCGTTGCAAAAAATTAGTCGACAAATTATATTCTAACGTTTCTTTTGGTGTCTTTTAGGAAGAAAACGATTATTGAATAACATCAGCGGACACTTTAGATCTGGTGAGCTAACCGCGATAATGGGACCATCGGGGGCTGGAAAATCAACACTCATGAACGTTTTAGCAGGTTTTACGTTAGTTCAATTTCTTTCCAATATTTCAAATATTCAATTGTAAAATGCATAGAAGTACAAAAATAATGCAATCATAAATATTATTTATTTATTATATATTTGGTAAAAATGAATTTCCCTATCGCTCACGTGCTCGAGGGCACTACCGTACAGACATAAAGGTAAACGATAAACGAGACAAGCACGAAAAACTTATCGCTAATTGCAAGAAGGAGAGACACGCGTCTGAGGAAAATTGCACGGTTGCACCTAGCGCAACCGTGTAATTTACATTACCCGTATCTCTTCAGGCACGAACGAATCGCGAAAAAATAACAATTTCATTCATAAAAAACGGGCAATGTACTCGAAACACGAGATGCCTAGCGACACGATTTATATCGTAAATTTTTTGTTTATTTTTGTCGAGATTCATACGACAAAATGTTTGTAATAATTTTTTTCTGTGGAAATTTATTTTATAGAGTGACAAATTTATATTCATTTTCTATCATTTAGAAATTCCAACGTGACTGGAAATGTGACAATAAATGGAAAACCTCGCGATCTGACGGTTTTTCGAAGATCCTCGGCCTATGTCATGCAAGACGATAATCTTCAGCCCTTGCTAACGATCGAAGAAGCGATGACGGTGGCTGCTGAGCTCAGGTTACCCTCGACCCATGGCGAAAAAATGCAGAGGGTAAAATTCAAATAGGGAAATAATGATAATAATACAATTTTCTAAAATAAAATTTTAATTCTTTTAATATCGTTGATTATTTTTTATTTATTTGATAATCTTTTATTTTAGATCGATGAAATTCTTGTGGCTATGGGACTCTCTGCCGGTAGAGATACACGAACCGATCGGCTTAGCGGAGGTCAAAGAAAGAGGCTTGCCATAGCACTCGAACTCATTAACAACCCCCCTATTATATTCTTCGACGAGCCCACGAGGTAATTATCCATACACTATTTTTAACATTAGACACGAATTATTAGCTAACAAAATAATAAAAATAATTGTTTATTACGTAATAATCGAAGAAAATTTGTTGACGACGAAAAATTGTTTTTACAAAACATCAACTCGAACAAATATTATGCCGATAAGCTTTCTACGTCAATGAGATAAGTCTGACGAATGTTTTCTCCCAACTTCGGTGAAAATCAAATAATGTCCCTTTTATGTGAAATTGCAAATTGTTTTTTTTCCCCAACTTTAAAACATTGAAACTCAAACGAACCACTGTACGAATTATCTGCAAAGTATTCATTCCTTAATTATAATTCGGCGAACAACGATCGTAGAGAACAAGTAAAAATAAAAATGGTAAGCGAATTTTTATAAAGGTTAAAATTAATATTTTTAATCCTGATTGCACGAACGATTAATTAATTCGAGGTATTTTATGAAGAATAGTCCCATCGTTCACTCGCATATTTCTAAGATCCTCATCGTTATTTCAGTGGCCTGGACAGTGTTGGGTCTAAGCAATGTCTCACTCTCTTGCATACTTTAGCCGGACAAGGACGTACAGTTATATTAACTATTCATCAGCCAAGTGCAACTCTCTTCAATATGATAGATCATTTGCACGTCATAACTGAAGGAACCTGCGTTTATACAGGTGGTACAAGGGCTCTCGTTCCATTTCTCAGCAGACACGGATTGCAATGTCCGACTTATCACAATCCGGCTGATTATCGTAAGTAATACAGAAAATGAGAATATTTCTAAAAGACACCGGAATAAATTTTTCGGTATCTCACATGTCTCATATTTCTATTAATATTGATAGATCATTTGAGAAGAAATATAATGGTCGAGTGAGCGGGACTTTGGTTCGATATTTATAGAACGTTGTTGCCTTGAATTTTGGCAAATTATACATATACATTGACAAAAAAATGATGCAAAGTTCGAAGCGATACGAAGATTCTTCAAATGTCTTGCAAATTATTGAGAGGAGATCCTTGAGACATTTCGAACAACATTTTCGAAAATAACACATTATTCAGTCTCGATTGCCTTTTTTTGGCCTCCAACAGTCATGGAAGTTTGCAACGGTGATTATGGCAATTGTATCGAGAGTCTGGCGTCCTCGATCGACAACGGTAAGTGCAACGAATGGCGTTGCTCTTCCACGGTCGATTGGAACATGATCGAAGAAATGATCGCCTCGAAATTGGACATGAACTATCGAATACCGATCAGACCTCCTCCGATCACACCCCTCCACTATGAAAGCAACAGAGACGAAGATCCGACTTACTATGCCACTGGATTTTGGCAACAGCTTTACATATTGCTGAAGAGAAATGTTATCAGACTTTCCAGGGATAAGGTACTGTTTATTTTCTGTTTTTATGAATAAATTATTTAAGAAATTACAAACATTTAATTAGTTTAGAGACATCTCTTATTTTCCCTCTTCTTCCCTTATTCTTCAGATCCTGACGTTCATGCGGCTTGGAATGCATTTTATAATAGCCTTGCTCGTCGGGACGTTATATTGGAAAATCGGCCAGGACGCATCGAACGTTTTCGACAATTTTAATCTACTCTTCTTCAATATAATGTTTCTCATGTTTAGCGCGTTTAGCTCGAGTATCATTACCTGTGAGTAATTACAATTTATAAATTTTTGCAACTCTCGAGAAACAAATATTCAAACGCTTTGAGGCTCGTCCAATATTTCATTGGAAAAATACACAATCAAAGAATATTCGTGAAATCATTAAAAATATCACAATGGAGCGATAAATATTTTTTACAAAAAACTCGAAATATTTTTCTATCGTTTAAATTGAAAAAGAGGCTCAAGGATTTCTCGCATATTTCTAGATCCATCCGAATTGCCGATCGTAATGAGAGAACACTTCAACAGATGGTACAAGCTACGATCTTTCTATTTGGCAAACAAAATAGCGGATTTGCCGGTACAACTAGCTGCCGCTTCGGTCTATACACTTATAGTTTTCTTCATGACCGGCCAATTTCCCGAGGCCAAGAGACTCTGTCTTTACATACTCGCTTGCGTTCTCATCAGTCTCGTTTCACAAATAATCGGTGTCATAATAGGAACTGGTCTTAACGTTCAGGTAATAATCCAACTCGAGGCGAGGCGATCGAAATCAATTGTTATTTCTCGAATAAAATCTCAAGATTAAAGAATAATTTCATTATTGCAGAATGGTATGGTGTTCGGGCCCTTGTGCATTCTACCATTTATGATATTCAGTGGTTTCTTCGTTCATTTTCACGACGCTCATCCGTACTTTCAATGGCTATTTCACTTATCCTTCGTGAAATACGGTTTCGAAGCTGTCATGGCAGCGATTTATGGGTAAGCTTTAAGGGTAGAAAAATCAATGTTAAAAGAAGCAATGAGAGATTTAATTTAATTCCAATGTACGATCGACAGATTCGACAGGCCAAAAATGCCCTGTTCCGAAATCTACTGCCACTTCGCAACGCCGCAAAAATTAATGATCGAGGTGGACATGCAACACGTGGACTATTGGTCCTCCGTATCGGCTCTCATAAGTCTATACGTATTTCTCGACGTTATAGCTTTCGTCGCGCTCAGACTGAGGCTCAAGATATATCGGTAATATCGGCTTTGCATCGAGCAAAGCGGATCGACCGTAACTTCGTTATTTTTCAACAGTTGCGCAATGCGAAGTAGATTTCCAGAGCGAGGAAGAATAAGAAAAAAGACAAAAAAAAGGACGACTCGTAGAAGCAAGGATGAAGCTTCGCGATGATCGATCACACGATCTAACGAACTTATCTACGAGCCAAGTTCTTCGGTCGTGATCGTACGAAGCGCCTCTTCCGAAAAACGATGAATCCACTTTCTTTTTTTTTGCATATGATTTAATTACCCTGAAACGGTGAGACAGCGACGAATAAAAAAATGCCGAATACACGATCCGTGCGTACGATGTGAAAAATCGGCACGACAATGTTTTTAGATGGGCAATAGCTTTTTTACACCTGTCGCAATGCCGCAGGTGTAAGCCGAAGGTCTACGAGTTGTTCTTGAGGAAGAGGCCGACGTTAGAAACGATAAGTAAAAATATCACGCAATCGATATTCACACAATCAAAATCAACGAACGAAAATATTCTTTTCTTACCGTGGACGATCTAGTCATAGCGATTACTTTTAATGAAAAGCCTTTGACACGCGATACGTAACGCGTGTACTTTCCATCAGAAATAATTCGTTTATTCTCTTGCGTTTTTATTCGTCTAAGCTCTGCGTGTGATTTACAAAGCGTGGTCGGATTGCTCGGGGAGATCCGGAAGAAGAAAGAAAAAACGCTCGCCATTTACATACATATATGTACTGCCATTGTTATTATAATTATAAATTATGCATGCGAGTTTTAGCACGACGAAGTTAATATTTGATTCGCGTACCGATCACATCGAAAGTCGCCAGAATACTCTCGGACGAATTTCACTCGTCCCCGTACTCGCGAACATTTAACTTTCTTCCAAAAAACGGAAGAATAACGTGAAATATTTTAACGATTCCGAGTTTGCGAAAGATCCATCCGGAATAACCGGTTTTTGCGAAACCATCGGGATTTAAACTCTCTTCTTCTACCTGAGGTAGGGAACGATGCAAAATAGCACAAAATGACACTTCGAACCTCGACTACGAATTACGAAGTGATCGAACTTTGATTGCGAGGGATAAACGATATTAATCTCTAACAGAATTCTAGTAGATGCGCACGAGACAGTTGACATTCAAAAAACCTTCGGTGCATTTCCACTGCGCCACAATCTATATGGTGATAGTTATAAGTATACAAACGCGAGATGCAAATGTTTGTTTACCGTTAGTAAAACAGCGAATGAATGAAAGCATTTAGTAAACAGGAGAGGGTTAAGATTTTTGTTTTTTTTGTTTTATTTTATTATTCCACGAAATTAAAGCATACTAAATTATCGCTGGTTGGCCATGATTCTACGATTAAATGCATTCCAGTTTCGCTTTACAAAGAAGCACAGTGGAGACTATAATCGTTGGATCGTTTATCGTTTATTTTTATCGTTTATCGTTTAAAATTATTTCTCTATCTATAAATACGTCGTATTTCGTTTATTAAAAAATAATTTCCTATTTAAGATATATCACGGTTCGGGCAAACAGAATAAACGAAACTCATTATTATTGTACAATTTTGTTTCATATCGAATATAAATTCGTACTGATCGTAGTCGATATTTCTCGCAAGACTGGATTAATGTATGCATTTATTATGTAAAAAAACAAATTTGCATAACAGACACCCTCCTTTTAAATGTCATAAATACATTCGACAGTTGTTTACGCGAAAAAAAATCGTAAAATGAAAGAAAAAAAAGGATTCTTGTCTATAAGGAAAGTATATTTTGTTTTTTCAATTAAAATCGGTTCCTCTACACGCCCTGGCAGTTTCGAAGCATTAGCAATGGCTCGAACGTTATATCATTGATTTAACAACGACTCGGCCCGTGCTACATAGGACAAACATTTATATATTTCTAGTCGGCGAGACGAGAATAATGTGAAGGAAAAAAATGAAATAAAGAAGTATGGTCAAGGGTCCGTTCATGACCACTAAAGTTCAACCGACCAGTTTCGTCGAGCGTTAAATATGTCGACACCGCGCTTTCCCCACCGATTCGGTTCGAACCTCTTTCTCACTATACACATTATTACTACAATCTAAGCTGTTGATGCTGTCAGATGAGATATCGCTCTGCCGGAGAACCGTTTGCTATTTGCTCCTCTGCAACGAGATACCGTCGGGCAGTCATCGCTCTGTCACAGTAGAGACAACTATCGTTTCGTTCGAGCATTCTAATATCGACAATTTTGTTTCTATAACCAACGTAATCTTATTTTTTCGTTTCTAGCATCGTGGCTGAAAGATTCGTAGCGCGTGAGCAAGCGCGTTATCGGCGATTCGCGCGATACTATCATAGTGCTCCGGAATATTCTATACGTTTGCAAATTCTTTCGAGTCGGTACATTGGTCGAACACAATTCGATAAAATATCTCATTGTTTCGTAAGGAGGAAAAATATGTGGCTCTTATCGTCGAAAGACGGAAACGATAGTACGCGTAAGCGAATCGTCGCTAATTTCATATAATCATTTTTCGCTGCTACGCGTAGAATGAGAATGTTGCGTTAATTTTTTTGATTTAAAAATAAAAAATCGTTCGACGATAGCGGTCACAATGATGATTGGAATTGACTTGATCACCTAATACATTGAATGGACTTCGGAATTGAAGAGATACCACATGTACGTTCGACCAAGTGGCTATTTAAGCATCGCTGTCTTTGAATTATTAATATTTTATTTCGTCTCCACGTGGTGATGTTTTTGTTTTGTTGTCGTACAGTAAACCTTGATTGAAATACGCTCGTACATTCTAAACGTGCCACGATTCGACAGGTGGGGGTACAAGTGAAAGTATCTTGAGTCGGGCTCAGTCTGGCGGTGAAGGGGAAAGTGGTTGGCTCTTGAAAATATTTGCTCGTCAGAAAACTTTGAATTCAGCTTTATTTCTGCTATTTCGTATCGGCGTTGAAGACAGTGCGAAAAATATGGGCGGTACGGGAACCGACAAGGATTTAGACCCGTCGAAAAAATCTTTCGGTCAATGCACGGTGCATCTTGAGGATCAACAAAAGCTTCTACACAATGAAGGAAGCATCGAGGCCGATTCACGAATGTACGTGGAATTCTCGAATCTCTTGTACACCGTACCGGGTTGTAAAGGCAAGTTTTTACTATTCGTACGATGAATCTGTCTAATAGATAGAAATAAAAGTAGAAGACCCTGATATAAATTTATCGGTCCTTTCGTGAACGTTAACGAGCTAAACAACCTTCTTTACGTTCTTTTTATATTCGTTTTATGTTTTCTAGAAAAACTCGTTTGACTACAGCGAGAATATTTCTTTTTTTAACCATTGAAAATATTCTAACGATGCTGTAAATAATTTGAAAAATAATTTGAAATACTGTTGATAATATTGATTCGTTGCAGGGAAAGAAAAAGTGATACTACGTGGTGTATCGGGTCAATTTTATCCTGGGAAGCTAACGGGTATAATCGGTCCCTCTGGTGCCGGCAAGTCGTCGCTTCTCAGCATATTATCGGGCCTCAGGTCGTCCAACGTCAAAGGGTCTATAAACGTGAATGGAAATCCAAGAAATCCCGATGAATTTCGAAGATCGACGTGCTTCATTCCTCAAGAATTCGCACTTTTGCCACGGCTAACGACGCGAGAAACTCTCTACATAGCTGCACGTCTCAAACTCGGAGCACCGCATACTCCGCAATCGCGGGAGCTCGTCGTAAGAATTTTTTTTAACAATGTACGAGGGACTTTATCCCAAGTCGAGAGTAAATTGCACAATTTTAATGATAACGAAAATTATTATCACCAAAAAAACAAAATTATTTTTGTTTACCGATATGAGAAATTTGTTTTCCGATCACCTGATGATTTGTTGTTATCGTTGTGAAAGTATACGTCAAGAGAATTAATCAAGACTCGTGAATATTTTTGGTGCTGATCGAATCGAGACGTAACGCCTCGTAAATTTATTTCTTCAATTTTTTGTTTCTTTTCTTCTCTTGTAGATCGACGAAGTTGCAAGTAAATTGGGATTATTGACTTGTATGGATACGATGGCGAGTCAATTGAGCGGTGGTGAGAAAAAGAGACTCTCGATAGGTGTCGAGATCGTAACGAATCCCGCGGTAATGCTTCTCGACGAACCTACGAGCGGACTCGACAGTGCGGCCTCTAATCAGGTAATTGGACAAATCACCTTCTGAACTATCATCGATTCAGTGTGTAATACGATCCTCGCTGATTGAGGTCACGGATAATTCATTATCGTTTTGTTGTTGTTGTTGTTGTTTTATTCATTTATTTTCAAGGTCGTCGGTCTAATGAAAAATATAGCAAAAACTGGTTGCACAGTGATTTGCGCGATTCATCAGCCAAACAGTCAAATGATCGCTCAATTCGACGACATTTTCGTTCTCGCCGAAGGTAGAAGCTTTTATTGCGGTCCCAGTGAAGATATACTCGAGACTTTCCAAGCAGCCGGATTCGCCTGTCCACCTTTCTATAACATAGCAGAATTCGGTAAAAGAAAAAAAGCTCTCGTCCCATTAAAAAAAATAAATAAAAATTCACACTAGAAAGTGTGTATTTTTATTTATTTTTATAAATTCTTTTCTATTTTTTATGCGATAAAATATTCGAGAAAGGTTTAACGACTTTCGTTTGACAGTAATCGAAGTCGTAACCGGACAACGTGGAGGTGACTTGAATGTTCTCTGCGATGTTGGCAATTCCAAGTGCAAGGACTTGAATCTTCGTCGCGCTTATACGAAAAAATTCAACGGCGTCACCGATACGGTGGACACTTCGAAAGTTTTCGATACCTCCGCAAAGTCCGATGATTCCACGGATAAAATTTCGGACGGCGGGACGCGACGCGTCTCCGTTTGGGAAAAACAGAAAGTCCTTCTGTGGCGTGCGATCACCTGCAATCAAAGAGACAATGTAAACAAACGAGATTAATAACGTCATTAACGCGAATGCTCGAAGGTCAAGTTATTTTTATACTCGTTTCGTTTCTAGACAATGACGAAACTTAGACTCGTGGCTCACATAATCGTCGGCCTCTTACTCGGTCTTGTTTTCTACGATTTTGGAAACGACTATGCCAAGGCCCAGAGCAACGTCGCTTGCTTATTTTTCTTTCTTCTATTTTTATTCTTCGCGAACGCCATGCCCGCGGTACAAATGTGTAAGTCATTTTTCAAATTATTCCCGAATTAATTTATCAAATAATACAGAATTTTTATCAAATTTTTCTAATTGCATCCACGCAGTTCCTATAGAAGCTGCAGTATTTCTCAGGGAACATCTCAACAATTGGTACAACTTGAGATCATATTATATAGCTAAGGTCGTGACCGATATTCCTCTTCAGGTAATAAATAAATTTTTTTTAAATTGTTACCAACATAACGATTTATATTTAAATTCGACAAATCGAATATTTTATTTTTGTGAAATTTCGTCGAGTTTATTTTTATGGGGGTTAATTTATACAATCGCTATTTAAGATTGTGATATCGTATACGCTTTTCAGATTTTATGCCCAACCTGTTTTCTCGTCATAGCTTATTGCATGACAGGACAGCCTGCAGAGTGCGATAGGCTCGTGAAGGTTTGGCTAATATGTATTCTCATGACGATACTCGCACAATCCCTCGGTATCGTCACTGGTGCTGCCTTCGATACTCACGTAATAATTTTGATAACAAAAATATTCACGTACCATTAATCGATTAATTCAAACTTGTATTTTATTCGATTTTCTCATTTTTATTATTTTTATTACGAATTAACGATAAATACGTTTCTTTTTATTTTTTTTTATTTAGGCCGGATGCTTTCTCGTTCCCGCTTTGAACATTCCAATGTTTTTATTCGCTGGATTTTTTCTCAAACTCGGCGAGGTGCCCTATTACCTTCAGTTCTTTTGTTCCATCAGTTATTTCCGGTAAATCATCGAGACTCGTTCTACACGATTGTGTAAAACGTCGATAAATATTTACATTGAATTTCTTATTTTAGGTACGGATTCGAAGGAATGTTGCAAGCAATTTATGGAAACAATCGTCACGGAATGATCTGTTCCGAAGATTTTTGTCTCGTCAGCAATCCAAAACGTATTCTTTCGGAAATGGATATGCCCTCGACGTCGTTTCCAATGATAATCGGTACTTTGATAGTTTGGATCTTTTGTTTACACGTTACAATTTATTCGGTGCTACGTTGGAAACTGTACAGAATGACGAAATGAGAAAAAGAGGAAGACCGAAGAAATATAAAAACTGTCTTCCCACGTATCATAAAAATTGTATATAATATTTGATCGTCAAGCATTTCGTCGTTAAATAAACTTTATTGAATAATCCCGCAGAACACGAGGGTAGGTACTGATTTATCAAGAAATTTATCTTTTTGTAACAACTTTTTTTTTTCTTTCGTAATTCAATAAATAAATTATACATCCTTACATAATTAATCCTGAAGTCCCGAATAAATTGTACGCGTTTTATAACACGGACCCGTTTTACAAATTGTACGGAGAGCAACGGAGCTTAAATATTTTTTTAACAACCAAAGCATAAATGTAATACGTTACGCTTACGGACTAGTCGAACGTTTCGAACGGAAACTAATTGAGCATTGTTTCTTTCTCTATGGATATTAGTAAAGATCGTGGTGAGCAGCTCGACGCAAATTCACGCGAGTTTCAATCTTTTGTAATCGATGAAATGTAATTGGCGACCGATCAAAATCGGTATTTATCAAGCTGATCGTTGGAAAACAAAATCTGTCGTCAAGATTCTCATCGAGAAGCTATGAGTTTCCAACGTAGGAAGAAATAGGCCAAACATCTCGTTACGACGAGTATCGCGCAAAGAGCACCAACGTCGAACCAAAATTGATCCCCTCTCATTCCAATTTCCGACAAAAATTTCACCGGATATTTGTAGTGACAATAACCCTCGTCGCAATCCAAAGTTTTTCGCCCAAGACCATAAATCGCACCGATTAGTCTGAAGGTGCAAAAAAAACATTAATTTTTTTCGACAGTCGTCAAAAATTTGGTAAAATAGATTGAGAATTTTTCAGAATAATTACCCTTCGAGACCGTAGCGAAGATAACTTATGTAACTACCCCACTTGAGATAGACCGGTAAGTCTTTGAGCGAGACACCAAAACCGGCGAACATCATGAATGGCACGGAAATGGTCGGGCCCAAAAATGTACCATTCTGTAAATGAGTCAAAAAATTGTTTGTATAATTATTAATTTTCTCAAATAATATTCATTTATTATTTCTATTATTTGTAAGATATTAATACTCACAACGACATCGAAAACAGCACCGATCATAAGACCAACGCCCTGGGCGACGAACGAAACGAGCATGCTTATCGTGAAGAACATGGAGAATCTCGTAATTTCGAGTGGCTGACACGACATCAGATAAATAATAATTGTGAATATTAGACAGCACAGTACGGAAACGGGAATGTCGATTATCGTGACAGACGTGTAAAACATCTTTAAGCTGTACCATCTGTTGAAGTGTTCTTTCTTTAATATATTCATCTCCGCAGGAACTGAAAATTGATCGAGTTGGAAGAATTGTTTTATTTATTTCAATATTCGGCTTGATGTACGGAAAAAAATAACTCACAGGTGAGAATCGTCAGCATCATGGTCGTCATCATGTGATGCATCAGTATAGTGAAAAGAAGATTGTAATTCTCCAAGACTCGCGAGCCCCTACTTCCGGATTCGATGAACACAGCACCCAACATAAGACCCGTGCATATGCTTACGATTATTCGTAAATGCGTGAGTGTCTGATTAATTATAAAAATTCAAGAATTAGTAAAAGAATTCTGTTTTTTTTATTTTTAATCATAAAAAATAAACAATAATTTGGAGATATTTATAAACTCACGGCATCTCGTTTAACTTTAATGTATCCTCTCCACAGAAGGACTTTTAATTGATGAAGTGGCGGAGTTGCTTGCAAAGCAGACTTGCGTCTGGCGTTGTTTGTTTGAACAGAAGAACCATTCGCTTGAAATGAAAAAAAAATGATTGTAATCGTTATAATTCTATCGATTTATTTTGCATCTTTATACTTTCAAAAATATGATTCATTCTGTTGTTTATTTAGTCTTACCTTTCCACTCTTTAGAGCTCAGCATGGACATTGAATTCGTGAACCATTGAACGCTTTTACCATTTCTCGTGCCCATCACCAAATCTTCAATCTTGTCTTCGCCGTATTCACCGCAAGCGAGTTCGATAACTGCAAAAATTCAACTGTTTAAAATACCGTGTTATTTATTTGTTGAGCAAATTTTAAGGACGATTTATATTGTATTACTGTAATCCGCAGGATTGTGATACATCGGACATGGAAGCTTCATGCTCTCGAGGTAAGGGACTAGTAGACTCGTCGCACCCTGGTACAAACAATCTCCCTTAGCGAGCACATAAACCTAAAAACAAACAGAATCTTAATCTAAAATATCTTGAGTAGATTCCGACAATTAGAGTTTATAATTGATACATATTTTATCCTAAAATTGACCTTATGAAAAATCTACCTGATCGAAAATTTGAAAAAGCGAAGCACTAGGTTGATGAATAGTGCAGACTATAGTTCTTCCTTGACGAGCCAATATCTTGAGCAAGTTTACGACTTGCATGCAAGACGAACTATCGAGTCCGGTAGTTGGCTCATCCAGAAACATCACAGTTGGATTGTTCACGAGCTCGAGGGCAATTGACATTCTTTTCTGTTGGCCACCGCTTAGTTTGTCAGCTCTGGTCTTAAAGTGCTCGTAGAGTCCCAGAGTCATGAGAATTTCTTTGATCTAGGATTGAATTCAATCATTATTCTTATTCAATTAAATATTTATTAAATTTCTTCTATCATTTTATTTGTTTATTTTTGTAAAAATCATTCGGACACTTACTATAGCTTCCTTTTGGCTGTTTTTTATTTCAACTCCAAGTTTCAGGTCAGCCGATACCCTCATATTTTCTTCCACGGTCAAGAGGGGTTGAAGTCGATCATCCTGAGTTATGTAAGCACTCGTTCTATAATTATTCAAATATTGTTAAAATCGTAAAAAAATATTCTTCTTTCTTTTCTCCAAAAATGGACTTTATAAACGAGAAATTATACCTTCGAAAACTATCCAAGTCGCGAATTCTTCCATTAACGTAAACCGATCCTGAGATTCCCGTCAATCTATAACCGGATAGAATGTCAAGGAGGGTCGACTTTCCAGCACCCGATGGTCCCATTATGGCGATAAGTTGCTTCGACGGTAGTCTTCCGTTAACACCGTGAAGAATTTCTTTCGATCCTGATAAAACAGACAATTCAATTTATTACCCAACTTTAAGAAAATTATATCACTCAAGAATTTACATAATTTTGTTTATCCATTCAATATTTATATTTTATTATTGCAATATATTAACGACGTATGTTTTAATCGTTACCTTTTCTCCAGCCTAGAGACACCGTGTAACGAATATCCTCGAACATAATATCGGCCGACTGGACATCGTTGAATTCGCCTAGATGTGTACCATTCACACGATTGTTCTTCGAGTCTTCCTTCGTCTCCTGGACATCTTGAAGCCTCGGTATTTGTTGAGCCGACTTCATTTCCGGTACGCTCGTAGCTTCGTGCATGAGGACCTCCATTCTAGATCCTCGAACGATCCACCGCTCTCGATCACTGTTTTAGCTGACGCCAGAGAGACGTAAGTTGACGACTATCCACGCGTGTACACGGTCAACGATCTAGAGACAAAGCGAGTGATTTCAACGATCCGAGTGAGTTTTTTTCCCTCACGAATTTTTCTCCCCACCAGTTCTTTTCACGTTCTCTCTCTCTACCTCACAGACTCCCTCACTCTCCCTAGATTCTCAAAAGAACGATACGATTATTCTTCCTACACGTGACACACGTCCAATGATAAAAAAAATAAAAAAATTGAACATGGAAGAGAGGAAGAGAGAGAGAGGGAATCATCGATCAACGATTAGATTAGATTTGCTGACAAACCAAAAAACGACAGTGGAGCCAAGTGTAAAAGTATCATCGACGAGTTAGACTGTTAAGAGATCGGAGACCGTTCGAGCTCCGGAGGTTGCTGGACTCGGATCTAAAGTCCACTTTATTGTTAAATACACATACGAGGTCTTTCACAGCAATACGACGATACGCGTACGCTTTTATGTTCATCCGTTTTTTTTAATGGTAAGATGTATTGTAATTGTCGATGATTCGACGAGAGACTACCGATACATAAATACGTTAACGCAAGAAGAAAAATAATCGTGACAAAAAATGTTTACAATCTTCGTACCGATATGCGATACCAGTTTTTTTTTGTTCGCGTACTTTTTTATTACGTATTTATATATATATAGATACGCATAATAAATAGAGGTCATCTATAACTATGATAAAAATATAATATCGTCATGATTGGAATTCGCTTCGATAAAACTCGTCGTTCTCGTAATCGAGAGATATGAATTAAAGAAAATAAAGTATTAAATGTCGTCGATGAAAGCAAAAAAAATGTCCCTCAATGCTATCGGATATTAATGTGAACGATCACGAGGTCTCTCAGAGCGTTTTTCGCGCTTTCAATTTATCATATTGTACCACGTGTGGTTTGACAATTAAGATAACGATACAATAACAAAGAAACGAAAATGTAGAATAATGAACAATGAGGAAACTACGATGGGAGACAAAAGACTCCGCGCGAGTCACGTTGCGCGAATATTTTCAGCAATAAATATCGAATGATAAATTTTTCAGCTTCTGGAACGGACCCAAAGTGTCAATAAGAAAATTGCACTGATAACGCTCAAATGTCGTATGTATGTATATATCACCTTTTCTCAGTCGACAAATGTATTTATTTGACGACTGGTGAAAAAGATATTATCAGTCTCGAGTCGACCCTGATCCGTTTCACACACAATCGTACGTACACAAACGTTCACCAAAATTCTATTTAGAATTCAGCGTATCTCGTTCCAGTAAACGGAAGTACGTGAGTTCTTCCTGGCCTGATAACGTATGTGTGTTAATGGAATAGTGTCATAGATATAAGTATTTGTAGAATTAGAATTTTAAACAAAAAATTAAACACAAAAAAAAACGTTTCTTTATTTCTGAACAAAAGAAATTTTAGACCTCTGTGTAATTCGAAACGATTCTTACACGAGAAAAAACAAACAAACAAATCACGAAAATTATCAGATATCCGATGAGATATTTGATTTTGAACAGTATCTAAAAAAGACTGAGATAACGTTCACGAATTCTTCGTTCACGATAACGTTCGAGCTTACCTATATCGATTTAATCGCTTTATTCTTTATCAATCGGCATAATTTCGTCTTTCATTAACACAGCAAGGCCTGCTGGAACAAATACAACGCCCGCAGCACTAGGATGATATATGGCGCATAAATCACTAAAACCTGCGTACCCATCGGAGCACACAAGTTTTTCAATGATTGTCCTAGGTACATAAAGATAAATCCTCTTAACTCTCAAATGTAATTAAAGAAGAGCCCGATGATCCTCACGACCGTATGGTCTTCGAGCTTTAAACATATATTTTGCATCCATACGTATTTCATGATAAAAAAAATATATAAATAATAAATATAAACAAATTTAACAAAATTGACAATCTTTGTATAAAAATTCACGCTATAATTATTTCTTGGCGTATTTAATTAGCCGTTTAATTAAAAATAAAATAGATAATTATTACATTTTTAATAATCACTGATATAACGAAACTTTCTTTGCTTTCGTTATGAATCCTTTCTTTTTTTCTTCTTTCACGTATCTATATAAACATCCATATGTATGCAAACATATAATTTTTATATTTCGCCGGTACGTAATACTAGATAAGCGTGCATGTGCATATATAGGGGCATAATAGATTGCAGCAGAGTTTAAATGGACCACGTACAGTTACTCGAGGAGTAGCAACGCTGGATGATAAGAAATCATGAGCGGTGAACGACGATGATCAAAGTCCAAGAGAGTAAAATGCGCGTGCTTCTCGTTCTCTCTCTCTCTCTCTATCTTTTTTCTCTCTTTTTCTCTTTCTCTCTACGACGTTGGTCATCGTTGTGAGTCAGAGATCCAAGCCTCCTATCACAATTTTCCTCTTTCTCTCTCTCTCTCTACCTCTCTTCCTCTTTGCAAACAATGACTGTATCGCACCTCGTCCCCGGTCTTTACACTTTGTCTTTAAATTTCCTATCTCTCCGACTTTCCCATACACCGTCAATATATACAAAAATAAAACAGACGGTATACACAATTTTTATTGTCAAAGGCAAACGTGCCGCTCGGGGGCGATACGAGGGGGCTTACGTTATTATAAACTCAAACCGATCGCGTGCATTTACTTTTTTTCTTTACAGGCTCGATAATAAAAAGAAGAAGAAAAACTAAGATTCTTCTTTTTCTATAAAGCGTCAATTTACGACACGAGACGGTAACACGATCGGAGATCGTAAATACAGGATTCGATTAAAAATTGCGATTCATCCCGGTTAATGCGATCGAGTCGTAATTTTAATTGACGTGTATTAAACGTTGTAGCGATCGATAAACAAGTTTTCGCAAAACTCGGCGCTTGCCAACTCAAACGAGGGATCGATGGTCAGTAATACGTATTGTAATGTGACAATCTTGTCGTTGCATCATCAATCTCTTTGATGTTTACTACATATGACGTTCGCTCCCTGCAGCCTCCAGTTTTATATATTATATATATATATAGATAATAGATAAATAGATATATATATATATATATATATATATATATATATATATATATATATATATATATATATATATATATATAACTGGAGACTGCAGGGAGCGAATGTCATATATAGTCAATATATGTACGTTTGTATATATAAAAAAGCCCTCTTTGTTCCACATTGCGTATCACTCGATTAACGCATTTTTCGCGATATTATAATCGATCAAATTCGTCACGCGACGAGTGGAATATTTTGCATCGTCAATTAGCGAATAAGCAAGGTGGTAATTTCCACGATACAAAGTTCCCGAAGAACAGGATTTTCTATACGTGAGATATACCCGAACGAACGATTTACGAGATGCTCGAAGCACCTTTTAGCCGAACGACGGAAAATCTAACTCCACCGACGTAAAATCGTCATAAACACATCGAACCGATCGGATAGCGACGGTAAAAAAAATTGTTTAAATCATGGTTCGCACGTTCCGTCCCGAGGACTCTCGACAAATTATCTTGAGAATTCGTAGCGCGGATCACGTTTCAGGGAAGAGATGAGATGAAACAAAAAAAAAATCAAAAAATAAAATAAAACAAAAAAACACATACAAGAGGAAAGAAAACGGATTTCGTTACGTCATGAGAATCGACGGATCAGAAACTGGATGGACGCGTAGAGAGAACCTCGATTATTTATCACCTCACGGTCGTCGAATACCGCGGGGTTGTTCACCTTGAACGATTTCGTACAACGGACTTCTTCACGGTTACGACGGAGAACGAAGGATAGCCCAAGATATGGTACATTTTTCGCATTGCGAAAATTTATACGAACAAAACCTTCGCAATTTCATACGTCGTGATCGTGGTCACGGCCAACTCGAGGAAGAGAGAGAGAGAGAGAGTGAGAAAGGGGGGAGAGAGAAGTTCGAGATAAAATTATAAACTCACACAGTCTTGTACGATTCTCGAAACCGTCATCCTCGATTTCGACATTGATTAAAGAAATTAATCGAGATTAATACGCGTAACTCAAATTTAACCATTGATAAAAATGCCTCGACGAATATTTCGTTCTCTCTTGACATTTTCATCCGCGCGATATCATTTTTTAATTTTTATTGATTTATTTTTGTATTTAATCGCACAAATCCTTCGCGAACCGGATATAAACGACGTCCAACTGGGAAGGATTTCGCGTTGTAAGTTTCAATCGTACGATTCGTCTAGAACCGCGGCGTGTCCTTCGAACGAATCGTGGATAGATGCGTGGATCGTGAACCGTGACGACTATTATAATTGTTTTTTTTTCTTTATCATTTTTTGTCTTCTTCTTTTTACTTATAATAATTATAGAGCAATGCTAATGTCTCGATTGCCCCTTCGGTCGTGTACCAATGCCATGCGATATTAACGTCTTCTTTATTTTTCTGTTCTCTCTCGTAACCGTAAGAAGAGAGTACACGAGTAATTTCGCGCAATCGTTATAATTAAAATTCATTTCGCGACGTCGTCGTTGCAATTTTTATTCGACGAGACGATCGGTAAAATTAATTTTCATAAATTGCAACGTAATTAATTCAAAATAGGGAAACTATTTGGCTAATAAAGCAGGAAGCTAATTAAATTTTATAAATTGCAACGTAATTAATTCAAAATAGGGAAGAGTTCGTCGCCTTCGGAAATCATCTCGAAACTTTGGATAAGCCAGTTTTTTTCCCTCGACAATGTTTTGTTTTTTTAATATATTTTTTTTTCGTAATGCGGAAATCGTTACGTTACTTATCGTGATGAGAGCTTTTAACGGTCGAGACGCGAAGATTGGTCGTCTATCTTGTGTCTTGTCTCTTGAACAGCTCGAACGAAGAGTTTTCGTCCGATCGCTGTCACGACACGAGGTGGTGAAACGATAAGAGGGCTATCGTATTTTACAATGTTAATATTTCTCATTTACACATGTGTATATATATTTCTTCCTCTCTCTTCTTCTCTTCCAACCTCTCGCCGTCGGCCGATCGCGAGAAAAAAAAATACGATGGAAGAATATACAAACGTTTTTTTTTGTTTTGACAAGATTATCTCCGGCTATGATATTTTTTTGCTAAACCGTCCGGAAATCGTCTTCTTGTAAAAAATAGATAGAAGAAAGAAATATTTGTTGGGTTTAGCATAAACTGCTTCTCCGCCACGTGGATAGTTTGAATTGCCTTTTTTGACTGACTCGCAGCATCCCAGCAAAAAAAACGTGATCGGTTGCTTTTTTTTGTTGGTTGCAAAAAAAATTAAATAAAAAAGAAGTTCTTCATCGATTATAGAATCTTTCATCTCGCCAAGTTTCTCGAGCCGGCTCGCGTTGTTTTTTCTTCAAAGAACGAGAGAAGCGAAAGATTTCTATCGGATGAAAAAGAAAAGCGTCAACGCGAGTCGGAACATAATTCAGCGAGAGCAATTGAGAGCGCATTCAATGATGCAACAGTGAAAGTGAAACGAAGCCTGCTCCGAAGATCGTTCGAGGCTGGTAAAATAATACAGAGAGTCGTGTTGCGCATTAAAATTCTTTGTACTTACCAAAAACGAAGCTGTCGAGCGTAAATCATGCCTCGAGAATTTCCGCCTTCCACGAGAGAAACAATAACGACGAGGACGAAGATCTGATAATCGATTTAAGTCTTAATTTTATCGTAAAGAAGTTACACTCGTTTAAAAAAAGCGTGATATTTTTTTACAATTTTGAGATTTACAGAATTTTTTCTAAAGTTGTCCCACGCAGCGGACGCGCCGATCTATACCGATACGTATACGATGGCGTCCGAGACTCCCCGAGGGAATATTAAAAAAAAAATGACAATGTAGTTTATAACTTATTTGACGTTATTTCTTTTTTTTTCACTTTATATATTTTAATTTTTTTCTACGACGAGCGAACGAACGAGAAAGACGATAGGCCAACAGTACGAACAGTATTAAAGTCAAACCCGTTCTGACGCTCGGTTTCCATCACACAATGTTCTCTTTCTCCTTCCCTCTTGAAATCTCCTCCTCGCATTAAGCGCAACAATCCCCCTCTTATTGACCTCTTGCCGATGCTATACATTTGGTCCGATCACTGTCGCGACCAACTTCTAAACACTCTCACGAGAAATGGACGTAAACCCTCCCTCTCTCTACCATCTCCTCGCTTCTCGTCGTCGACCCAACGGTCCAGCATCCGGATCGGCAGAAAACCCACGATTTTATATCCTACGACGCTTTGGTGCTCAATGTCCATTCCCCGCTGTGACCATCTCTTGGCAAAATAGGCAAGAAGATGGATCAAATCAATTTTTATAAATATGTAAATCTCGAATTAATCAAAATTATCCATTTAGAATTGAATCGAGATTGGAAACGAATTTCTCCCTTTTTTTCAATCCAGCAATGACTTTCTTCCAATTTATAAAGATTAATATCAAATAAATAATTATTTAGACTAAAAAGAACTAACGGACATTCGTGTTAACGGAATGCAATCGCGCTTGTACTTTGGTACGTTCGACAAACTCTTTGTCCTGATTTTTTTCCCGAAAAAGAAAACCGAGATTGATAAGGCCAATATTTTCTTTTCTTTTTTCACAGCAGATAGAACGTATAAACAATTTTTTACTGCATTCTCGATGTTTATATAATCTATCTTTTTTTTTTTGACGTTTAATTAATACCCAGCATGCCGTGGGAGGTAATAATGAGTAATGAAAGATGTACAACAAAAATAGTGTCTGCATTACAATTAATAATTATGACAATATTACTCATAAGTACAAAAATCGTATTCTTTGTGCGAATGAAGGATTACAATGAACAGCTTAGACCACATATTTAAGAGGTTGAAAATGAGATTTATTCGTCGTCTTGTACAACAGTAGTTTTCTCAGAAACATATAGACCGTCCAAGAACTTTCTGATATCCTTGTTCTTGACTGTCGTAGATTGCTGAATTAAAGCAGCTGTAACAGAAAAACGGATATAATTTGAATAAAAGGATGTAAATACACAATATCGATTAAACAAACACGAACGAGTGAAATTTGTTTGCTATACCTGATCTCGATACGTCTTCAAGAGAGTTTCCCTCAAGAATCAGTTCGTCCTTCTGTTTAGTAGAGTTGGTCACTGAAACACCAGGTGCCATCTTGACTCGTCGGATGAACTTTTCGCCCAAGAAATTACGAATTTCAATGACGCTGTTGTTCTCGGTGGTGACACAGTTGATAGGGAAATGGGCATATACAGCACGCATCTTGTACAGATATCCCTTGGTTACACCCTTGAGCATATTCTCAATGTGCGAACAGACTGTACGAACAGCTGCAAGCTCTTTCTTCGTTCCGAACCATTTTTCTACCTTCAGTGTTCTCGCATTGACCATCTAAAATCAAAATGAAACGTACGATCGTAAGTTGCGTAATTCTTTACTCGATTTTTTTTTTTTTTTTCCTGTAGAAATAAACTTCAGATCGGATTTATCATTTATGATTAAAATGAAGGGGAATCCACAAAATCATCATGAGTAGTACATTGCATGTATCGATATAATGCACGAGTAACAGTTCCTTTTCAAACTATAGGTACATATGTTATTGAATTTATCAATTTTTAAATACAAATATACTCGATACATTGAATTATCAAATATTACCAATGGAACGAGATTATTATCATTTGTAAAAGAATACAATATGTAAAATAAACCAACGGAAAAATCTAAATTCATTTACTGCACATAAGAGAATAATTGTAGCGTGTTCATCGACTATATGTGTACACGCACATTGAATTACTTTCATCAGGAGTCAATTTATATTATTAAGATTAATAAAAACAATGCCAAGAAACTTTTGCCTACAAAGACAATATCTCTAGACCACAAGGTTGGTGAGAAATCGCGTACGAGCGATGACTGGGTAAACTTGAAAGATCTACTGGAAACGTGTAAAAAATTGTACTCACGCGAATATCGAGGGCAAGGTGCTTGAAGGATCGCTTCAAGATTCCTCTGGGTCCCTTGACCGTGATGGTTCGGGACTTGACTGATACAGTCAGTCCCTCCGGGATCTTTACAGTTTGGTTTGTAACGATCTGCTTCATCCTGTAGCTGAAACAAATTAATTTTGTTGTACACGTGCTATATGGTCGTGAAACGTTAAACGAGGATCAAAGGTTTTTTGTGGTGGGATTCACAACGTAGGTCTGATACGACAAAACAAGGTATACAATAATTTTCCTTGTGTGTCTCTAAGTAGCTCGGTGAAATCCAATGCTATTAACAGTTACATCCAGAACACTGATTTTTATTTTGTTTTACTAGCACTTTCGACCACTATGAATGCAAGAATCCGAGAAGACAGTCCATGACAGCGATGGATCCAGGGAGAGAGAGAGAGGTTATACGATCATCGCTGTTTGAAAAATGTTGTCTGTACGTAAAATATTATTTGGCTATTGTAAAGGGATGTATCGCGAATATTGTGAGAGCAATCAGACACTCGTATAATTCACCATTTTTACGGATCGCATGGAATTCCGAAACACGTTAAAAATCATTACCTTACGCACGCTACAGTACAACCGGAAAAGAGGGATCAAACGAAAGAAACCATATCGCTAAATTCAAGAAGTATGGTGACTGTACATGGGGGAAAATGCAATCCCCTATATGATTAGATTCCATGATTCGTTGGCAGCACTGCGCTAAATTACTTACCCGAGAAGTGGCGCCCTCTACAAAAGATGTTATTTTTTACGATGAACTAAAAGTGCTTGCGACTGCATAAGTCTAAATTGACTATAGTCACGGAGAAAAGAAACATCTTTTCCGTGATTTTAACCAATTCACCGTAGTCAGTGTGTTTGCCGGGATTGTGTGTGTAAAGTGTATATGTAAAGTGGTGTACGTGATCGATGACAGTTGCATAGAGCCTGTGAATTTTGAAAGTTCATTGCCAAAATTATTTTAATGAATAATTTATATTGACAATAAAACTGAGTGGGTGAATAATAATTCGCTTCCTAGCTAATCGTCGTTATAATAGTACTAACAAACTGTCATTATGTAAGTTATATACATAGATACAACAATGTATTATTGCAAAAGTGCAAACAATTATCTTCCAACGAATCACCGTAATATCACGCGCTAGCAGCAATTAAATGTCATTATTCAAGGATATTCAATATATCCACAATGTAAGATTAAAAAAAAAGCGAAATCCTAAGATGCGCATTGCGTCATAGAATAACTTCGCCGCATAATTGTAAACACCTGTAGCTTCTGTGTCTCTACCTGTTGCGCTTTTTACTCGACGACGAGACGAGGACGTGTACGAACTCAATGAAATTTTAATAATTCCGCTCGCGATAAAAACACATAATCTCGATACATATAGATATCAAAATATATACGAGGTGTGAAATTAATTAAACAATTATAAAGACAGTTCTAATTAAGTCGTGTATTTTATGTTCTCTTCATTACATGATCGCATAAATTGACAATAGTAGAAATGCTACATCGATACGCGAAACACAATACTTATGTACGAAAGTTTAAATCGGAAACTTTTCTTTGCTTCCAGTTGTTGGTGGGGTGGACTAAAGGGGACCTCTATTTCCGGGAAGTGACCCCGACGACCCCCACTTCGGCAATCCACAAGAACGACAGAGAGAGAGAGAGAGACAATCGTTAGGCCCGAACATTTAGTACCCATACTTCTGTTGTTTTCAATCTAGCTACCTTACGTTTTATCCACTCCTTTCTATATCACGCACTCTATCAAACCCGCGAAAATACCCGAAAGGAATGGAACAGATTTTAATCGACGAAGAGACGGGCGAGAGTATCGTTTGTTCATTGTTGACTCGTGATTCCAAAGAACGAGAAAAAGTGACTGTTATACCGCCGGTTAACAATGCTGAAACTGGTGAACCTGAAATTACCGTGGAGGTTGGAGTACAGCGTCGACGTGTCCCATTTCAGGTATGTTCCGTAGATACTACGGCCGAGGAATAATAATCATGCACTTGTTGATAATCGCGCGATGAAAATTCTAGAGACAAATTTCTATGTCACGAACTTTCTTACGATTTCCTTACGTACGGACATTTCTCAAAATACAAACCAAGACAAACCAAAATACATTTGAAATACGTACGAAGATTTTTATTGTCATGAAAATAAATTTGCACACGATATACGAGACTTTCAATGGCTGCCTCGAACAAAAAATTGGAGGAAGAATACTTGATACAAATACAACAATTAACGGATGAAAACTAACTTATGATAAAAAAAAATGTATCCAAACTGAAATTTTTGAAACGACATCGATCGATCGATATGAAAAAATTTCTCAATTTACGTGTTTTAGATACCACGGAAGGTGAAAGAAGAATTGTCGTTGAACCAGAAAGAAATCATGAGAAACAAGGACGAAGGGTTTATCGACGTCGAACCCGTGTCGGGCACGTCGTTCGCGCAAACGAATCCGATATTCTTGTGTCTCATCGCGATCGTATATTTTCGTTGGATTCTTGCTCTACTGATGATTTTCGAGGTCGGTTTTCACATTTGGACGCATCACAAGAATAAAAGTCTCAAAGAAACAAATGTATTCTTTCGTTCGCCATTTCATGGTATTACTTCAGAATTTTGTGCTCTCTGCCAAAACGAGAATTGTATGGATAAAGTTGGTAAGATGCAAGAAATACGAATGTACAAGTTTCTGCGCCAATGCAATTACATGAAAAGAGCAGTAACGTGACAATGAAATATACATTTCTTTAAAATAATTTTGACCCAAGGGTATTCAAAGCGCACGATGATTTTAATACTTTAATTAATAATGGCAAATAAAAGAATTATAAGGACGTACTAGAGCTTTAGTCGCTCGAATATTTTTGTATCTTCGGGTGAACTGTACAATCGATGATTTATCGTATTAATGCAACAAAATTTTAAGAATATGTCATGAATTCATTTTATTTATATACCTTCTCCCTAAAATCTCGATACATGGGCTGAAAAATTCGTTCTATCTAAAAAATTAATGTTTATAAAAAAATATCCAGTCGTTTTCGTCGTTTTATAAATAAATAGATTAACAGTTACGCGCCGTGTTTGATGAGAATTGTAACTTCGAAGAGAGTTTATCTTCTTCGCGTCGTCGCGTACGATTTAAATGGCTATGATCCTCTCGTCTTGTTTCTATTATTTGGACACTGTTAATACTAAAAATCTAATCGTTAAAACAAAAAACGAGCCTCGTTTTTATCGTATTGCCAAAATTTCTCTAGTGGCTATACGGCATATAAAATTGAAATCCGTCTCTAAATGAGATCTCCAGAATCGACAACGACTCCAGGTGAGAGCGGAATAATTCGGGCTTTGAATACCGTGAAATATTCTCGCCACGGCGCGTCCGGTGAAATTATTATCGCGATAGCTCGATATTAAACTACGAACATCGCTTGTGATTTCCCCTTCGTTGCTGCATTCGTTCTGAAACGAAAAATACTCGTTTAAAATGCAATTTTTGAAGAAAAAATACCTAATATCGTTGGAAATATGACGTCATATCGATTTTTATACCTGCTGAGACAATTCAATGGTAGAGAGAGGCGAGTCCGAGCGGAAATATTCGCGGATTATTTCCTTGAGGGATTCTGATTTGGACACGGTATTATCGTTTAGTTCCATGCATTGTCGTACGGATGGAACGCTGAATTTACTGAGAGAAGCATGAATAATCTCCAGTTGATGCAGAGACGAAGTTTCCTGCATACGTGCGCGTTCGGCCAATGCCTCGAGTGCCTCGTCCAACTCGGCGTCCGTCATATCTCCCGGTGCGCGAACGCGAATTCCAAGAGTGTCGTAGCGTACCGTTATCGCCGAACGCTCGGATTTTCCATTGGCTGAAATCGAAACGTAGCATTGAGAATGATGATACTCTGTTTAACGACTTAGACAGCTAACGAAGCTGAGAAGATTTCCGCTTACCTGTATTCCACTCTAAATTCTTCAAGTGACTCTTTACAATGCCACTGTCCCAACCAATCGCCGCTGCTATGTCGACGACGGGAAATTCTATTGTCGTACTTTGTTCGTGCGAGACACCTTTCTTCAAGTCCAGAGCTATTGCCATTGCGAGAGGAGGCGACTAAATGAGATATTAAATCGATTATATCGAATTGTACATGGTGATAAATGTTGATAATTGTACGAAAGAGTGTATTTCTCGACTTACCGCCTGGGCTGCGATTTTCAAGGCTCTGGGACCCGCGTAACTCGTGACTTTTGCATTCACATATACCGACGAAAGTACAGTGATAAATCTCTTGGGGTGAAGCTCGAGATAACACAACAATGTCGAGATAGTTTCTTCAGGTATATCGAGAGCTCGTACAGTCTCGTCGGTGGGTATCGCAACCTCGTGTCCCGGACATCGTCGATGGTTTTCACTATTTTCGACTCGAGGACACGAACAAGGCACGAAGATTTTCTGAAGGAGACGTCGTATCATGTGTCTGTCTACGCCGTTTGCGAAAATGTGCCGTCGTAGTTCTAACTTATCGCCGTCTTTCTGTAGAATCGTAAGAGAATCGAGACGTAATGACGATAGCATAGGACGAAATTTGTAATAATCGTTAGATAGTAAACAATTTCTTACCGAAGGCGACAGAAATAGATGACAGTGAGCGGGAAGATTGTCTCGACCGGCACGTCCAACTTCCTGCACGTAACCCTCGAAACTCCCCGGCATGTTGTAATGAATAACCGATCTGATATCCGATTTGTTAATTCCCATACCGAATGCAACGGTCGCAACGACGATTCTCGTTTTTCCGCTCATGAAAGACTTCTGTATAGCTTTACGACGACCAGCTGGTAGACCGGCATGATAAGCTTCCGCATGAGGCGAACATTTGTTTTTTAATACCTCGCGTTTCTGGGGATCCTACATAAAAAGAAGAAAACTGTAACTTTTATTCGATATTTAGGGAAAAAATTGTGAATAATCCATGACTTGCCTGTAAAGAAACTCTGAGGAGACTAGCGATTCTCGTTGCCTCGTCGCGTCTCGTGCAATAAACAATGATCGAATCACAATCTTTAAATCTCTCGCTAAGTACAAGATCGACGAGTGCTCTATCCCTGTGCTCGTCCTTGGAGACCGTGAGTGTTAAATTTTTAGGCATCGGAGTATCCGATATAACACCCGACAATCCATCGCTGATGTTCAAATGCTCGACGATACTCTCGGCCGTTGCTCTCGTTGCTGTGGCTGTGAGTCCGAGTATAGTCTTGACACCCAATTTTTCTATCAATACGCGACAGAGCATGAGATAGGATGGACGAAAATTATGCGACCATTGTGATATACAGTGAGCCTCGTCGATACAGGCAAACGCGATTGGAGGAAGTTGTCTAAGTAGCGCGCCAAAGCCAGTCGATTTTTCACCAGCAACCACAGCCTCGGGAGATACCAGAAGAATATCGATATCTCCGCCTTTAATGTTTTGCATTATTTGTTCTTTGATTTTCGGTGATTGTCCCGTGTGAAGTGCAGCTGCTGACAAAAATACTGGAACACCGGTTACTTGATCGTCCATCAATGAGACGAGCGGTGATATAACGAGAGTTATACATTTTGTGCGTTTGGCATAAATGTAAGCCGGCAATTGATAACAGAGAGATTTTCCAGACCCTGTAGAGAGGGTCACTAGAGTCGATTGTCCGGATAATATTCTCATAACAGCCTTCTCCTGTCCCGGTCGGAAATTCTCATGACCAAACATTCTCAGAGCTTCGAAAACTTCAGCCGGAGTCTCGACACCGGTGTTTTCCGTGTGAGGCGAGCAAATCGGCTCGACAGTACCATTTATCGGTGGTAACAGCTTGGCTAATAATTCCTCCGGGATTTTATGGCCTTGGAGCTTTTTAGGACACGGTTCTGGCTCCCACGTAATTTCCTCACGGAAATCCGTTTCGTCGAAGAGCGTGTCGTAATCCTCATCGTCTTTTACGCATTTCTCGTCGTTACTACTCGATGGTAGTGTTTGGTTCGCAATTGCCGCTTGCGAGAACGAGGGACATTTCGGCAGACTATCGATCCTCGAAGAATGAGCTAGAATCGCGTTTTTCGCAGCCATTTTTTCAACTTCCTCGAGAGTCAAGAATTCCGAAGGAACATCATCGATATTCGGTAGAAGATCCTCGCTCTTTCCGCCTGTGCATCGTCTTGCGAAATGTCCCGTGCCGCCACACTTGAAACAAGCGCCAGCATTTTTTTCCGCGAAATCGGCAAGATCTAGAGCAGCCTCGCTCGAAGCTAATTCCTTTTTCCGTTCTTTCCATTGATTCTTACGATATTTCGAGGCATTGAAATTCTTCTTGCCCCTTACAAAAACTTTCTTCTTAAGGTTTATGCGAACGAAATTCTCGTTTACTTTGCCCGATGCGACTTTTTGTTCCAATTTCTCGCGCGCTGTTAAATTACCTTTGGGCTTTGCGATCGTTGTACCTAATGCAAGATCGTTAGAGGCGACGGATTTTGAAAAATCGTTTACGAGATCGCCGCTCGCGTTTGTCGTTAGTGCAAAGCGCGGAACAACTCCCGTAGCCTCGATACCGTAGATTGGAATATTTGGAACTTCGGAAGTATCGTCGATATTCTCTTCGTCCGAGGGTTCCTCGATCTTCCGTCTCCTATTTCTCGCCACTCTCTTTCTCGTGATCGTCGTGATTTTCTTTCCAGCGACTGAAGTATTCTCGTCTTCGTAAGAATTATCGCTCGCTTCACCTTCCAACGATTCTTCCGTCTTTCTACTCTTCTGTCTCGTAACTCTCTTTCTTGGAACCGTTGTAGTTTTCTTTATTCTCGTCGATGTACCAGAATCTTTCGTTTTAGGTTTAGCTTTCGTGGCGCGTGTTGTTTTTCGTCCCTTCTTCTTTTCAACGACATCCCGTCTATCGATTTCGATATCTTCCTCATCGAGGATTGGTCCTTGACCTTCGGACGCCGAGACTGTCGATTTTACGACGATTCGTTCCTCTTCTTGTTTTTTCTCCTCTCGATTCTCGACTTGATCTTGAATTTGACGAACTGGACGTTCCTGATTTTCCAAAGTCTTTGGTGACAATAATACTGTAGTTTGGGTGCTAGGCAATGGTTGACTGAAGGAGAATTCATCGGCTGGTTCGAGACGCTGGCGTTTCGATAACGGTTGAGAAGCTCCGTCGGATAATCGTTTTCTGAAATTCCTCACGCGTTTCTTACGTCTGTCTTCCTCGGAGTCGCTGTTGCATATGAAATCTTCCTCATCCGTGAAATCTATTGTTTTGTCCACCGTAGGAATACTCGTATTTTCAACCGTCAATGGGTTACTCAGATCCATCGATTCGATTCCAGAATCACTCGTACCGGACAGACGTTCGGGAGTATAAAGAATCGCGCCGAGGCCATTTTCCCTCGAGACTCTATCCAACCACCCGGCATTAAGATTACGATTTATCATAGGCGTTCCGCTTTTGATCAATTGGTGTATAGGATTTATCGACTGCGAGGACACCTTTGCTTTCTGTTCGACGATTTTCATAGTTTCGTTGAAAAACGAGGTAGTCGGATCAAATCCGTCGGTTTTATCGCTACTTGCTTCCGTCATCGAACCTTCGAGACTCAGATTCGATTTGCAGTGCTTAAGTTTGTTCATAGAGAGCGATTTGCGAGGATTTCTTTTCGTTAGATTCGAGGACGTGAACAATTTTTGAGACAATTGAAAACTCGATGATCGACCTATTATAAGATTCTTCTTTTTCGATGGTTTTTTCTCCTCGTTTACTTTGTTCAAATGCGTACCCCAAGCTCCCTCGATGTTCGGTGTTTCGCCTATAGGCAAGACCGCTGAAAATGATTCCTTCGTGTCCGCGCGTACAATATTTTCTGATTTTTCAGGATCGATGTTCTCGGAATTTTTCAATGTCGATTCCGGTGAATTAATGTCAAGATTTTTGAAATTATTCGCGGGGCTAAAGGGCGAAGATGCATCGGTGGTGGTATTCGCGGCGACATTGGCATGAACTTCGTCGGAAAATGTAATATCCAGAAGGGTTTCGTCCAAAACTTGAGTCTTTAGTTTCCAGTACATTTTGTAAGATTCTTTGATAGTGTTGTCCGCGGCGCGTATGTCATTCTGGAAAAAAAAATCGTGTGAGTTTGACTAACCCCCGGAGCGATCGGACACGCCTCGACTCTAATCACGCTGACCCCACTTTCGTTTGAATGTTTCTAAAGCTTCGTGGTGGATAAAAGTGGATGTACGAAAAAATGAATGTTGAAAATGTTCGTGGTAAATTAATCGCTCGCGACTTTTCGTTTATTGACGAAGATGTGTATTATTAATTTCTTTACCTTGTTTGGCTTGCGACCATATTTTTCCATGAAATCGCTCTCCCACAGCTTAACTCTCAATTTATTCTTCTGGTACTTGGTCTTAAAGACCGGATCTTCGAGAAATTCCATAACGATCGTTCGTTTATCGTCACTTTCATTCAACAAACTTCGCCGATTTACAATAGAAAAGAACTTGCGTGTACTTGGACTTCCAGGTTACAGGACATACTGGCAGAGCTGCCAGATCGCGCGCGAAATGTACCCCCTCTCTAGCGTCCTGCGCGCCCATCACACAATCATAGTAGCGCGTGTCCGTGAGCGAGCGATGCTCGGACATCTTCGGAAAGAGCCGAGCGCGGTCGGCCAACTTCGACCGTGCCTTCGGCAGCTACACCAATACATGGACGCTGAGCCCGTTCATGTGCGGCCAAGCCGAAACTGAGGCTTCGAGCGAAAAAGCAATCTGATGGGAAGACCAGAGGCCCAAATTTTGTTTATTTTTTTTTCAATATTTTTTTTTAATATTTATACGAAGTGAAGGTGACCACCCACACATTCATTTGCCAAAGTAGTACGCGCGCAACTCTTAAGAACTTTGTAAAAAATCGACTTTTAAAAATTGCCTAGCCCGGTAAAAGAAGCTCACGTTTAAAAATTGTTAACTGGTCGAGTGGTCGAGTGGTGAGCGTACTCGACTAATAACTGCTAGGTTGCTGGGTCGAATCTTGCCCGTGGGTACCTTTTTTTCGATTTTTATACCCAACAATAAATTAATTTTATATGCATAATTGAAACGCTACTTCTACAGAACAAATATCCACTTTTTTTTATTTCAGAAATGCATTTTATTTATTTAAAATATTTTTGTGGTGCACATGAAATACAAAATGATATATACATACACTACCGGCGAAAAGTTTCCGGACAAAAGTTGAAAACAGTGCCGGAACAGATTTTTATGCCATTTCGCCGGTAGTTGGCCTAGGCCAATTTAACCAACGCCATTTTAAAGAGGAGGGATTTACCATCATTTTGGCATAAAAAAAATTCACGAAAATTTGTAACGCATTTACGTTACAATTTTTTTTACCACAAACGAGGTCCACTCGAAAAAAAACAAAAAAACGAGAAATAATGGTCGTGTTCAAAACTGTGTGATCATTGTAAAAAAAAATCGTGATTTTTTTTTTAAAAAGCCAAAATGAAGGTAAATCCCTCCTCTTTAAAATGGGGTTGGTTAAATTGGCCGAGGGCAACTACCGGCGAAGTGGCATAAAAATCTGTTCCGGCACAGTTTTCAACTTTTGTCCGGAAACTTTTCGCCGGTAGTGTATGTATATATCATTTTGTATTTCATGTGCACCACAAAAATATTTTAAATAAATAAAATGCATTTCTGAAATAAAAAAAAGTGGATATTTGTTCTGTAGAAGTAGCGTTTCAATTATGCATATAAAATTAATTTATTGTTGGGTATAAAAATCGAAAAAAGGTACCCACGGGCAAGATTCGACCCAGCAACCTAGCAGTTATTAGTCGAGTACGCTCACCACTCGACCACTCGACCAGTTAATAAATGTCAAACGTGAGCTTCTTTTACCGGGCTAGGCAATTTTTAAAAGTCGATTTTTTAGAAAGTTCTTAAGAGTTGCGCGCGTACTACTTTGGTAAATGAATGTGTGGGTGGTCACCTTCACTTCGTATAAATATTTTAAAAAAATATTGACAAAAAAAAAAAAAAAAATTTGGGCCTCTGGTCTTCCCATCAGATTGCTTTTTCGCTCGAAGCCTCAGTTTCGGCTTGGCCGCACATGAACGGGCTCAGCGTCCATGTATTGGTGTAGCTGCCGAAGGCACGGTCGAAGTTGCCCGACCGCGCTCGGCTCTTTCCGAAGATGTCCGAGCATCGCTCGCTCACGGACACGCGCTACTATGATTGTGTGATGGGCGCGCAGGACGCTAGAGAGGGGGTACATTTCGCGCGCGATCTGGCAGCTCTGCATACTGGCAATCTCGCGTCCCGCGCAAAAGAGATAGAACAACAGCTGTGACGCTGCCGAGTCTCGTGTGCGCTTGCGTATACCGCACTTGCCAGAGAGGAGAGGAAGATCATGTGGGTACTTTGATCGTTCGGTTTAAATCACCGATTTCAGCTGACACAGCTGTAAAAGTTTGTTTTCCGTTAATGTTTTTTTTTCCTTCTCTTTTTATGATTATTTGGATCGCAATCGAGGGTAACGACGTACGCAAAAATCATCGGGTGCGAATGTAATGCGCACAAATATTGAGCTAGATACGTATATCTATTTATTTATATTATTTATATTATGTACAAAGTATGTCCCTATAATCCTACATTTTTTCTTCTGGGGTGCAATGGATAAATCTTTTATATACACTCAATATTAATTCTTAGATACACCAAAAAACCGCACAGTCACGAGATAAAGAGAACAAAAAGAAAAATCGTTTAATATTATGTATATAATAATTGTATAATCAAACTGCAATCCATTATTTATATCTCGCCATTTAAGTAGTATACATAGTTCATTCCGTTTAATGTGTGTTACCTTTTTTTTTGTTCTTTTGTTTATCCTCTTAATCATTTTTTAAAATTATTTTACGTTGTTTCCTCCTATTGTTGTGGTTGTTTTTTCTTTTTTTCTTTTTTAAATATTATTATTTAATATTACTATTTATCATTATTATTTTTGCTCGTTTAGTGTACATTAGTAACTCACGTAACATTCATACACCCTTTTAATTATAGGTACACTTTTGTTTTTCTTTTCTTTCTTTTTTTTATGCTTTTTCCATTATAAGCAGTCGGTCAATGTTGAAAGAAATTTATAAAAATATGTATGCGTTCGAGTGTGTGTCTGTGTGAGGGTGTGTTTTTATATGTGAGTATGTAGATCCTATGTATTCTTATGCACTCTCACTGGCGGTGACGTTGTTTTCCAAAGGGTGTTTTTTTTATCTTTTTTTGTTTCTCTCTACAATATATTCAAGGTATATATTGTTCAATAAATTATAGTCGGACTACATACGTTTCGCAACTAAAATTCAAATCTACGTACTTGTACTTGTTTTTGCTTTTTTCTTTTTTTTCACATAAAGTGACGGTACATATAGATTGGAAAAGCACGGTGGACCGCTTGATATGACTCTCATCATTACTCAGTCGAGTACGAGTTTTAATTCAGCGTGAGAAAGAAAAATAATTTGAAAAAAAATGTTCCTTCATCGCTCTTAAACGAACCGTACAAAGTTCCAGTCTTGCGAGTCCACTGTGCAGTCTCGCTCTTCGCGCAATTTTATCCACAGATTAATTTTTCTCCTCTCTCTTATTTTTCGTTCCTCCGTTTTACATCCATATTTCCATTGTTCTTTGTTCTTTTTATCATCGTCGTCGTATGTATTTTCCTTGCCATTCTCATTGTATTCGCAGAAATTTATAAGCTCGGTAATAATTCGCGCCTCTATCTCACTCGCGGATTTTTTTTTTGTTTTTTTTTGTTTTTATCACGGCGTAACACGGATGAATTTAGTTAATCACCACTGAAAATTGCAGATAGACACGTCGTACACATTGTGTTATTCTCAAAAAATTTCTTACTTCGAGAGACTTAATATTGTGTTGTTATTTCTTCTTCTTCTTCTTCTTATTCTTTTTTTTTTTGTTAATTTTCTTTTTTAATCAGCCACATATTGAAAAGGCACTGAACGATAGATAGGGTCAGCTGCATTATACGAACAGACATGCATTTTTTTTTCAAGGCGATATCATATTAACTGGAAATAACGTTTTTTTGTTTTTTCATCATTTTCGCATTTGTAAAATGTTTATATGCGTATATAATAACCGATTCGCAGAACGAATATTCCGCACGTTACACAAGAGCGTTGATTATTTTATTAGGACACCATAAAGTCCGATAGTACTGATAATTCGTTCGGGTAAAGTCTCTTTTTTTTTTTTTTTTCGAGTGAAAAAGAAAAAAAAGGCCATTTGTACAAACGATAATTGATGAATAACAATGAGCTAATGGCTAAGAAAATTTGCAGTACAATTTCTGTATCTTCTTATTTGTTTTCGTTTTTTTTTCATCTTCTTTTAATCCGTCGACGTTCAAGCGAGTCTAGTTCTTTTGCTCACAAACGCAAAATATGTTTCGCAGGCGTTTTTAAATCTAATGTTTGTGAACTTGTATATGTTCTTTTTTTTGCTTTTCTTCCCCTCTTTTTTTTGTCAAAGCGCTTTTAAAGCACTAAAGTGGACGCATCATTCGTCTAATAATTATTCCCATTATACAACAACGTACTAACAAAGATACAGATCGTGAAAGATTCAACCTTTATTATTATTTTTTTTTATCGGGCTCATCTATCGAAAAGATTTCTATTTTGTTGTTCTTCTTTCCCTCTTGTAGTATGTAAAAAGTAAGTGCCACACCACAATAATCACAGACGCAACCACCGCCGGCAGGAGCAATAAAACAAAAACGAAAAACGAAAAAAAAAATCGAATAAAAAATCAAATAAGACACTGTACTATCTCCTTTTCGAAACTTGATTTGAGATTATTTCATACCTTAATTCTAAGATAGGATAGTGCCATGGTTTTATCGTCAAGTTATTTGTTTTTTCTTCTTTTTTACGTTGAAATTTTTCACGTCGCTTCTCTCACGATTAAGTACAGACTCGCTAATATAATCAAACGCTGGACTTTTATACAGAAGCAAGTTGTTATTTTTCACTTCTCTTTCTCTCCTCGCTACGCAACGAGTCTCAACTAAAAACGTACATCTCTGGTCTGATTGGAATATTGTCGAATAATATTTGATTTCTCATTTTCTCACATTTACAAACTGAGTCGATGGTCTTGGTTTTTCTTTTTTGTTGTTGTTGTTGTTGTTGTTGTTGTTCTAATCAAGTGTTCCCAGGCTTTCTATAAATGTTTGATAAATTGTTTGTTGAAAAGGAAATAAACGAATATCTCATATCGATATGAGGTCTGCAAAGCATACGTGGGAATATTATCGTAGTCATATATAATATATATAATATATAATATATATTCCAGATTCTTTCACATCATAACTCTCATTTAACGTTACGTCATTTCATCGACACTCAATGAATTAAATCGACGCGATTATCGTGGACGAACGTAAGTTTACACGCTCGTATGATAATTCGCGCAACCTCAACTAATTTGCCATTCCAGCGAAAAATACTGTCAGTCTCACTTGTTAAAAATATCGGCAGTTTTTTCTTATATATGCCCTGAATGAAACACCATGCACGATTAGTTGTTCTTTTTCCTTCTATGTGGTATTTTTATTTTTTATTTTTTATTTATTTATTTATTTTTTTCAACGACAGTCACAAGCATTTTCTCGTTTAGAAAATTGTCAGGCTGTCTTTTATTTTTATTTTCTTTTCAATCTTTTCTCTTTCGTTATCTTTCGTAATGCACTGTTCGTTTATAATGCTAGGCCTCCTAAAAAATCTAATATACGTTTGTTTTTTTTTCTTTTTTTTTTGTACGATTAGTGAGAACGAACGAACGAACGAACTACCTGGATTAGTATGCGTTTTTAAACGTGCAGCGTTGGAAAATATTTTATAGGCGACGCACCGAGAACGAAAGTGAATATATATACATATATATTTATATGTATATATAGACACAAAACGAACTGTTACAGAGCGATCATTAAACCCTATTTAGCCGCGAGAATAATCTGTAAACGAAATAACAGTAATTAGTGTTTAATTTTGAAATCTGTCACTTTACATGGTGGTAATAAACAAATTTTCGTAGACCACATTGTATTACACATTCCAGTAATAGTTAAAAAATCAGACTTTCTAGGCCAACGGCCCATGAAACCGAGTCGTACGTTACACTGTGGTTTTTTGTTCATAAGGTTTCTCTTGGGTGGGTTTTTGTTTGTTTGTTCAGAGGTCTAGTCCGATCACCGTTTATTCGAATCCATGGCTCAAATTGCAGAAAAAAAAGAAGAAAAAAAAACACGTCCGTCAACTACGATCGACTCAAGTCTCTTGATCGTTCTCTCGGCTTTTACTCGCATTTATTCGAACGAAAAACAAAAAGAAAACGGAAATTAAAAACATTTTACAATGTCGATACGATCACGCACGCCTTGGATCTTCATAAATAGTGAGAGTCTACACCAATTTAATTTTCTCTTCTTCTACTTCCTCGTCCTCTCCCTCCTCTTCATTATCTCATCATCAGCTTCTTCTTCTTCTTCTTCGTCTTCTCTTTCTTCAATTTTCTTCGTCACCTTCTTCTTTGTATGCCTTCGAATATTTATGTCAAAGCAATGTCAGAATGTCATTCTTATTTACTACTTAATAATATATTTGAAATTTGCGCACGATCTCGCTCTTTTCGCATCATCCACGTAGAGATTTTTTTCTTTGCTTTGTCTTTGCTTTACGAACAACATTCACTTTGCTCAAATAATTCGAAGGATGGAAGTTCGGGTTCGGCACTGCCCCGCACATACACACACACACACATACGTAATACACACCCACGCACATACACATCAATTCGTCGGATCCAAGACATTTTAATATACCGAATCGGTCTCAATTTTCTTTATACTCAGCCAATGTGATTATTTTTTTTATCGATTATTTTTCAAAAGTGCTATTCTCATCTTCTTCGTTCTCTTCATCTTCTAACTTCCTCTTTCTTCTCTCTTCTTCTTTACATATTTTTTGTTTTTCTTCTTTTTCTTTTGTAATATAACACACGAGTGTAATGTAGCTTATATGCATATCTAATCGACTCGAATCGTTTAAATCGTATAGCTTGCCGAAAGAGCTTGAAAAAAATAAAATAAAATAAAATAAAATAAAGCGAACGAACAAAAAGTAAAGAAGAGAAAGAAAGAAGAAACGAAAAATAAAAACAAGTTGATTTACTCGTAGAGAAGCCAACGCTGAACTGTCGCTACAGCACCAACGAATTATAACTTTAACTAATTATAATGAACACTCGAATCTGTGTTTCGCAGCCGTGCGGTAGTTTTTTTGTTTTTCGTTTTTTTTGTGTTTTTTTTTGTTTTAATATATATGTATGTATATATATAACACAGGGAACTCCGACATTGTTCATTCGATCGCACGGTATACATAAAAAGAAAACAAGGAAAATTAAAAGGCAGCATCGCTAACTTAAAATACCATTACATACGTCCAATAATCGTTTATAATTCAGGAGTTTGGTTTTTTCGTTTTTTTTTCGTGGTTTTGTTGTTGTTGTTGTTGTTTTTTTTGCATTTTTTTTCTCTTCCTTTTACGTTGTTTTGTTCAGCATCCATTACCTCAATTCTGCACGCATATCAGTAACAAATATATCATATGCGCTCTTTTTTTGTTTTTTGTTTTTTCACTATAATGTATAGATACATATAATCGTATAACATCTAAAGCCAAGCTCCTGTAATATACATAACACTTGAGGCACTTAATTGTGTGCTCAAATACCGTTTTTGTTTTTATTCATTATTTTTATTATTATTATAATTTTTTTTTGTTGTTTTTTTTTCTGTGACATCGTCATCTCTTATGTTACCGGCCAAAGCATAATTCTAAACCGTATGTTATCCTCTTGTAACGATAGTATTAAAAAAAAAAAAAAAAAAAAGGGACTCGACGTGGCGCGGACGCAGAGGAAGAAGGACAGGTGAAAGGGAGAGGGAATTAATCAGTGCCGTAATTAGGTATCGGTATATGTGAACCACGTAACAAGTGGAAATTTGTGGATTCGTAACAAAAAAAAAAGAAAAAAAAAAGAAACTGATACGCAAGAGAATTTTTTTTTGTTTTTTTTTTCAAGAATATCACGATACGATCGTTCAACGTTTGATCGCGTCATTATTATCTTTACCGCGTCTTGCTTTGTTTTTCTCTCGATAGAAGAAACATTGTAATGTGTCTCGAAGCAAAAATTTGTATCGTCACATCGTAAACCTTCGGCACCAACAATTAATCGCGAATACGTGTAATTCTTCGAAGCAAAATTATGCAAAAATTGCGAAAAAGAAAAAAAAAAATAATAATAGTCCGCGATTGTACCATGGATAGAGAGAGAGAGAGAGAGAGAGAGATGTACGTTTATTCGAACAAATCAAAGGAACCCTTTTTTTCTCGCTCATTGTCCCTACCGAAAAATCATCGGATCGTGAGGAAAACGATGCGAGCCTTTGGCAAATACCGCGCGAAAGAATTTTTCGACGAACAAAACAGGGACGAAACGAAAAATCGTAGTTTATGTTCTTTTTTTCTCTTTTTTGTTTGTTTGTTCTTTCTCTTTCCCTTTTTTTTATCACACGTTCGTTGCTTCGGTACGTTAACTGAGTGCACGGGTTTTTATTAATGATTTGGCACAAAGCTAATGATTTTCCCTCGATTACGGCCCTGCGCTATATGAGGAGAGACAGTGGGAGAGATAAGAGGAAGGAGGGGGAGAGAGACAGGGAGGGAGAGAGAGACAGACAGACAGTCAGAGACAAGAGAGAGAAGAGAGAAAGAAAGAGAGAGAGAGAGAGAGAGAGAAAGGAGGACAAAAGGAATTAAAAGATTAACACCTTATTTTTAACATTGTTTTTTACAAACTAACAAATATGTACCTCCAAAATCACAGAACCAAAGCAATAACAATACTCTCCTACACAACGTATTATCCTGCCAGCAACCATATTTTTCTTAAATCGTAGGGCTCAAATTAGTGTCTCTTTAAATAATTTGTTTAGAATCCGTTGATTTTTTCTTCTTCGTCGTTCTTTTTCCTTTGTTGTTACTTTTGTTGTTTTATCTTCTTGTTATTCTTTCGTTTTTTTTTTTTTTTTTAATAATTGGTACCACATTCATTGTAGGCGAAGTCACTGTACAATGTAAAAACTTTCTTCTTCTTTTTTTTTCCTCTTTATGTATATTTTTCTTTCCTCGTTTTTAAATTCTTCTTGCCCGCTAATGACACCACTTTGGGACACGAGCAGCGGGGTAGATAATCGATCCGTTCGTTCCGTAAATGAAGTAAGGGAGAAAAAAAACCCACTAAATATCGAAATTGATCGGAGTAATAATCTGTAAATTCGTTCACGTCGTTCAACGCGAACATTGACGACGATTAGAAAATAAGAAGAAAAAAAAAGAAAAATCATTAAAATATAATCGATTATCTCTCTCTCTCTCTCACTCCCTCTCTTTCTCTCGAGTACTCACATATTGGCTTTAATCATTTCCATCCTTTTCGTCTGTTTTGTGTTTTGTACAGGGCAGCTCGCGACTGTGCTGAGCTACTTGGGCATAGCTTGGCCTGGTAAGGTCCTGCGAAAAGAAACAAAATACGATAAGTTCGAGAATTAAAAAAAAAATTCATTCGATAAAGATATAAACGTGATTGCCCAATTAAAAATAACAAAAATCACCGGACGAGGCACGAATTACGGTAACACAATATCGTTCGTTTTTTTATTATTACAATTACTGTGCAATGATTAATCTTTGCATGGTTTTTTTTCGCTCTAAAAATATATCTCTCTTTCCGTTCATACCCTGTGGTCGAGCCACGATTATAAATGTAGTAATATGTATGTATGCATCGACGTTTGACCATATCGAAGGAAAAAAACACACACACATACACACACACACACACACACACAAGTGTGTATAAAATTTATTCGAACGATATCGATTAATTCCCAATTGATCGTTCGTGACATGCTGTACTGTAATATATGATCGTTTGAAAACCATGTGTTCAAAAACTGCAACCTTGCGGACAAACATTACAAACGGGACTGCACGGCGATGTGACATTAATGAAAAGATTAAATAAAATAATAAATAGGAGAGATAGGATAAATAGGTCTTAATGGGTGAACGAAGTTGGCACAATCTCTATATATAATAACGAGTATACAAAAGACACAGAGAGAAATAGAGAAACATTAAGAAGCGCGAAACGAGAGTCACCATAGGATAATAGTGTTTTTTCGTTGTCGAAAGAAATTTCGAAAAGGGCAGAAAATAAAAAGAAAATAACGAACGAACGAACAAACAAAAAGACGAAAGAAAAGTACAATCACGTATGCACATGTACCTCTACAGAATCCAACAGGTATATCCATTCGAGAGAAACGTGAAGAGGAGAAGTGAGGAAGAAGAATCTCGAGAAGAATAAAAATCAAAACCACATCGAATATTCGTCATACGAAAAAAGAAAAAAAAAGGAAAAAAACTTTCTTCCTCCGACACATATAACATGAATTACTTACTAACGGAAGGGCAGTCGCCGATCCGGTATGTGACTGAGGATTCTGTGGGGCAGTCGGGTCGTCACAATCGCACCTCGTTATCGGTTCGGTATCTTCTTCCGCATGTGCATTTGTACTTATGGCCTCATCCACACCATTCACCATGTTCGAGTCATCAGTCTTTAAAGATCTGTCAGCGGTGGATTTTAATAATGAAGAGAATTTTTCGATCCTCGTCGCGTTCGTAACGATTATCAATTTATAATAAATATGATATCCCTCGTTTTCTACGTTTTCTTTCTATCTTTTTTTTTTTTTTTTTTTCATTTTCAATAATCATTATCGAAAGTAACCAGAGCATGAAAAATATACAATATAAGAAAAGGAATTAAAATTGACTACTTTCAGTAAAGGGCCCATGCACGACTTAAAACACCAGCTACGTATCAACAGGTTACCTATAAAATTCGATAGATGGAACGAGATACGAAAAAAAGAAAAAAAAAGTAATTTACACTTTTGTCAGCCAAAAATACAGTACGAATTTGTGTCTTGATCTCTCGAGTGAGGTGGCTTCGGGGGATAAATCGGGGTCTTGCAAGGTTGCCACACACGGTTAACAAACCAAGTATACACATCGTTTATTTTACTCTTTAATTACTGACAATGATTCATCTATAGTCATTACCAAATAATAATAATAATAATAATAATAATAATAATAATGAAACCATGCGTTTTTTTTCTTTTATTTTGTATTCACGTGTCGAAAAAAATTACAGCTTATTTCGTTTTATTTCGTATGTTTGTTTGTTTGTTTTTTTTTGCTTTTTTTTCTTTGTTTGCTTTTTTTTTCTTTAAAACTAGAGAATTTTAATCAAAATGCCGTTAAAAGTAACTTGAAACCGAACAATTAATAATAATAATATTAATAATAATAATAATAATAATAATAATGTAATAATAATAATAATAATAATAATAATAATAATAATAACAATAATAATAATAATAATAATAATAATATTAAAGAACCCTGAATATTATAGTAGTCCCTATGTATTGTTCATCTGTCGTGGCAGTTACGGACAGAATAATTATTTTTTTATATGTTTATGTGTATGAGTGTGTGTGTGTGTGTGTGTATTTCTTTTTTGCGTTTGCCTTTTCTCGTCGTCCGTTCCTTTTACCCACGTAGAGTATACTTTGCATACATTCGCGCATACATACATATTGCGACATTTGTTCTTTTAATTTTTAGTCTGTCTGTTGTTTCTTTGTTTCTTTTTTTTTATTCCCTCAATTTTGTTATTTTTCGCTTGTCACATTTTAATACGTCTTCCTGTCGCGTGAAGAGAGAGAGAGAGAGAGAGAGAGAGAGAGAGAGAAAGATAAAGAGAGAGAGAGCAACGAAAAATATTTCTTGACTAACTAGTAACGAACGAATTGCATCAGCGTCGTTCGAAAATCGGAGCAGCAGCTTCTCCTCTGACGATTAAACTCTACATATAACTTCTTTCTTTCCTCTCTCTCTCTCTCTCTCTCCCTCTCTCCCAATTTTTATCTATGCATATACTCTCGTTCATCAACTTTTTAGGAAGGCGGTGGCGTCACGAATCGAATTTCCTCGAGTAAAATAAAAAATTGAGACGCGAGGAGCGGGGAGGGAGCGACCATAGCAATCAATTAATAGAAATAAATGGCAAATCGTACGTAACAACCGAGTGCACCTGTCGACGAGCGCACTGCGAACAAATTTTCTTTGTTCGTCGACGAAATTTCCCGTGAGGTGATAAAAAAAATGAAGTAATATATATATACATACATATATACATTTATATATGTATATATATATATATATATATATATATATATAGGTGTGTGTGTGTGTGTGTAAACATATAAACTCGTAAAACTCCATCGAAGGAAACGCGTCGAGGGATTGGCGTTAAGAAAACAAAAAAAACAACAACAATCGCGAACTCGAATCGTCTCGTCAACGTAGAAATGAAAGAGTCGCGGCTCACCACTGGTTTCTAACTTAAAAACGAAAGAGAAAAAAGAAAAAGAATAAAAGAAAAAAAAACACGTTCGATATCGCGTATTAATTTTCGCGTCGATCTCCGACTCTCTCGACGAAGAGAGGTATTCACTAAAAAAAAAAAAAAAAAAAAAAAAATGGTAAGAAAAAAAAATGAGAGAATCTCAAATCACATCGCGTCACGAGACACGAAGATTACCACGTTCACCGGATCTCTTTCGTTTGGGTTTCTAAATATCGTAATTATTATTATTATATTTCTTTGTTTGTTTTCTCATTTGTAAAAAATATTGGCGAGAGACATATTTGAGAAAAATACGAAGAGATAGAGAGAGAGAGAGATAGATAGATAGAAAGGAAGTGCGATCGTCTACGAGGGTGTACGTATTCTCCCCCTACGAACCATTTACACACGCCTTTAAAGTATCCGGGAATTATTTTCCATCACCAAGGACTTGCCTAAAATTCATTTCGATAACGATAAACGGCGCCCGCAAATATCAATCAGTTCGATCCTCAAAGTCCCACCCCCAACCCCCGGCTCTGTTCACCCATCATCTTCGATTTATCTATTGTTTTTTTCTTCTTTCACAATTTCTCTATATTTTGTTTTCTTCATTAAACGAAAAATTCGGGGTAGGTGCTTTGAAATTCTTAAGCAAAAGAGAAAAACCAACATCCTCCGCTCAAACAATAGCATAGCAAAAAAAAAAAAAAAGAAAAACATAACTCAGCCAACGATTAAAGAAAAACAAAAAAAACAAAAAGAAAACAAGATCAGCATTCCCTCAGGCCTCATGACGTTTGCCCGTTATCATTTCGTTTCAACGCTCTGTCGTTCGATCAAGAAAAATCAATCAAATCATCCCAACTTAACCCGTCTCAACCGATAAACTCGACAAGGGAATACTCCAAGAAAACAAAAAGAAAATGAGACAGAGAGAGAGAGAGAGAAAAAAAAACAAATAGAAATTAAATCGTTACTTGGGGGGGAGGAGGAGGGCCGTAAAAAAACGAGAGAAATACATATATATATTTATATATACATATATGTAAACGTTTTTTTGTTTTTTTGTAAATACACACATATACGTGTGTACATATTTGTGTATAGATATAGAACTATGTATAGAAGAATTAAAGCACACTCACTTATCGGGAGATGACGGGGGAGTGAGGGTGATGGTGCTGAGAGCGATGTCTGTAGTAGAGTCTGTGTTGCGGCCGCCGCTGCTTGTCAAATTATTGGAGCTCGAGGATGACGAGACAGAAGCATTGGCATTAGCGTTACTACTCGCGACGACGGAAGCGGCGCTCGTATTCGAAGCGGTCGTCGTTTGTTCGAGGCCGATACTCGGATTGGCACAGCCAGCATTCGAGCCCGGACTCGTCGATCTGCTGCTGTTACTCGTTTGTTGTTGTTGTTGTTGCTGCTGCTGCTGCTGTTGTTGTTGCTGCTGCTGTTGTTGTTGTTGTTGCTGCTGATGATGATAATGCTGCTGTTGGAGCGTCGTATGACCCGTCGTACCACCGACAGACGCCTGTTGATCCTTGTCCTTTGTGCCTTTGAGCTTGGCCGTACCCTTGACTACGTCCGAGAGCCTATTTTGCGACTGTACACTATCGGCAATCGTCGTTTCCGCGAGGGGATTGTGTGACTTTGCGATATCGGCGTCTAGGCCAGGAAGCGGAGGAAACGCGGATGCCTCCAAGTCGAATTGGACTATGTTTCGATTGTACTGGACATTACTGGCTGGTGCAGTTTCTCCGATCGATGGTAACGGGCTATTGTTCGCCTTGGTCAGGCTCTCTTGATCTTTTATTCGACGATTACGATAGCGCGCGTATCTCTGTTGTTGTTGTTGTTGTTGCTGCTGTTGTTGTTGTTGCTGTTGTTGGGGCTGTTGGGGCTGTTGTTGGTGTTGGTGTTGATGTTGTTGTTGTTGTTGGGACTGTTGCTGCTGCTGCGGTTGCTGGTGATGTTGCTGATGCTGTTGTTGCTGTTGAACAGCCGTTTCCAACGTTTGAGCATCGCTGTTCTCTTGTTGAGACCCTTTAACATCGTGACTTGTACTAAATTGAGCCTCGCCAGCCGCCGAGGACGCGTGGGAGGAATGGAACTTTGTGCCCGTCTGATAGGAAGAAGTTGGCTTAACCGTTGGCAAGCTCGACGACAGTGGCAACGGCGTCGAACCAAGCGAAGCTGGTCCACCTCCACTTTTCGGGGGATGACTGATACGACCCATTTGTATCATTCCACCACCGCCGCCGCCGCCTCCTCCTCCTCCTCCTCCTCCTCCTCCACCACCACTGTCCATTAAGCCACCTCTTTCAGATCCATTCCTATGTTTGTTTCTGTTGAACACAAAGTTTTATCGTTGTAAGGAAAATCTACGGAAAAACGAAGATTGAACCAATTTGATGCATTTTTTTCGGTAAATAGTCGTCTTTTATCGAGACAAATCTATCTTTACGAGTCATCGATTAGACAAGATTTATCAACGCGCGAATTTATTTGAATAAAAATGATTGTTAAAAAAAATGGATCGATAGTTTACTTGTTTCTCGGAGTGAATCCTCTGTTGTGTGGTTTAAACGTGTTGTGCGGCGTTATACCGTTCATCGCGAATACACCAGCCATGTCAAAGTAGCCAGGATTCGCAGGTCCCCACGGCATTATCCCAGCGGGGTAAAATGCTTGGTGCTGGAAAAACGAAGAAAAAAAAAAAAAAAAAAAAACATTATGCTGAGAAATCCGTAATGAGATATTGTCCAATTATTACTATAAAAGATATCATTTGGTTGTCGTCGCTTGACTCACGTATAGATGAACCTGGTTGGCATATGGCGGCATGGTAGTTTGTGGCATTGTGGTACCATTTGTGTACAGGAAGCGTTGCTGACCCGGCGGATAAGCGCTCGGATCGTAAACCGGTGGTGGCGGGGGAGTTCTGTAGCCGTTTTTCATACCACCGACTCCCGGCACAGTCGGTATCGGTAGCCTGTTCATTGGTTTAGCTTTGATGCGTGCCATTATTGGCTTTCCCTACATTTTCAATACAAAAACAATCAAAGTTCATTAATTTTCTCGTTTACTTTTCATATACTTAATGAAAGTTGCAAAGTAACGACGAACGAGGTACCTGAAATTCTCGAACTTCCTCCCGTAGAAACCTGTAGGCCTTCTGAGCGTCTTCGTCAGACTCGAAAGTCACGTACCAGGAGCTATTGTGAGCGAATTCGCAGGATATAAGCCTGGGACATCCTTCGCCCGAGAATAAATTCTGCCGAGAGAGAGAGAATGAAATTGAGAAACGTTGAATATATGATTTCTTGTAAGCCGATGACTCGCGAGTGTAAACAAAAATTTGATTTGAGAGCAAAGTTTAATGCCAAGAGCTCTAATGGATAATTCACCTTCACGTCTTCCAGTGGCGTACTGTCTGGAATTTCCCGTAGTATAACTATACATCTTTTGTGATTCGGTCTGACTTTCTGGCCCTCCTCGTCAACTTGTACGTTTGGCGATTCGCGCAGCACCTCCGTTATTAACTTTATGTCCTTTGTCAATTTTTTCACTTGATTAAAGTTCGCTATAGTCCATATTGGTACATACTGATCATTATCCATTTGTGATAATAAATATGTATCATTGGCCAAATTCTCTCTGAAAAAAAGTAAAAGTATTGGTCGATCATCGTTGGAAACGTTTGTTTAATATTTGTGACGACAAGAAAAATGTATTCTCGGAGAGAGGACGGAAAGTTGGACAAACATTTCGTGGAATGAATTTGCCGAGGCAAAATTCTCCCCTCCCCCGAGATAATGATCGATATAACGCCTGTGATTCATCACCGGTGATAGCAAAATACTGTCATTGACGTAACGAAGCTTCCGAGTCGAACGCGATATTTTGCAATTTCATTGCAGCCAATTCTCAGCGTCGCGACTCGATAAGAGTTGGATAGAATTTTTTATGATTGAATTTAATTAACGTCGCTCGTTGGAAAGAAAGGAAAAAAAATGTATCGAGAGGCATTAGCATATCCGGTATACACGACGATAGGCGATAAATCATGCGTATGACGAAAAAAATTGAACTTTCTCACCTGGAGAAGTAATACGCGAGCTGAGAAGAGAGCATCTGTTTAAGCTGTTCCAGCGGTATGCCGGTCATCGAAAGGTCAGCCATTGAGGTTTGTTGAACCTGAACTTCACCCAGGGCATTAACGTCGACCGGCGCATAACCGACTCCGACAGCACCGCCGATTCCCGTGGGGTGTTGAGCGCTCGGTTCGAGACCTCCCATGCTCGTGTCGAGCATAAGTTCGCCGCCTCCTGGTCCGCCGTTCATGACGCTGTAATCTAAACCGGAGGCGCTACTGACGACTGCGCCTCCGACTGAACCCAAAGGTTCAGGGGTGGCTGGGTAAACCGCCCCTGGTGGGAGTTTCCCAATGTCCCCATTCATGTACACGCACCCTGAAATAAGACAATGATAATATCTAAACAAAAAGATTGGCAAGCTTGGCAAGGCGCAGTCAGGAAAACATTGACGAACGCTTAAAAATCGAGCTTTTAGGAACAAATTATTCGAAATAAAGCATGTTTGAGAAAATTTTGCGACGAATAATTGTTATCGAATCGCATTAGTGCCGATAAATTTGTCCCCAGAATCACGAATCAAAGTCGAGCCGTACCAAAGCCAAAAGCCAAATAATACGCTGACCATGTTTTCATATTTATCAGTAAAATCATACATTAGCCTACATAGAAGTGTGAATTTTGTTAACTAATGTTTGTGGCGATGTACAGGCATTTCATTTCCCAGCGATTGTCACGATACCCTAGGATACACAAAAGAAAGATGAATATTTTTTGTCAAACGTATCAAAATATGGTTGAAAAATCACGTTTCTTTGGTCAATGACGAGGCTATATTTCGCAAGGATTTATCACGAAAAAGTCTGGCGTAAAGTTCACCAGGCGAAGGACCTTTTCACAAAGTACGATTCCCATTGTTTTTTTTTCTTCGTTTACGAACAAAAAATTGTAAATAAATTTCACGAAGCAATGATTCGAAGGGGTAACCTTGAAGTGTGACCTCTTGCCCTTTTAATACAGCGATAAATGAATGTTCGTGTTTCTTTCATTTTCGATGCATCACCGAACATTTCACGAACCGTCTGTTGTGTACAGAAAAAGAGTTTGGACGAAAAGTTTGTCACGTCTGGTGTGTATTCTCGCGGTCTCGTTACGTACCTTGCACCGATTGTCTAACGTAAGGTTGCATCATACGATATGTTTGCACGTTTCGTAGAGGACCGAATTACCGATGATCGCGGGGACAACGAATCGTGGCAAAAATGTGTAAATTACAAGCATGACAAATCGTCGAGACTCGACGAGACTACCGATCGAACAAGGAGGACGACGTATAGGCAGACACACACACACACACACACACGCACAAAAAAAACAGCATGTGCGAAATCCTCGACGGCCGAAGGAATGTTCCGAACGTTACTCGAACTATTTGTCACACCGCGTTGTATAAAGTTAAACAAAAAAAGAACCGCCTCGAAAGTTCGCTTCGACGTGGAAAAAAAAATTAAACGCAATTTTCACGATTCACTAGACCATCTGGAAGTTTGCACGGTGATTTCGATCTCGTTCTTTCGTTCGAGGAAAGAGAGTCAGAAAGAGAGAGAAAGAGAAACAGAAAGAGAGAGAGAGAGAGAGAGAGAGAGAGAGTGAGAGAGTGACGAGGGGAGAAAAAAAAACGAAAAAAAGGAGAGGTGAAAAAAGTCTCAAAGTCAGAGTCGGTGTTGGCGAGTATAACGAACGACTACGACGATTGTGGGGTGGCACATGCTAAAATACGATGCCTCGATCTATCGCACGTACGTTCACGTATCGTGTTAAAATCAACGTAATCGTTTGTAATCCGTTGTTACGCATAACCGTAATTACGTTGAAGAATGAAAATAATAAATTTTGTAAGTTTAAAGATATGCAATATGTTCGGATGCGACTGGCCAAATATAGAGTCGGAGGATGGTTGGCCGGGCTTAGCAAAAAATGAACCACGCACGCAGTGCAAGGTGACAACCACTCCGGAAGTACAATCGTGTGTATCCTGTCCCGTTACCGAGTTCACCATTCATTTCGACAAGTTTCCGAATTCCATGTGGTTGTTTCGTTTTTTTTTATATCTCTCAACAATCGTGGTGTGTTCTCCTCTCACGTTCACCAGGGCTTCGTTTACTGCCTCATTCTGCGTGTGGGGGATTGCGTACACCGTGATATCTCTATCTCTCTCTTTCTTACTCTCACGTTCTGGTACTCTCGCTCGCTCGCGCACGCACACATTTACACACACACACACACACACGGTTCTAATCTCTCTCGCTCACCCGTGTGTCTCTCGCGAACGGCAAAATTCTCGTGTAATATCTTCGCGTTTGTCTTCGTTCATCGAGGCTCACGTCACGTCAGAACGTTTCAACAATACGTACTTTTGCGTCGTACGTTCACCAAAGTTTGAGGTTTTTTTTTTTTTTAAATATTATTCTCGTTCAATGTTAAAATTCTTACCGAGAAGAAGAATCAACTCAACACAATTTCTCAAGGAAACTACAAAATGGCCGACGCAGAAAGGCACATGCCGTGGCTCCGATGCATTGTGGGTTTTTTTTTCGTATGGTATGTAACCCGGGGTGCGATGACACAGTGACATCTAACGGCAAAACATCGGAAATAGAAATGGACTCCCGCCAATTTCAAATCGACTAACCAACAATTTATAAAACCGTAGTTGTCGTACAAACGGACGTTCGCAGCTGTTGCAATTATCCCTCGCCAATTGTATTATCCTGTTTTCTCGGATATTCACCCAGATCGCATAGCTACGCGAGGAACCGTATTGAATTACCACGAATATCGTTCGGAGAAATTCATTTCGCGACATCCACGCACGCTCCCCCTTCCTTAACACCGCGCAACTCCTTCCCTCCAAACACTTATTTATTTTACTATTCGTCCAAATGATCGTTATCCAAATGTTTATCAACCTCCTATCGACCTAATGATTTCGAATTTCTCTGTCTGCAATGCACCACTCATGACGCGCTCTAAATAAACATATACAAACACACGTAGGCCTATTGGTACAACGAAAGACTCTTTGCACAAGCACAATGCGTGATTGGAGCGTTACCTCATTCGTATCTATCTTATCTAAAAAATTTGCTTGATAAGCCACGATACGTGGCTCGGTAATAGCGGTACAATGACTTAATGAATGACCAGTCATTGGCGAACGAGACTCTACTATATATGTATATATATATATATATACATGTATACCCACCATTGTAGCGAATATTATTCGTTGTCCTAGAGCTTCGGCATAATTTTCATCTCACCGTTTGACTTCGCAAATATGCAACCGCTCCCACAATATCGACGTTGCAGCTGGGGCATTACGAGACTTTGGATAGAAATATTTTCACACAGCTACGCGTGTGTCGCAGTGTCGATAAGAGAAATATCAGCAGACAACCGCATGATCCAAGTTTCCTCGGGACTTCTCTGAAACAAATTCTCGACGATAGCCTAAAGCGCTTACGTCCGCTACATATATATACGTATCACTCTGCTTTCTCGGAAGAACATGATCGAGGGAGGGTATCGGGGAGGGGAGGAGGGATATTTAAATGAACGCGATCACGCTGACGAATTTTGTTGACTCCGCTCACTCGCATTGATATCGCTATATATCATGTTACTCTAAGCAAATTCTCTCGACGAACGACTACGCTGCTGGGGCAACGAAAAATATTACTCGAGTTTATTTTTTTCGAGCGAGACTCTCGCGAAGTTTTTCAACTTTTTTTAACGACTGGTATCGCTCTCGAACTTGCCGACTCGGCAAAAAATGCCCGGACGACGGAAAAAAAACGTTTTGTGAAAAAAATTCTGCGAACAGAAAAATTCGCTCAGAGACAAACGCGTAACGCGTTATATGCGTATCATTTGCGAATCGTCGATATACAATTGTGTCGGACGATCCTTTCTTAGAACGTGCATACCACGGCGATCTTCGGATATTTTCCTTTTTTTTCTTTTTTTTTCTTTCTTTCGCCTCACAACTAACCGGTTTTGAGGAATGACCCGCATATGCACATGGCTGTCCACCGTATACTCGTCGAACTTAAGATATTTTATCGTACCTTTCGCCAAAATCGGAACACTTGGAAGTTGGATTTTCTGGGAAAATACAATTAGAGAAAAAATAATAATATATATATACGTAGTACAAACGTAACATTGAGATTTTCGATTTACTAGTGAATTGCCATTTATTTATCTAGAGGAGCCACATTTCTTTTTATTAGAAACAAAAAAAAACAAAACAATCAATCGTTTATTTAATGTCAATACTGCTTTAATATAGAGGAGAGAGAACGAGTTGTTCTCGACGCTCGACGATGCTGATACAACGAAACGTTGTTCATTGCTGCCGTTTTTTTTTCAGTTTCATATTATTATTATTATTTTTTTGTTTGTTCATTCTTTCATTTAGGTTTTTATATCTCAAATAAATAGTACAATGTGGAATAAAAGGCACGAAAGTCGAAGGAGATAAATTGTCGGTGTATATGCTGCGTGTTACGAGACATTACGAAAGCTCAAACGGAAGTTTGTTATCATTGTTGTTATTTTGTTTCTTTCTTCTTCTTGTTTTTTTTCATTTCATTTTCGTTTTGTTTTGTCGTTTGTTCTTGTTTACTGTATATACGAAGAATGTAAAGCGTTCTGTAGGTAAACAAATCATAGAAGCCAATTTTGGGTAGCCTAGGCTAACACGTTTCAAATTTGACTTCTCTGAACACGTCTATGGCGCCAAGATACATACTATCTAACACCAAAAAGTCGATCCATCCGTGGCTATCTGTATCTCTCTGTATAATTCAATTCTCTCAAAAAACTACGATTAAACGAGCTATTACTTTAAATGTGACAAAGTTCAGCGGATTATTAAACATAAGGTCTGTTGAAATATTGCTTCCTAATAATCCCCACCGGCGTTTTACAAAATTCTGTTCTCTCTCTCTTGTTTTTTCTTCTTTCTTTTTCTTTTTCGCGTTTCGATTAGAATTATTGTGCCTATATATTTCGTACTCTTTATATACTCGTATATATTTTGCCTTTTTTTTCTTCTTTTTAATTTTTTAAAAATTTATTTTATTATTTTGTTTGTTTGTTTGTTTGTTTTTTATTTATTTCGTTTTTTTTTTATTTTTTTTTTATTGAAATATATATGCGTATATAATAGAAGATATCCCACGAAGTATCAACAAGTAGTAGTGACTGATACAGATAATTTAAGATGATAAGGTGTTGGTGGAGGTGGAGTAGTAGTAGTTGTCTTAGGTAGTGGCATGGATGGTTTTTTTTGTTGATTAAAAACCATGAACCTTGAGCTGGTCAGGTTTTGCCAGACCCGATTTAGTTAACCACTGGCATATATTTTCACGCTGGTCCCCCTGCAGCTGAAGTACCTCCCCGTACTCCGGGTGCTCGATTACAGTCCCATTGCAGGCGAACTCCTATAAATTATTTTGTTTTTGTTTCCTTTCTTTTTTTTTTCTTTTTTTTTCATCCTCGCAAACCACACTCGCTATCGCCTCGTCCATTTGTACACCGATGCTTTACTCGGCACATATTTGTGTTCCTTCGGCATTAATAATTCAATGATTCGAGTCTTAAATATTGAAAATGTTTTTTAAAACACGTAAAATCGCAAGATGGAAATAATCTGTTCGAACGAATATTCGATCATTTTAAACGCTATTGCGCGCTTTTGAGAAAATCTTACTTTAATTCAAATTTGCGTATTTAGATTACAGACCTTTTTCTGGAAAATAGAAAATGCGATAAAAATGGGAGATTCGCATAAAATTAAAGAAAAGTCGTGTTAAAGGCTGTTAGATCACGGAACGCACTTCCGAGCGAACCAATGGAGAATTTTTTTTTATTAAATCCGATATTTGGAGTATTGGAAATATTTTAAATATAATCGCAATAAAATTGCAAAATCAGATTATTTCATAAACACGAAAATTCTTCATTAAGGATACGGAAATAATTAATCGGAGATATTTCGACGATCCTGAGGGTCAATTTCATATAGCGATCGTGTATCGAAGGCACGAGGCTACACAAGAGTATATGCTGGGTAACATCAGAAGTGGGACAAGGTCGATTCTAAATATAGATCAATCAAAGTCACAAGCTAAACTCCACATTTGACGCAAAATTCGATGGATTAAAACGCAATATCGTAAAAATGTAGAAAAAAAAACAATGTCGAATAAAGGAATTAAAAAAAAAAAAAAAAAAAAACTGAAAACCGGTTTCGAGCGCGAAGAAAAAACGGTAAAAATTGACATATGTATATGGTGAAACGATCGTAAGCGTCGTATCGTGTCTCTAGATCATTCTCACTGTATCCTGTCCAAAGTTCGATCTCAATTGTACATCTTTGTATATGACAAACCCGACGTATATTACGCGTTCGTTCTATATTTAGAAATCGCGGCAAATTGACAGATCGTCGAAGGGCGCGACGAAAAAAAAAAAAATAATAATACCGCGTGATTTTTTTTGTTTCCTCGACGACGACGAAACAGCGAAAATAATCGTCTTACCTTTTTACATGCCCGTACGATTTTCTTCAAGTCATATTCCGAAGATAGTCCTTGCACCGTTGTTAAGGTCTTGCGACCATTCCGCTGCTGGATCCTTATATGCACGAGACCGTCTTGGACATCATCATCTGAACCCTTGATTGCATCTGCAAAGGGGTCTGAAACACGAGAAAACACAATATTTATCAATTTATAATCTTGTGTCGTAGTCGCGAAACGGACGTGGAGTAACGAGAGAGAGAGAGAAAAAAAAAATCGATACGACCGTGTCGGGAAAAATGAGGGTAGAGTTTCGCAAGTATTTCTTCTTGAGGTACCCCTTCCCCCCGCGGCGCGTATAAGAGACTAGCAGTTAATTGAGAGAGACGATAAGCTACTCGTAAAATAATTTACAGATTGCGTTCTATGATGCAAGACGAAAAGACGCTACAAACGGCCATTTTGTACGAGTCTATCTTGGCGTGCGGGGGTTACACGGTCGGGATAGCCCGATTTTAATGACGACGAAATATATGATATTTACCGAATGTGTTAAGATTCTGGATGGACATACGACAAACAAAATATATCCCTCGGAGATATAGGACTGCAAATTGCAAAGTTTGAACGAGTGAAGTTACGGATGATGTAGGATAACACAGGCACTACGCAAGAATACTGCTTAAACCCAAAAAATCTTGCACGGAGGCCGAACTTTAGCCGGAAGTAAAAGTTGCATTTGTCACGGGGATACCGATGGGTGGGGTTTGCGGCTGTCGTGCGTGCGCAAACACATTACTGCGCGGTCTTACGATGCTTATAGTTCGCAAAGCAACCGGAAGTGGCTCCAGAACACTTTTCACTAGCCTGAAGTTGTCCACCGATCAATTGTCCAAGAATGAAATCTTAATAACTTTAGTACGACTGTAGCTATTTAATAAATTATACTTATTAATCTTCGAGCGAATTAACCGTTTTGATTATTGTAATACCTGAATAACTGTTAAATGTACATTTTGGGTGTAGTTTTTTTTTTAAAAAGATGGAATCATCAAGCACATGAAACAAAGATTTCGATTCTTTTCCTTCTACTTTCAATATTCAATCGCCCACAAATTTATAATCAACCTATTGTACAAGAGACACAAAGTCGCCCGAGTAATCTCTTTTGCATGCATTCGTGTCAAACATACGTGTCCGATAAATCTCTGTCCGATACATCATCTTTAAAGTCCCTAGAACAGTGTGAAACTCGGCAAGAATGTCCCTAAATTCATTTCCCCATATGGGCATTGAACCTAATCGAACTCATCTGGAAAACGTGGTTGTTATATCTTCAATTGATAAAGCAAACCTGTCGCAGAAACTAGGCCTCGACATATCACCTATAATCGAGCCAGTAGTCAGCGGACTTGCCAAAGTGGTGCTCGTGGGTTCGATTTTGGCAGATATCAGCCCCGCTGCTACTCGAACGGTGTTCTTTAAAAGGATTTACCAATATTGAACATCGAAAGTGATATAAACACGGGATATATCGAGAGTGTGCAATGGCAAGTCCTCGGACACGACGAGTGCTCGGCGAGCTGAAACCTCGGGACGAGAACAATGTAAGCTTATTAAATATACGTGTATAAACTGAATTTTACAAAACGTATGGCAAACGAGAATAGCTAAATTAATCAAACTCGGTAAAAATCTTATTTTCCTTCGTCCATCTCTTTTGACAAAGAAATGTTTCGAATGCGGGGCTCACAATCCTCAATGGGTATCCGTTACATATGGTATATGGATATGTCTCGAATGCTCCGGCAAACACAGAGGTCTTGGCGTACATTTATCATTCGTTCGTTCCGTATCCATGGACAAGTGGAAAGACCTCGAATTGGAGAAAATGAAAGTCGGAGGCAACAGAAACGCTCGTGAATTCTTCGAATCCCAACGGGATTGGGACGATTCGATGCCAATTTCTCAAAAATACAATACCAAAGCAGCTGCGCTTTATAGAGACAAGGTTAGTCCAAATTTATTCTCAAAACGATTTATTTCCGTAACAAAAATACAAATGGTACGTTTAAAACAGATCGGCGCGCTCTCCAAAGGAGAATCTTGGACTCCGAGTAATTCCAACGCCAAGAGTTTTCCAAGTCCGTCGTACGCGGAGGATAGACAAGATTACGGTAGTTCTTATCAAGCGGATCAAAATGCTTCTTACCAGAATATTAATTCACCCAGTTTTAAGAATCAGACCGAGTCGTTCTTCGCGAGAAAACAGAACGAGAATGCCAACAGACCCGAGTGCGTATCGGCGTCCGACGTAGAATCTCCGATGTGCTTAAAAAAACTTAATCATCTTTTTATCCTTTTAGATATCTACCGCCCAATCAGGGTGGAAAATACGGGGGTTTCGGTTATCAGATGGATGCGCCACCGAAAAGTTCGTCTCAGGAATTTTTCGATACCGCAGTTTCTTCTCTAGCGAGCGTAAGACGTTTTTCAATTTTATTGTAACATAAAAAATCGTTTACGGACTTTGAATTATCGTGAAAATCGGATTTTTAGGGATGGTCCATGTTTTCGTCATCGGCGTCAAAGATAGCTACTAAAGCGACGGAGAATGCTATAAAAATTGGTGGAATAGCTTCTCAAAAGGTACGATCGGCGATGAGACGATATAAAAAAAAGGATATCGAACATTCTTCACGATTTTAATTTTATTCCTAACATTCGTTATTAATTTTTTCCTTCTGATTTACTATTAGTTTCTTCGTATTGTTTCTTTTCGTTGAATTTTTTTACTTTTAATTTCATTAGGTACGAGACGGCACTCTTCTAGAAGACGTTGGAGTTCAGGTCAATAGCTTAGCGGCTAAGGTAGACATTGCCAATTAGAGATTTATTTTTTAAATTATTTTTCACTGACCAGAATTTTACACGAAACAGCCGAAATACGTCGGATTAACAAAAGTTTTGTCAATTCGTCCTTATTTTTTGCTTTTAACTTTGAATAATTATCGTACGTTCTCGATAAATCGATAGATCGATTACGATTTTAGGTGGGAGATCTGGGTAGACGAGGCTGGGGCGATATAGGCGGTACTAATACATCCGGCCAAAATCAATACGACACCAACGATCGGTATCAGAATTCAACGAACGCTTATCAAAACAACGCATCGCGAAATTCTTACTCGAACGAGAAATCATCTCTGGTCACAGGCTCGAGCGTGAAGTGAGTTCGAGGGATTTAAACTACAAGTTTTTCATACGAAATTTAATTCTCAATTGGTTATTAAAAATTGCAGAGGGAGCGCTTCGAGCAGCGGCTCATCGATTAACGATTGGGAATGGGGAAATAATACGAAGCAAAGTAACGCGGAAAGTCCGATCGAGTCCAAGCCAGTCGCTAGAAAGACTAGAGAGAAAAAAGCGAAGGAAGGATCGCTGATAGATTTGGAGGTGAAGAACGAGGCGACTGCATGGAATTCGAAACTCGAGGACGACGCGTGGGAAATACTTAAGGATTAACCGTATTTAGGACGATTAATTGTGCAATTAATTCAGCCTCGTTTGTTCCAAGCGCAGAAATTTTCGAGAGTTAAACGATACGAGTTACGTATCTCTCACAAAAATTTCTCTCGGCTTGGACGAAACGCGATTGTCGTAACGATAAAGAAATTTATCGCATTCCCGGGTATAACGATTAAGAAAATACGCGAAACTTGGGCTTGCTTTTATTATTATGATTACCGATGTTTATTCAATTACGTTATATGTCCAATGAATATCGTATTAGTATCCGAATGAAGAAGAATCCACTCGTTGGCCATGAACGAAGAGAAAAACAAAATCTACGAATCGCACGATGTTTCGGCGCACGGTATATAATATTCCATCGCGTCGAGATTCCACGATATCGAGACGAATTATAGTTAGATAAACGAACGATGAATAAAATTAATTGAAAATAAAATTGAAGCTGGGATATCGTCTGGAAGATCGTCTCGACGTTAGAAACACCCGAATTTCATAATTCATATCTTTGTTCTTTTTTCGTTTTTCTTTTCGTCCATTTTCCTAAATATTTATATAAATAAGTGTACGAATGTATCAAAGGGAAGGCTGAAACCCTTGTTATATAATTGATAATTGTACATGAATCGACAATGGCCAAATTGGTTGTTCTTTTTAGGGAAAAAAAAACAAAAAATGATAACTCGCCGTTGGTTGGTAAACGGCGTGTATAGAACGCACGAACGGTATAAAATTATGATGTAAGCGTGAGATGTATTACGAATAAAGGGTTCGTCTATATTTGTTCATAAAAGTAATAATTCTTTTTTTTTGGGTCGTTCACCTATTTTTCATCGGGAATCGTCGAATTTTCCGTCCGCGGCCGTTTCTTCGGCGGATAACATTTCGTATGTTTTTTCTTGTTGATTTTCGTCAGATAGTTCAAGATCTCGCTTTGCGACGAGGGCCAGACTTCTTTGTAGACTTCCGCCATGAGTTCGTCTAACTTGCGAGCAGTTTCTGGGTTGAGGTGTACCATGGGGTAACCCAAGGTCATTCGATAGAGGTAATCATACGCGGCTCTGAAAATAAGTACGCTCGTTTTTTTTTCGTTGAGCTTGATTTTTGGAATATTCGATAGATAATAATGGGAGATTTTTAGATATTCTTTAGATATTAGAAACATTCACCGAAAATCAAATCCGTTGCATTCTTCGGGTTTGGGATGATCCTCGAACAGACTTATGAATTTCAATGCCTGTGGGATCGGCCAAGTATCGTCGTCGAATAATCCTGATTCGCGCCAACCATCGAGAGCCGAACGTGTGTTATGAGTTTCGATACCTTTCGCTCTCGCTTTTTGTTTTATCTTGTGTATCATTAGTTTGACGGACGAAACACTTTTATATGGTAACATTTCGCATATTTTTTGGTAATCCTCGTGTCCGTGTGTTTGAAGAGCTTTTAGCAGATTTTTTTTGTCCCCGATACTCCATTGTCTACTTTTCACGAAAGACATACCGGACTCGGCTACTTTTATTTTATTCTGCACGCGCTTACTCATCGTATTTTTATGTCGAATTTGACTAATGTTCGAAATTTTTTAATGATTGGTTAATTATGGCTAATGGTTGAGAGTTTAATGTGACTTGAACCGTAACACGAATGGTTTCAAAACAACGGACAATCCGAACACTGCAGCACTAAATTTAATTAAAACACACAACAGAGAATCAACGTGACGATAGATATCCACCGATGCCGGCGAGTATTTCGTACGCCTTTGTTTATGTACAGATGGCGCCACTGCACTCGCGCACTAGCGCTATCTATCAGGCGCTTGTAGAACCTGTACGAAATATAATTATCCTCCTTGATCGACTGTCGATAGAAATGATTGATAATGAATTGATCAATTAATTTATCAATTTAATGATTAATAGATAACTTTATTTCCTATGGAAAGCTCTTAACGATCATTCCGATAGGTAAAAAGCAGTACAATGAATATACATCGGTTACGCGATCAATATAAAAATGTAATAGATGTAAAAACACCTGTAACGGTAAATGCATATAGTGCAAATGATATAAAGTGTTAAGACTGTAAATAAATGTAATTACATGTAAAAGATGTTATGTTGCAAAAAAAAAAGAATATATTAATAGTGTTGAACCTATAAAACTATAAATCGGAATCATGAGTAGGTAATTTCCATAGCTGAGATAACATTTCTAAAACTTTTTAAATTAAAAAGTTAATAGATATATTTTTGAGGCGATTTATGGTATAATAAACTATGATACCCGGCGCGCTTTTTACTGTACACATTTACGACCTATTTTCGCGACGAACCATAACTACGAACATTATTGCACCGACACCAATTACGAGTCGTTCCTCTCTTTTCTCGGCAGTGCCTTATCTGCTCCGAAAGGGTTGAGCGGTCATGACCAGAGAAGTAGCGGTTCTTGCGCAAACTACGTGTGGTCTATGACGCTAGAATTATATTATGTGACAGGTGACACATGAACAATATACTCTTCGGATATACTTTATATTCACGAGTAATTTGTATCGGTGAAATAAAATCGACGAGGCTTCCAGAATGAACATCAAAGTGTCTGTTCTGTTCGTCGATAAACTGATCGCTATTAGGAGTCTCGCATCAGGCGCGTGTGAGTATAATCCGCGATTTAACTTTGAGGTTATATTATTACATGTTTCAACAGTATCTCACTTACATTTCACAAATCTTATTGATTATTCGATCAATGAAAATCACTAGTTACGTTTTTTATTTAATAAATTACCTTTCAGAAATTTAAAAATGAACGATCTAGGGCTGCGGATGAATTAGCGCACTCTTTATATTCCCATTAACTTGGATCCCCCTTTTTTTTACCTAGTTCCAATTTATCGTAAATAACTCACCGCTATGGATTACGAATATATGCCCTTTCATAGAGAAAGAGATATTCACAATAAATGTTGCAGCGGCAAATTTTGGTGTATCAAGGTATCGAAATTCTTGCCTACGTCGTTTCGCCGTTTATCCTTATAGTCAAGATTTGTAATAAACGTTTGATATTTCAGGATATTTGTGGTATTATGTGCGCTGTACTGACATGGGGCCTCATAATATACGCCGAATTTGTAGTAATGGCGGTTATTCTTTTACCCAATATAAACACATTTTATTCAGGCTTCAATATGGCGATATTTCAAACTCTGGCGTTTCTTGCTTTCGCATCGCATCTCAGGACAATGTTTACAGATCCGGTAAAGTCGCGCAAAAAATAATTTCAAGCCGGTGTAATGCGTAGAGACGAGAAAAGTATTTAATGTCGTAATAACGATATTTCCAGGGCGCGGTACCCAAAGGAAATGCTACTAAAGAGATGATACAACAAATGGGCTTCAGACAAGGTCAAGTTATTTTCAAATGTCCTAGATGTTGTTCTATCAAGCCAGACAGAGCTCATCATTGCTCCGTTTGTCAGAGGTTCGTCATTATTTTCCAACCGCCGATACAAATAGAAAATTATTTTAGCAAGATTCTTTTTAGATCCGATGAAATATAATTATAAACAAGACTTTTTTTTTCAATATTTCTTAGATGTATCAGAAAGATGGATCATCATTGTCCATGGGTGAATAACTGCGTCGGAGAAAATAATCAAAAATATTTCGTACTATTTACCGTAAGTTCGCGTCGATATAAACTTTTCTCACTCGTTACTCGAATTCGTTGATCTTAGGCGTTTGTGTGTGTGTGTTTTTTTTCAGTTCTATATTGCCGGAATATCTCTGCAATCGCTATTTTTATGCATTCAACAGTTCACTACCTGCGTGAGACAGGAGTGGCGCGAATGTAGCACGTTTAGTCCACCGGCGACGGTGGTTCTCTTATTGTTCCTAACATTCGAGGCTCTCTTATTCGCTATTTTTACCGTCGTCATGCTGGGAACTCAACTACAGGCTATCTGGAACGATCAAACGGTTCGTATTTCCAACGTTCTATCATAATTCTCGTGCGAAATTTTTCTGAAAAAAACTAACAAATTTTTGTTCATAGGGAATCGAACAATTAAAAAAAGAGGAAGCAAGATGGGTGCGTAACAGCCGATGGAAGTCGATACAGGCCGTTTTTGGTCGTTTCTCGATCGCCTGGTTCTCGCCCTTCACTTCGCCCCAAAACACTAAAACCAAGCTAGACTCTTATTTATGCTCGGTGTGAACGATAGAGGAAACACGCGATGAAAAAAACAATCTCATCGAGATTTAGTCCCTTGTTCGCGTGTCTCTGGATATGTGAGATGTACATAGAACGGAAAAGAAAAAAACACGAGCAGATGGATTTGTGTGTGAGCACCGTATACCGTAAACTACGTAAAATGTTAGATATAAAATATTTATGCAGGTGCTGAGAAAACGAGAAAAGTATCCGTAAATTCTTCCCAGCAATTCGTCTATCTTTCGTAAATGATCTTGAATGCAAAGGCTTTCGAGTAAAAAAACAAAAGAAAAAAGAGAAAAAAAAACGGCGATGAAAAAAATTTCCGATCGAAGCAAATACAAAGAAACAAGATTCTAAAATGAAACGTCGCAAGTTCAACAATGAAATGTCAGTACCTGGATGTGTGGTATATGGTTTTTATTTCATCGAGACTCTCACGAGTGCGATGAGATTGTACATAAACGATAATAACGAAAACGACACATGAATTCTTTGGAAAAACGTGTTTTTCGCCTAGAATCGAGCATTTTCAATTTTATATGAACATAGATCTAGCTTTTTACTCGATAGACGATTAGTATTTAGTATTTAGCGTACATTAATACTTCCGTAATTAAAAGTATCCATAGAACTTACGCGATTGACGCTTTTTTCTTTTTTCTCGAAAAGTTTTCTTTCTGGTACTACGGTGTTGACATTCCGAACGTCTGTGTTTTATATCTTAGCGATATACCTCGTCATTGATACCTCGGACACTGATATACATATTATACATATTTATATATCGCAGCCATCAAAAAAATCGTACTTATCTTGGTGTCACAAATTAATTCTTACGAAGTTCCTCGTCGTAAAGATGAAAAAGAAAAACTGTGTGTGTTTTTTTTATCTATCAAATGACGATTTCTCGATGCTGATGGAAATCGAGAAGTGTTAAAAATAGTTTGAGAGTGTAATACTTACGAAAATGATGCTGTGCAAAGAAAACCGTGTGATATCCCCGTTAACGATGCTTCGATAATATCTTTTAGGACAATCGCAAATTCAACTTGGCGTCCTTTGTTTTAAAGACTAGTAATGAAATCAACGAATTGTAAATTGCCGACTCGACTGAATAGCAACGATCGTACAGACCACTCCCAATTATTTCGTCGATAAAAATATATCCAACTCTCCACGAAAAAAAACAACAAAAAATATCAAATTTCATTTTTGAAATAAGACCAAATAATTGGGCTTTGATCCGTATCATCGATATGAAAGTACACGACTAATGAAAATTTTGTTTTCCAATAAATTCTGAAACTAGCTAGAACATTTTTACACTCATTGGAAACTTTGTATCGATTAATTGTACATAAATTTTAATAAGTACCAATAACCGAGTAACGAGAAAGAAATGGCAGGAAACGCTATGATCAAATAGCCCGAGCTTTCTTCTTCGAGTCAGTGGACTCGAATGATACTCGATAGCCGTATATACGTATCTTGTGCCGTCGAACGAGACGACAAGCTTGATTATTTTACGAAATAGATATTAATAAGGGAAATATATTGTATTTGATGTGCGAGGGTCGTCCGTAACGAGTTTAACAAATTAATAACGCAAGAATGCCCATAAGAGGGCGAATATGCATATCTTCCGATAGGATCGGGTCTCGAACGTCTATTCTGACTTTTATAGCTTCCGCGTGTGGGTGAGAGAGAAAGAGTGAGATTCAAGAGTTCTAGATAAGCGTCTCGGGTATCGATGTCAGAGAACGTGTAACGAGCTCATCGTATCAAGACTTGGACAAGGCTGCAAAATTCGAAATATATAAGTATAGCCGAGTAGCATTAAAGAATATTGAGCCAGTGGATCGGGCACATACACGAAACAACTTTCACTTTCACTGCTAGAGTAACAGTCGGCCTTAGCTTCAAAGCTGTTTATTCCTACGTGTTAGTCGCACATGTTAAACCGTCAGGCTTCCCCACACTCGATCTTTCCTACTTATTAGATGTCTCTTTGCCCTAACCACGGTGAGGACTGTCTTCTCGTTTTATCGTCAGTTTAACGAAGACAACCTCGAGTTCAAAGTAGAGCGTGAACCTTAGATCTAATCGACGAAAGGGAGAATCCGGTGAAATTTAGCATTTTCTTTTTTTCAAGAAAGAAGGTAGAAAAGAAAACGGTAAGCAAGATGGTACGAACGTGAAACGGGCAGTACAAGTTGGTCAGGTTTTTTCTTTTTTTCATCGTGTACCTCGTTAATAGAGCGATTAATAATCTTTTAACTTTTGATTACAGGTGAAACGAATCTGAAATTGTTACCGAGGAGGAGAAAAAGATGAGAGTAATATCGGTGAGTTTTTTTTTTTTTATTAAACGTTGAGTCTCGGTTATGACGTTGTTGATTTTTCTTCAGCAGGCAACGAGCAGCGATATAGTACCAGTTTACAAAATTAAACATTTTTTTGTTAAACTCCAGAATAAATAATTTTATCTAACAAATTCTGTCAGGTCCCGAGTCGTTCTAACTATTGTAAACATTCCTTAATCACAGGTTTTCCTGTCGATGTGTCTTCTGGGGATCTGCGCAGGATACGATCCAAAGGACGATTCTCTGAAGGACATTCTTCTTCCCAATGGACAGTTCGAGGCTTTTTACCTGAAAGGTTCGCAAAGCGACGAGGAGAATGCAGCACGTCCGCCTCATCTACACGGCTCCTTCAACAAATACAGAAATCCGGCGTTGGTCGGTGCACCGAACAGCGCCGCTTATGGTTTCCGGTTCGACGGAAAACGTCGCTTCAATTATGACTGAGTGAAAGCTTCAGCGTGCGAGTACAGTTTTTCTCTAATTTGTTTTAGCTCGATTCAAGATCGTTCTCCATTCAATCGAGAACAAAAAACAAATCGTGAAAATAAAATCTCGTACCCCTCTCCCCCATAGAAATAACGTTGACTCGAGTCTTGGGTGCCTGGGAGACACGCGAGACATCTTTTTTCTTTCATCTCGCCTCGTTCGCTATCCTCGCGTTCTCATATTTACCTCGTCGAGTACACGGGTGAACACTTATCGATAAATTTCTGCCACGAGAATGTGTCGGGCAAAATTTATCTATAGGAACTAACTCGCAATGCGGAAATAAAAAGTTTATATCACGATGGATCAAAGAACAGGGTGTGGTTAAACCATTTCCGCTTTATGCACGTACGTGTCTAAACTCTCACGTCCAAACAGTACCCGAAGCACTTATAACGAAATAATGACAAGGTATAAGTAAGAAAAAATAGAATGTCGAGCAGCGTGGAGGCTGGAATTACTTTGATCATGATCGTTGTGAAAAAAAGAAAAAAAAACGAGAGTATTAGGAAAAAACGTACGTATCGGTGTGGGGATATAGCTTGTATCTTCGAGTTCTCGTGCTCCTTATATCTTCATCGCGAGCCACGATTAATTAACGAAGAGGGGACTGTTTTAACGGGAAACATTCTCGGGGGAATATGTACTCGATGTTTTTCTATTCGCTTGTACACGCGTCTAAAAATGTTTTTTCCCCCCTCGTAATTAGATCTGGATTCCGTCGCTCGACAGTATTTGTCGTCTGCGTGTGCATTTATCTAGTCACGACAGTAAACTCGCGTGTCTTCGTGAAAGAGAACGAGAGTGGTAATATTAGGTTTTATATGAAACCTGATTGTAGCTGGCCAATAAAGCAGAAAGGCGTACGAAGATCGAGGGGATAGCATCAATTTTACTTTTTGCTCGTTTCAACGACTTTGTTCCCTCTATGCTATGGGTCGAGAATTTCGAGAAACGAGTAGCAGGTTTTCCACGTGTGGTGAATAGTTCTACTCTGGTTTTGGATAAAACACGCGTACTCGAGGAGTATTTTAAGATTGTTATGGTACGCGTATAGAGTCCGTTAGGAATTGAACGAGAAAAAACGGGTAATTAAAAACGACGGAGAATCTTCACCGGGGAAAAACACACACGTTCGGTTCTGCGCATCCTTCTACCGAGGGAAATTTTTACACGTACGAGACAATTTCATTCCTCGCGCGACTTTAAGTTCGACGAACTTTGGCTTTGCATCGATAGTTTCTGGATAATAAGGCAAACTTTTTTTATGGGGTGAAATTTTAACGATATAAGGTTTGGTTGTACTTGGATGGCAAAAAGTGTCCGATGGACGTTTCGTTCGACAGAATATTTATGCGATAGGTCAAGTGCATCAGGGACTTTCGAACTTTCCATGAAATGCAAATGTGCGTAGCGCGCGTTTCGAACATGTCACCGAGGTGATTGAAGCTTCGATAAAAGATGAGAAGAAACGAGAGACGTTCCGGTGAATTCCAATTGAAGAAAGTGAATTAATAACTTGGAATCAAAAATTATGAATCGTGCGTTAGGCCGATCAAATATTACGACCGATTCTTTGGAAAATAATTCTTGTTATCACGAATCTATTTATAATCAACGAAACTAAATTAATCTACGAATAGAAAATTATATTTTCAAACAATAGATAAACTCTGAGAATACCGGAAAAAATAATAAACTTGAATAAACACGAATTATTTTCAATAATGAGAACTTGCAGTCCATTGTCAAGATACATTTTGCCCTTGTTCCTTGAAACGTCCAAGCTCGATATTTCTCAAGACTAGAATTATAAAAATGAAATCCGGAAGTTTTAGACGAGAAATTTTAAAACATGCCAGAACTCTCTCCTCGAATTTCTATTATTTTTTCTTTCTTCTGTACGAAGGGCCAAGAAGTCTCCCGTGGTATCTGGCTCGTTAGAATTATCGTGTACTTCCAGTAGAAAGGGTTTCCGAGCGAAAACGAGAATCAGGAGAATCTTAGGAGTTGATAGGGGGATTCGTAGAGATAGGGGGACGGCGTACTGTCGAGTTCGAGGGAGCAAGGTCTAATGAAACGTACTCGTGGGTTCCCCCCGTAGAAGCCTTTAAAAGACGTGGGAATATGTCGTCCGGGCACAGTCGTTGCCGGTAATGCGACTAGCGGAGTGTGGTAGCCAAAGTGAAAACGTGTACGCGACGACATGAGGATCGTATGTCTGATAACGGTGAGTGTATAGCGGAAGAGGCTGTAGAGAATCGCGAGATTCAGACGAGATCGGTATCTCGAGGGAGGTTTGGCTTTTAATCGCGAACGTGTGAATCGAATTACTCGTGTCGAATTATTTTTATTCAAGAAGATGAAAAAAATCGAGCGTTTAAAATTTTTGTGAGGCGTTTCGGGCAATTTTTTTTCAGTGATTCGTTTCTTCGATCATAGTGTACGTTTGAACAGTTGGAACAAAAAATATTGTGGTGCGACTGGTCTAATCTCTTCGCTGCGAGAAATTTTTTTTTTAGGACTCATCGGACGAGACTGGACTTAGAAATAATTATGACGATCGAGTGTTTTATTAGAAAAGTGGGGACGAGGGTTGCCAATGTTCCATGAAAATGGGATACCGATTATTCTCGTTGTGATAGAGATTGTGCAATTTAATCCGAAAGTGGGCATTGAGAAAATGGCTATTGTTTGATTAATACATTGTATTTAAGAGAATCAGTTTTAAATTAAATTATTCAATTTTCTATTCGCAATATTTGATTACTTAATATTTTGTTTGCAGGTCGGTGCGTTCCTGCTGTCAATAGCGATCGCAGAGAGCGACGTCGCTATAGGGTAGGCTTGTAGAAACAAAAACAAAACTAGCTATCTTAAGATTGTCTTAAGAGCTTAAACCCTCCAGCGCAATGAAAAATCTTCGCAATATTCGTATTTAAGTAAAGTCTTTATAATAGAATATCAGAAAATATTTTTACCACGAAACGAAACAAATAAACGAAAAAACAAAATCAAACGAAACCAAACTCACGATATTCCCTCAGAACGAATGGCCAGTATCATCATCAGAGGATGCCACGTCCGATTATTCTCGAGCCCGTTGTCAAGTTGAAGTCTGAGACCAGCCCTTTCGATTGGTTCTACAAGATGGTTTCGAGGGTGATGGAACCACCGAGGAAGCCACCACCACCGATGATAGGACCGATCAAATTGCCCGGTATCGGCGGACAAGTTTACATAAGACAATTGGAGAATAATTTACCATGGGAATCGAGTCACGTCGTCATCAAGATGATGATGAGAGACCCTGTAACCGGTACGAACGTTCCGTTTGACTCGGGCCAAACGAATTATCGACCGGATGAATCTTCCCAAAGATTTTCAAGACCTCCTTACAGCTATGGAACGAACAATCATACACCAAGACCCAACAATCCGGTACAAGGTGGTTTTTTGCCATCTCCGTCGACGAATCAATATCAAAATTGGCAGTCGCGCAAGCGTCCTCAACGTTATCCTTACAATCAACCCTTACGTACCAGCTCACCCAACGAGCTTCGTCAGGATGATTATTCTACCAAGAATCAAGCTCCAGTTTACTCCAAAGATAACCAGGATGATTACAACCATCGTCGTTTTCCACCTAATAATTACAAACAGTATAGTAACAATCGTCAAGAAAATTATGAAAGATCTCGACCTGTGCCAACGTCGAATCGTGATTCATCAGGAACGACGATATCATCGCAGCTTTCTATGTACCGTTCGGTTTCATCTCGAGCTCCGAACGATCCGGTTTATGGCAATGATTACAACGATCATCGACACAAGGACTCCGTTCAGAAACCTCAGTCGGATGATTTTTACACAGGAAAACCGGATTTACCGCGATCGACGCAGAATCCTCATTCCGAGTTCGCGGGACGAGAACTCGATCATCTTGCTCCGAAATACACGAATCAGACTCAATCTAACGAAAATTATGCAACGAATAATTATCGTAATTCACCGAGATACAGACAATACGTGAGAAACGATAGAATGGTAGCTTCCAACAATCGCAATTATTATCGTGATTTTGATCCAAGGGAGAGAAATCATTTTCGTGGCTCGAATCCGTCCCAAGCCTTTCGAGGTTTTCGCGAACCGTCACCAACGAAATTTGATCACGAGGATGTCGGTGGTCTCGAGGTGATAACGGCTCCTAATTTGAAAAACGGATGGAACGAGGAGATTGAAATTGACGAGAATAAAGATACTCGGGGTAAATCGAGGGATTCAGATTTTAATCAAGGCGAAGATTCGATAAGTATGGGAAATGGCAAGAATTTAGCACGAGGGGAGTCGGCAGAGCACATAAACGAGGAGCAACAAGAGAGTCCAAATTCGAGAATGTCCCCAGCTAGATTAACGTCCTACAAAATAATCGATCGATCGCACAGAAGTCAGGGAAGTCAAAATATCTCTTTGGTATCCGAGAACGAAGAGTTTGAGATTTTAAAACGATCGAGCGATAAGAAAAATAATTCGTACGATAACGAATCGAAATTACAAAGTTCTCAGAATGTGGTCGAAGCTAACGAGAGGGTAGAACCGAGAATTGGCAATTTTACCGGTGAGGTAATTCGCACAGTCATGAATTTGACGGCGAGCAATCGTTGGCGATTTCAAGAGGGTAGACAACCCAGTAGAATCGTCAAGGCAATTTATCGACGAAAACCCATAGGTGAAATTGTGAAAGATAACGAAGAGATTATTGTCCACGACGATTCGAAGCAGAGCTCTAGTACGAACCGATCGTCCATTGATAATTAATCGATCGTCGTTTAATCGATAGCTACTCGATCGACATCGATCGTATCTTGTTAATTAAATGTATAGTCTATTTATATTCACTTCTTGTTAAGTTTTCTTTTGTTTTTGTCAATAGTATGAAAAATAAAACAAATAACTTTAACGTTTTTATCAACAAGAAGAACAGAAAAAAGAACAATGATAACGTATCGATGAAATTATTGTAAGCGTTCGAAGAAAATCTCTAGAAAGGACTGGGGAAGAGAAAACGTGTGAAAGAAAGAAGGATTGATCGAGTACATGAAAAGCTGATTAAATAAGGTACCTCGTTAATTCCCATTGATTGACGGTTCGCCTTAAGGGTTCTCGCTCAATTTCTTCCCTCTTTCTCTCCCTCTCTCTTTCACCTTTTCTTCAATTCCAGCGAGAGACGAATGGAAGAAAAAGAAGGAAAAAAAAGGACGATCGAAGAGATCCGCACGACTCCCCTTTCGGAACTCGTCGTCGTCGTCGTCGTCGTCGTCTTCTTCTTTTCGCGACTTTACCTTTCACTTCTTCTTTGCGGTGCGCCGCTCGCGTCGTATCAATTGACCAAACTACGTCCTTCCCTCTCGCTTCGATCGCTTCTCGATGCAACCAGTTTCGTACTGAGACAAGACAGTCTCAAAGAAAGTTTCGCCGCACTCTCGGTCTTCTCGTGAAATTTACCAACGTCTCGAGATATTTATTGAACGAAAGACAAAAAAGAAATAATAATAATAACAAAAAGAAGAAGAAAAAGGAAGATAGAACAGAAGAAAAAAAAACAAAAAAAACGACGCACTTTGATTTTATTTCACGTTCGTGAACGAAAGTGAGAGATTTCTGTTATGGCGATGCTGTATTCTCGCTATCTCGAGATTAAATCTCGACGGAATGAATACATAGTTGGCGAAATGACATTAGTTCCACCCGCTTCGCGCGCCAACGATTTATTTATAGGAATTTAATTACTCGACGTGCAATTTAACTTTTTGTATGTTTTTTTTTGTTTTCCATTCTTACGAATTCATCTCTTTGCTATTCTCTTGGTAGCGATCGTTGTTCCAAGTTGTTGAGAATCGCACGAGTGCGTGAAATTATCATGCGTTCATCTCGAGTCACGAGAATTCAAACGGGTGCTTAAATCAATTTCGACGTGCGTTCTTTCGACGTCTTGGTATTTATATATATGTTTATATGAAATGTGTATAATTATAGAAATATAATATATAAGATTCCGTTTGTAAATGGAGAATCAAACACGCATTTAAAATTAATCCGATATCTGGACCGTTCCCCATTATAATTGTATACTCGCCGTTTCACTAAACAGTTTTCACTCTCTGTAATAATTGCGAGTTTATCCGAAAGTCACGTGTCGAGTTAAATCGATCGTGAGTGACTAATAAAGGGGTGAATTTCGATCGGATCGGTTATTAATATTCACAACTTCCTCAATTTGAAAATAATAGACGAGTTGAATTTGCGAATATTATTGGAGCGTATATTAAAATTCGACGAAAGTGGTTGTCGATTTACGATGGATAAGATCGATTTGAGAAATCGTTTTGAACGATAATGACAAATTTTTCACTCTACCGGGTTACTTTCTTACTCGATTAGTTTTTTCTTTTTTTTCTTTTTTTCTTCACTTCCCGGATTTTGGCGGAAACGGAGTTAATGGAGCGTGGTGTATCGACAGTCGGTGAGAATTATAACGATATGTAATACAAAGAATTGGATGATAGAAGAATTTTACGAGGCGTGGAGTTTCACTGAATACATTTTGTAATCATTCGACGCGGCTGGCTAGTCCCAGAGCTTAGATATAAAGCAACGCTCTTGTTGCGCCTTTGCGCAGTTGCAGTTTTTAATTGGCACTGTGCTAAAGTGCGAAATATCGGGATCTCTCGTGTGTTTGTACGATTTTCTTGGTGCGTAAAGCGATAGCGAGGCTGAAAACGGATTTGATACGAACTGTGAAAAATGAAGAAGGAACGATTGGTAAGGACGCCGCTGCATTTAGATGGAGGATGTCTCGTATTGAAGTAAATCGAAGAATTTATATATTCTTTTTTGTTTATTTTGCGAAACAAAAATTTGTTTTTAGTTCGCTATGTCATTCCTCGTTGCCGTTCTCGTGTTTCATGGACCGGTCGATGCTGGGTGAGGATGCACCTTTGGATGCACTTTCAGATTTTTTGCATACGTTTGTGGATGCATTTTTGTATGCATTTTTGTACGCAATTTTGTATGCATTTTTGTATGCACTTTTCGATAATTTTTTACACATATTTCTAAGTGCATGTGCAGATGCATTTTTCGATGCACTTTTACATACTTTTGCACTCATCCGTGGATGCATTTTTGGATGCAATTTTGAATGCACTTTCGATGGATTGGTGAATGAAATTTTACATGCTTCGAGGCATAATAATGAAAAAGGACGAATTATGCGTTCCTTTCAGAAAGAAGGTGATCATACACGTGCCTTATCGCGTGAAGAGTGTCAAACACACGCATACGGTTTACAAAGTAATTCCGCATCATCATCATCATCATCATCAAGAGAAAAAGGACAAACACGACGACGAGAGCGAGGAGTTCGATCACTACAAGAAGTGACGAAACAATACTGACGTAATACAAAAAATCAACACACACACACACACACCACCGCCAAAACTCGATTACATTGCCACTACGATGTGCCCAAAGAAGATAAATAGTGTTCAATCGTCGTACAAACTTTAGACTGTCACGTTTCGAATTACAATTAGTTAACGCGTTTATTATAAGCTTTAGAATAATTTATGTTAGATTATACGACGTAGAAAGTATGAAAAATAATAAAGATGTGAAACGTTATTTACTACCTATCCATTATTACCACATATTTCATAAGTGAAGTCAATTAAACGTCCTCGACACAATGTAGACCGCTTATTTGAAAATTAATTCACCGTGAAAATTAACCCAGTAGATTTTGTTTTTTTTTTCTCCTGAAAATCGTTAACTCGTGTAACGAAAGTTTCCTAGATACGAATTATTAAATTTATCAATTAATATGAATTTTAAAAATTCGATGAGTTGCAGAGAAATAATTTTAATCAGTTCGTATTTAATATTAATCGTGAAAATAACAACGCGTTAAAAAAAACGATAAATTTCACGAACGACGATGGATCCGCATTGTCGCCTTGACTAATAAAATTTATCCACGATTTCTACGGGAATGCGAGGATGCATCGACGACAGACCAGGCACAATGCTGATAAAAGAAAATGTTGCGAGATGAGACACGGGCGAAAGTGTTCATACTCTGGAACCTGAGACCGTAGAAATCGATGGTCGAATAAATATCGGCAAGAAATCGATCGACGACAGAGCAAAAGTTAAATTCGCACCAAGTGAACAAAAAACTTTGCGGATATAAACAACGCAGTTGGTACCGAGTCAATTTCAAACGCCCACGAGACGTCGAAGCGTTCGTGCTCATTCGCAACGTGACTCTTCGACGATACCGATCGATCTTTCGTAAAATGGTAAAACTCGTACCTCGATAACGTCGCGGTCGTGCTCTTTCTCGTACGTTAACGATTTAATAAAAGGAAATTTAATTCGCAGAGATTCGTGGCAGTGTTGTTCCTAGCGTTGCAAACTAAATTCACCATCGTTTCGTCCGACGCGAAAGAACAGTGAGTAATTGTGCATACGTATGCCTCGACGCGAACTATAATTATTACCATGCCGTAAAATACGTCTTGGAGCAGAAATTTATATCCTGCTATTTCGAGCCCGTGCACGATTCTGTCTAATTTTTATAATTCACCGAGATTTCTATCGATCAAAGATCGCAGTAAAAAATAAAGAAAGAGCGATCATATTTTTTCTTTCAATGTTCTATATTTTAATTTTTAATAGAAGGAAAGTTAAAAAAATGGACCACATTTTCTAAAAAAATAGACAAAATTTTATTTGAAATTTTGTAAATCTTTTAAAAATCGTTTCACAGTGTCCACTTCAAGATCTACGTGCCGGAGATAGTAAAGCACCATACTCACACCCACACGATATTTATACACGTACACGAGCCAAAGAAGAAAGCAGCGCCGAAGAAAAATGCGCATCTTGAGTCTTGGCACGAGGATTGGAGTTCTTACAGTAATTACAAAGAAGCGGACGAGCATGGTGAAAGGAACGAGGGTGAACGTTCGTTAACGAAGGCGCACGGGGGTCACCCTTATCGTAACGACGATAAGGACTACGTGATGAGTCACGAGGGATTGTTGACAATTCCAGGACGTCCGCCATCGCGAAACGACGATTCTTATCGTTCTTACCAACGGGACCATCTTCATCCACCGTTGTCGCACTATGACGATTATCAAGGTCACCTTGGTCAAGGTGACGATCTCGACGGACACCCCGTACCGCTCAAGGATGTTTTTCACAACGGGGTAGTCGGTTACTCCTACCCCCCGCAGTACCAAGTACACGAGAACGTGGTCGAGAACGCGCCCGAGGATTCGGTCGAATCTTACGAGGACACGCAGGAGGAGGGCTACAAGAAGGGTCATCAGTCGGAAACCGCTCATTTGTACACCAACGAGCTGAGCAATTTTTACGACGACAAGCACGAGGAGTCGAGCGAGGCGTTGTCGAAGGAGAGCGAAGAGGTCGAGAAAAAAACTAATCGCGGTAGTTACAGGTACGTCGGTGATAATTATCGCGCTACCAGAATGGCGTCAAAGGTCTAAGTGCCAAGGGTGGATGAAACGTGTGACATTTTTCAAGACGTGAGTTATTTAAGACTCTCGAACGAGAGTCGTTAATTTTATACGAATTTAAAAATTAATCGCAGTTATAACTCGATGGAAATTCAAGTTTTAAATACAATTTTGAATTTTATTCAGAGTTGCAGCTCGCGTTTTTAATTAAATTCGTACCGGCGTCTCTCGACTTCGATGGAAGCTCGATTTTTGTGCCTATCGTGAGTTTAAGGGTTGATACGTTATTTTTTTCAATTTTGTACTCCATTATTATTATTTTTTGTAAGTAAATATTAAATTTTATACTTTCTTATCGCAACGAGTCTTATGCTGTTTCGTTATTTCCTGCAATATTTGGAAACGTGCAATGTTTAAGGTGTTCTCCCTTTTTCTTCGTGTCTTATTTTTCAATGTTTTCGAACGATGCTGATTATTCTGCTCACATTTTTAAAAGTATAACATAATTTATTCAACTAAGATCGAGGTTAATACAACAGCTGGCAAACATAAACAATATTCAACAAATAACAACGACTAACTGTCTCGAGAGACTAGGATAATAGCAAGGATCGTGGAGTCCTTCGTATAAAAGTCTGAGGGATTGTTTTTTTCGGATTCCATGGAAAACGTGAAGAAGAATATGAAACAGGAATATTGAGAATTCGTGAATAGGCAAATTTACAGATAAACTAAAATAACGTTGATAAATATCGTCGTTAAAAAAATCCCAACACGCCCTCTCGAAAAGGCGAAAAATTAAAAAATGTTCTTCAACTATAAAATTATTCGCGACATCGTACGTTTTGAAAGAAAAAAAATTAGAACGAACGTCGTCTATTCGGTATTACCTACGTACTACGGACTTTGGTTTTTTTTCGGGAAGGATGGGAGGGTAGGGGGTTGGAAATGAGTGCAAAAAAAAGAATTTCGATGGTAAAAAATGCTTCGAAATAATAATCGGTGAGTGATGGGAAAAAAGGTTTCGAGGATGTCGTTTTTGCGACGAGTCGATCGTTCAATGACTCGAGTATTCCTCGTGTCCGCCGTAACCACCGCCGGAAAATTCGTGTCCACCGGAGAATTCGTGACCACCGGACAATTCGTGACCGCCTGAAAATTCGTGACCGCCGATCGAGTGTTCGCCACCACCGTGTGTCTCGAAACCACCGAGATGTCCACCCTCGAAACTTCCGCCAAAATCGTGACCCTTAATGCCCTCGCTCATGCCGCCCCCCCAATCCGAACCCCCGAAATCGTGACCACCCGAGTCTCCACCACCGCCGCCGCCGCCTCCTCCGCCACCCCCGTGGCTGAGCAACTCGTGATGACCACCGAGATCTATCGGATGACCGACCGTGTAACCGAGGACCTCGTACTTGTCACCTCCCTCGTCCTTGTGGTGTATGTGCTTCGTTATCGTGTGAGTATGCTTTATCGTTTTGATCTTGTACGGAACGTGAATAATCACGTGGCGGCTTGGGAAAGAAAAATTAAATAAAAAATCAACGTAATATAAATTTAAAATGATTGGAAAAAATTAAAAATGACTCAAAAAATGACACGTTAAGTAGCAAATTCAAAATTAGTTAAATATAATACATTTCCTTAAATTTGAATCACATCCTCTAAAAATTGACGACGGATAAATTATCTATGAAAAAAATAAACGAATTTGTTTACACTCGGTGACAAAACCGTTCCACAAAATCACGCTTTTATCCCACGACCGTGAAAACTTACTGCCCGTGTCCGTGACCTCCGGCCTGAGCGAGATGAAGAACGGTCGATGCACCAGCGACGAGGAGCAACAGCTATCCCAAAAACAAAATTAAAATCGACGATGAAGATTCACTCGATTAGTTTTGCACTTTGATAACGATCGTCGATCGATGATAACATCAAAATATCCAACTTGGAAAAAAAAAATAAAAATAAAACAAATCGCTAGATATCACGAGACTCACCGTGAGTTTCGACATCGTTGATGCGAGCTCGTCCTCCAAAACAATAAACCTTCGCGTTTAAAAACGATGTGTGCACTTGGCGCGATTCGCGGATTTGATCTGTTACTGGTGGCGAGACTACGAGCTCCTTTTATATAGTGTTAAGTGTATATATCCTACGTCACACACTACCGTGTCGAAAGAAAACGAGACGATCGTATGAAAGCCCGTGAAAAGATAGAGAGGAAACGATTGAAAGGAAATGTACACAACCCGGAACATATATCTATATAGAAAAATATCTAGACACAAACATACGTATATATATATCAATATTTTATATATAAATATAATGCAGGAGCACGAGTGTCCGTGTGTGTGTGTATTATCGCGTGTGTAAACCTCGACAGACAAACAAACGCTCGTTACCGTGAAAGGAAGAAAGGAAAAGGAACAGGAACGGTTTTGCTCGACCTCCTAGTCGCGTTAAAAAAAAAGAAAGAAAAAAAAATAAGAAAAAAGGAAAAAAAGTGAAGAAAAAGGATTCCACCCATCCACGGAGTTAACAGAGTGAGGAGATCTCTGGAGCAGGCGAGAGGGAGTCATGAAAGCAAACCGACGCATACCTCTTACATTGTCTATAGGATCGTTATAGATATAGAGACGACGGGCGTTATTTTAATCGGGCACGTATGGGAGAATCTTGTATGGAGCAATTGCCACTGTAGACTTCTTATGTACGTGCCATTTGCTCGGGTCTTGTATCAGATTTTTTTCATCTTTTTCATTTTTGTTGTTGTTTCGAGTTTGAGAGAGGGAAAGATATCCACCTCTTCGGGAATGGTTGGAGTCTCGGCGAGTGGCCAAGATCAAGATCAAGCGTAGTCGGTTTGAGATTCTCTCTGCGCATGCACCCCTTTCACCGCGTCTCGAGGATTCTCTTTTCCTCATCCCACTCATTTTACGAGCGTATATACACGAACATTCACCGGCATTCATCTATTCAACCGGAAGTCGACGAATTATTTCGAAAGTTCAATGGGAGAGAATAATATAACCGATGAGTCGTAAATATTACGGATTTTATTGTTATCGTCGCTTCGCGATTGATACGAATCGTTACGAGAAACGGGGGTAAGTGGAGACACGCGGTCGTTGGCTCGAGGAGAATGAAAAGTTTACGATCTTTTCTCCATTTTTATTCACCGGAGCTTCCGATCACCGGGTTATTCAAAAATTTAATCTTCGACAGATTGACGAAGACAAAATTTAAGGGATGAAAATAAGGGTAGATTGAAAAATGTTAGAATGACATTAGAAAAAATTGGGTAAGTATAATTTCGAAATAAATAAACTCACGCAACCCGTGACCTTAAGGGCAAGGTACCCTTGAGCCTAGGGTTGCATAAATATCAGAGTAATTGAAAAAAAAAATAATAAAAATTATTCGAAAGCCAAGCGTGAAAGGAATATCTCGAGAATATCCGGAAAGATTTAGCGAACGATGTATCGAGACGAGTGTTAAAAGCCCTGGTGAGTGTACACCGGACAGGAATTTTAACGACACCGGCAAAAGATCGAGAGTACATCGACGTCGAGTAAATAAATAAAAAAAAAGTTGTGCTCTCCTTTCGCCAACGAGACGAGGTGTCTCGAATTTTTCCTATTTTCTTTCGCCTGCCTTTATTTTATACAGATCCTTGAACTTGAATAATATAATAATAAAACACATGTGTATATATAGCCAACCGGCACTTTCGTTCGTGCGTGTAACGATCCCGGTATAGGACCAAGTGTGGAGAAAGGTGCTAATCGTAAATCATTAATAAACTCGTGTAAAACGCGATGTGACGTACGGTGGGTAAAAATTCACTCAGAATCAAGGTGGGAGCGAATGTTCCTCGGGATTAGGCGAGTATCGTGGTGGAAGGGTGGTGTTTGTGTTGGTTCGAGAAATGTGATGGGTGGGGGGTTGGAAAATCGAAACAGAGCACTCGAGCATGATCTTGGCTCTCCAGTCGCAGTCGCAGACCTCTACGGACTGGGTGGGCTCGATCATGTCTCGGAGAATGAAATCGAGAGGCGAGAAAAATCGTCTGGAAAGTACATTAACATCGTGAACGGCGATCAAACGATAATCTAGATCGAACAAGCCGATTTTAATGGAAGAATTTAATTTCATGGGTAATAAACCGTTTTTTTTCTTCTTCTTTCTCGTCTTTGGAGCAACAGATTTTCCGATATGAAAACGTATTCGCGTTGATAAGAATAATTATTTTTTTAGTATAAAAATCAAGTTAAAATTTTTTTTTAAATCTGAAAAACAATTTTTTTTTTATTTGAAAAATGGAATTTTGATTTTTTTAAAGACAGGCAAGAATCCTCGATAGAGACATTAAGGTTGGATGATTAACACGTCGGAGAGTCACGATTGAGATAACGTGGAAAGACTCGTTAGTCGCTCGGTAACAATCAAATCTAATCGACTCGAGATCCAGCGAGAATCCTCGCCCACAAGATTTACGACGTCGAGGCCGAGCGAGAAAATGAATGTAAATTATCTTCGTTTATTCCTCGTCCTCTTGTACAAACGTTGATTGTTTTTTTTCCTACCCGTTATCTTTTTTTAAATGCTTTTCTACGTAAAACGAGGAGACGTCGAGTCGAGGAGAGGAAAAAAAAAGAAGCTGAAGGGCAATTTACGATTCGCACTTAGAAAGCTGACGCGCGCGTCGCGGTCGTATTTGGTCGCTCGGGAAATTCGCACGGCGTGAAGAACTCACGGATGGAACGCGTTCGTTTTCACTCGACGAGTTTGCGGTTTGCTCTTTTACTCGTGATGGAGCCGCTATCGCGCGCGCAACGAGAGATAAACCCTGAGAGACCGGAGCCACGTCGCGCATAATATCAAGAAACTCGTTTTTCGTAGAGAAATTTACGCCTACGCTGAAAAACAAAAGCGGTTTGAGTGCAAAATTACAGTTTCTCGAATCTTCACACTTTTTTTTATATTTTTTGTTTTAATAGAAAAAATGAAACGTATTATTAATTGGTAAAAATGAAGATATAAAAAAACATTTGGATCGTTTGAAAATTTCGAAAGTTATGTAGTTAACGGTTTATATTGTTTTTTTGTTTTTTTTGTTTTTTAAAGAGACAATATAAACAGTCATAAAATTGGAGGCAATGAACGAGTCTCGACGAAAGTTTAACGGAAGGAAAGTGTCGGTTGGTTCGAACGTCCTATAAAATTTCGCCCTGATCGCTCGAGCGGTTTCAAAATTGTCGCAAATTTGTCGAAACGAAAATCTAACCTCCCTCTTGCCAAGCTCGTTGAATAGGTAGAAGCGTATCCACCTCTCGCTCGTCACGTTTCTCTAATTAATGTTTGACTTAAGCCCCGGAGCTTCGAGTTTTGCAAATTTAACGAACGTTCTCATCAGCGTCTCCGTTTTCTCACCGTGATAATTAAATAATAGTGATTCATTGAAAATTGTCTCATGGCAATCTCGTGAGATTTGGAGCGTGAATATTCTTGGATGAGTCGAATTTACGATCGCAAAAACTTTTTCAGGACAGCGAGACGAATTTCAAACGAACGATATTAACATTTTTAAAACCAACGATCGTAATCTCGCGATTATATCGAGATAAGAATTTATCTATTAATTGAACGATTAAAATGATTGAACGAACAACACGAATTTTAATTATCGATGAAAAATATGCGAGTTTCACTTTTTTAATTTGGTATGCGTGATCGGTGAGAAACTCGAGCCGATAGAATTCCTCGAGTAAACCTATATACACACACACATATATATATATATATATATATATATATATATATATATATATATAGATGTATATGTGTGTGTGAATCAGATTTAATAAGCTTTTACACATATATTTAATCCTCTATACGCATAAATGTATGATTATAAATATATCTGTATAAGCGATGGGCGTGAACGTTTTCTTAAATGCAATCTCGTGTCGGTAGAAAATGCACGCTGGATTTGCTCCGCTCGTCACATGTACATAGGCCGATAAAGAGAGAGATAGAGAAAAATCGAGAGAAAGAGTAGGAAATATATCTGCTCATAGCGAACGATCATTATGCATCTGATTTTATCGGCCGGTAAACGGTGAGCGAGTAAGGGGTCCCGTTGGCTATCGATGCATTCGGTTAGACGCAAGTGGGAGGATGCAGAATTGCGCCAGCGGGTGTTAGTCCATGGACTCGATGCTCTTTTTATCTTCTATAAAAGAGAAGAGGTTGGCTAGATGCTGGCGCAATATATCTGGATCAGTCGAAGGGGAATAAGCGAACGGACGAGACTCGTCCAACCAGCTTTGTACGGTCACGCGAGAGAGTTTCGAGAATCTTTCCGTGTAGATACGGCGAATATAGAACGTCGCTGGATTCTCGTACGCTCGTCGAACAGGAATTTCATTCGAACGTGAATTCAGAGATCGATTGCAGAACGTCGCTAGGTTGGGAGTCATGCAGTCATTTGCCGTGAGTAGAAGCGGAAATAAGGCGAATTACCAAAATCGGAACGTACGCGGTCGAGGCGTGACCGAGAGTTAAAGATCGTTACTTTTGGTTATTTCGTTACTTCGTTACTTAAGATTATTTCCGTTCGTCTTTCGTACGCAGTACGCTTGACAAGGAGTCGCTTGGGACACGCGAAACGTCATCTACGCGGGAAGGTAGAGTCACACGTGGGGACTCGTTCTTGTTGAACTTGAACGAGTACGAGGGACGGTCGTCGAGGAGTCAATCCGGAGTATTGGGTGTCTGAATCGCGGTGAAGAGAGACAGAGAGAGAGACGCTACGTTCGTTCAATATGCAGTTTATGGTAAGTCGGACTTGATTTTTTCAAGTGAAATTGATAATTAAATAAAATTAAGCCATTAATTAGTTCGTAATTCGATCGATGAGCGAGGTATAATTTTATAAATTTATTATTTCGTGCGATAAAATAAATATAAATTCGATATAGGGTTGGGGGTGGAAATAAATCTCGAAGGTTTTTCCGGGTCACGTGTTCCCTACTGATATGAAAAATATCGTAATTTACAAAAATATTAACTCGAAATGTCGACTATAATTAAGAACTGTAACTATAATTAAGAATAAAAATCTAACTATAATTATTTTTGCAGCTAATCAGTCTGTTGGTACTGGCGCTATGCGAGCTGCCGGTTCTCCACACCAAGTGAGTCATAGAATATCGAGTATTCGAAAACATGATCAGAAAATAAATTATCGCAAGACGATATACAAAAAAGAAAAATTAAGTAAACAGATTCGTGTCCTACTTGTAGAAAAGTCGTCGTGGTGATGCAGCGTAACGTGCGCCGTAGTCCCGGGTCACCCTGGCGCCATCTGATGATGCTCCACGCCAAGAAGAATCAATTTCCGGACAACCATTTCGCAGGACATCCTAGACAGGCCTATTCTCACGGTGGACAAGCTTATCGTCCTAAGGATCTTCACGTTGCGAAAGATCAATATCCTCATGGTGGCGATGATTTCGATCAAGGCCACGAGGAGGTCAATCACGTCATGGTACCCCACGGCAAGGGTATAACACACGCGGTTAGCTTCGGTAAGGGTTACATCCCATACGAAACTTACAAGGATCATCGTCCTTCCCAATCGCATCATCAGGATTACAAAATCGCTGTACCATCGGCCCAAGATGTTCAATACAATCCAGCGATGCATTTTGCTACGGGTCCGAGTTACGGGCAAGCTTACATCTCGCAACAGGCAGATTCTTACGTCGGCAACGACGATTCCGGTCAATCCGAAATTCAGGATAGAAGTCAGGAGCGAGGGGTGCAGAAATTCATTACTGGAAAACACGTTTACGAACCTCCGTTACGTACAGCTGTTGGAGGTCATCAAGGGGTTGTACAAAATATCCAGGCGCTCGCGAGCAAACCTACCGTTTATTATCAACCAACGGGTAGCCAAACGACCATAGGGGGTAGTAAGCAAGGAATCGTCCTTCGCGACAGTATCGTCCTCGACGATTATCACAAAAAAGTCGCGGAATTGACGAGTCGTTGGTCATCGACCTTTGGCAATAATAATAATCTGATACCAGTCGCCATTGGAGGTCCCACGGGTCATCAAGGATCGGGGCAACAGATCAACGTCGCGAGACAGTTCGACGGGCATAACGGATTGCAAGGGTTCAACGGTGGACCGCAGTATGTTGCGAACCTGGGTCAAGCTCAAGGTCAACAGGGTTACGCCGTGAAGGAGGATGTGGTCGACACCCCTCATGATTTTCGAACTATGCCGATTCAGTCCGCACCGGTTCATCAGACGCAAACTCTTCAGCCTCAACAGCAGGCTGTTGGGCAAATAGTTCAACAGCAGCCCGTTCAGCAAATCATTCAACACCCGAGTCTTCAGCAACAGTCTCTTCAACAACAGATCATACAACAGCCCGTTCAACAATCGTTGCAACAGATTTTCCCACAGACGCAAGTTCCTGTCAATTACGCGATGCAGAACTATCCTGGTCTGGTTCATGGCTGATAAGGATCGACGTGGATTTATCGAGAAGGGTTCTATTTTGTTTCTCGTTTTCTTTCCTTTTTTTCTTACTTTTACTCTCACCATGCTCACCAAAGGTATAGACTGGCACCCGGTGCATTATTTAGGGAAATTATCATCCTATAATCTTCATTCCTCGTGATGCAATTTGTTTGATTTTTGTTTGTTTGTAGTGATTTCGTTCCATCGTTCAAAGCATCATACCATTGCCATTTTATTATTTATCCTGGATCGTTATAACGATAAACGAGGCTGGTGCATCGTGACGACGATCGGGGAACGGAACGTTCGAGCGACGTTTTCGGTCGACAAATTTTGTAGGCTTGATTTTTCAATTACGAAAAAAATATTAACCGTAACGATATTGATATTATCGATATTAATAATCCTCGGAGGGAAAAAATGATTATTTCGGGTAATTTGAAAAAAATATCGACAATACGTAAATTTACAAACTAAAATTATTAACAAGACTTTTTCGTCGTTCGAACGATTCTCGTCCCTGCTAACACCACGATACAAATATTTATGATATTTTTATGATTTTTCTATGTTATTTATACAGAGCTAGTTGTTTTTTAAAAAATATTTTTATTTTTATATACATATATCTTTTGATAAATAAATTTTTGTGGTTTTTTAAAAGATTTTTAACGATCGCTGGCAAAGTTGCGTGCAATTTTGTCGATCGACGATCGTTGATGCAAGTCGGTACGATTTTTTCATACACGATGCAATTTTCGTCGTGGTCCAGCGAACGGTGAGTCGAGCGAGAGCGAAGGAAGCAAAAAAATGAACGAATGGCGTTTGGACTCGACGGCGCGTGGAACGAGAATGCGAACGTGCAAGATCGCGGTCCAGACGAATGCCACGGTCATCTGAGAATTTTTCTCTCTCACCCTCTCTCTCTCTCGCTCACCGATTCGTCTGGTCCACATCCCGACGACAACGATTCGACGGGCACTTTCACTGCTGCTCGCCGATCGGCGACCAAAGCCGTTGACCACTTGAGTGTTTGAAAGTCTAGAAAGTTTTGCAGTCTCTCCCCACCTGAGAATTCTACTTTGTTGCCGTATGATCGTTCGGTGAATGTTTCTTCTCTCATTGTGATACGAACATTCCGCGAGAACGTTCACCGATCACCGACGCTCATTTCATTACAAATGTTGAAAAATCTTCGCTACGACCTTCGATTTTATTTGACTATTTAGAAAAAATTCAATTTTACCCTCGCGTAAATAAAATTGCAGATTTTTATTAAATTTTTGGAGGGTTGTTGGAATTATTAATTTTAATCAGGATAATAATCAAAAGAAAAGTAATTACCGATTAAGAATAAATTTAGACTCTTTTTTGGGGAGAAAAATTGGATTTTGAAAAAGATCAACCCTTAAAAGCGAAGATTAATTCTCACGAATGAAACTTTATCTTACAATCAATAATTGCAACGTAATGCCCGATAATTTCTTTTATCAGGCGTATCGAATATCCGATATCCTAAAAAGTTTGAAATTTTACGACAAAAAAAACTCGAACGGCAAGACCTTGATCCATTTTCCAAACGCGTGATAACACGAGTATCTCGTTGCTGCAACGGTTCATACGTGATCTTGGTCTCGTTCCGGTATTGCCAAGAGCGATTCGAGCCCGAAAGACATTCGCTTCCCGGATACTCTCGGTGTGCGAAAGGGAAAATAAGTCACATTGACCGTTTCGTACACGTACGAGAATCGCACCTGGCGAATCCGCCATTGGAGAGAACTCGGTGTGCTCGAAGAGTGGGAAATATCTCGTTTCGAGAAACGTGGAGACACGATCCAAGTTTAACTTTTTTTTATTTCCTTTTTTTTGTTTTTTAATTTCCCCACCAAAACGATCCGGCGATTCAAACGCTCGCGAGAGTCACGAGAAAGAGTACCACGAGTTGGTCCGAATAAGGATTTGCCACGGCAGGAAAAAGATCAACGAACACGAAAGCGAGATGTGTCTACGACCTCGGTCACGCTCGACACACCGTGGTTAAACGACGTCTTTTCACGCTCCTATCGGACGAAAAAGTCTACGATGCGCGGATAAGGAAAGGTGGAAGGTGGGATTGACGAGTGTCACGATTGTGCGCGGGGGTAATTCGGGTCACTCTCGTTAAATCGTTTAACAAGGTCGACATGTAGATAGGATATTTATTTTCTCAAAACACCCTCGGGACGTAACAGGAACAGGGTTATTATCCAATTCGACACCTCGACCGGAAGTGTGATATTGGTGCATATCTCCACTTTTTATCTGACCTAGATTTTTTTCTTCGGTAAAAAGAAAACACGTTTTTTTTAGATCAACGGACGACCTACCGCGAGCGAATTATTATTTGTACGAAAATTGTTTGTATTGTCGAAAAATATGCGATAAGATAAATAAATTATTTGAAAACAGAAATAAAATTATTACCAAATATTCATTTTTGATTAGAAAATAGATTTTTCCTCGGGAGATTCTTTATCACCTCGATATGTCTGGATAGATCAATCTCATGGGAAAATAGAAATTAGTGTCACTCGATAAAAAATAGAAATCTGTCGTTTTTTTTGTTGTTTCTTTTTTTTTAAGGAAAGAATTGAGTTTAAGCGACCCACATTGCCCGTCTAATTTTCTAAAATCACCTTGCGGCAAATCGACACGTCTGTTTACTTCCTAATCGGAGCTTATCACGTTACACGAGTTATCGATTGTCTCCCAGGGATCTCTTTCTCTCTTTCTCGAGGGAATCGTCAACACTCGTCGCCGGTTCACGAAGAAGTGTTTCTGCACGAACGAGTCGTACGAACGAAACGGAAACTTCTCTATTCCGTCGCGAATTCGTGGGGTGGGGGTAAACACGTTTTTTTTATCTTTCTTTCTATCGAAACACGGAGAAAGGTAGTCTTTCAAAAAGTTACGAAATCTTCGATGAAAGTAAAATCTATTCGAAATTAAATTATTCACGTACGAGTCGATTTAAAGATGAATTAAAGAGTTGTTGTTGTTGTTGGCTTTTTTCTTCTTCTTTCATTCTCGACAAATTTCCCTCGTCAAGAGCTCGTCAAGATTTTGATTTCGACATTACGTATAATAATAATTTATCTTCGCTCGATCGGATAAAAAATTGGTTTTATCGTCGAGCGAATCGAAATTTTTTACGGTGAACTTTTATTCTTATCTCGTGCCGACGCGACTAGAAATTTTTCTCTCGCATCCTCGAAGACAATGGAAGACATAGCATAGGCGCGAAAGTGTCAGACCCATAAACACACGAGAAGTCACGACAATGCGCGTAAAAAAAACTAAGTCGAAAAATTTCACAGGAAGAGGGATTCGATCTTTTCAAGAAAATTACAAGGTATGCAAGATTCGCTGATTTTACGAGCTCGGAACGTCCTAACAAGGCGACGAGGAAGCGATTCGTCCTTAGAAAAAGTCGAGAAACTTCGTCATTTTCTTTTTTGCTTAGTTTTCACGACGAGTGAAATAATGGAACGAAGTTTGAAAAGTTTGAGAAAAAAGGAGGATTATGTTGCTCGAAGTTGAACGACGGAGAAAATTCGAGTCGGAAGGGACGTCGAGGAGTGTTGTGCGCGGATCTGGGACCAGTTTCGCGAAGAAGGGAATACGTCGTTTGCAGATGAAAGTGGGTTGCGCGTGTGTAGCACAGCCGCGACTCTCGATCGCGATCGTGAGCAAACTTCGCTCGGCCGTACGATCGAGGTTCGTTGACACCGATGGATTTTCTCTCGATGGCTCGTTGCAAGTTTTTCATTCGTAAAGTTTTTTTTTTAATTAAAAAAAAAGAATTTTATCGAGGGAAAAAGAAATAATGTTTGAGATAATTTTTTTTGTTTTTGTTTTTTATCGCGCGTAAAAACTTGTTTATCGCCAAGTTTACGAGAGCGATACATTTAAATGCGCGGAAGAGGTGATATAACATCGAGTACAAGAAGGCAAAGTCAAGGCCGGTTTGGCGAAGAAAAACTATCGCTCTTAGAAAGGTGTTTGCTCTCACCGATCGTGAAAATTAATGCTCCCTCGATCGACGAATTAAAAGACGATCAAAAATTATAATCATCGAACACAATCGGGCGACGATTCGTACTTTTTTTATTTTATATTCTCAAATTCAAATCGTAATTAAGAGCTAATAATTTTTAATAAAATTGTATAAAATACAAAAATTTGAAGAAAAAATTGATGATTTTCGGGATAAAAATTTGGCAGATATTTTATAAAAACTTTCTCAGTCACGTGTCAATGTAGAAATGTCGATATTTTTGAGAAATAAATAAAAGTCGTTCGTAAATTCGAACGCGGTAGAAAGTTAAACCCAATATGAGAATTTCACTGCATCGAATAAATTAGTGGACCGCGTGAATTTATTCTTTAATTGCTCTTAACGTACGAAAGAATTTCTACGATTTTAAAGACTGGCGTAAGATTTAAATTTTCGTATAGACTACGATATACTTGGGCGTGGCGAGTTTATTGGCCTTTCGAGGTTCGTGTACGTTATTATATAGCCGAGAGAAGTAGTTAAAACGTGCGAGAGGATATAACATAAATGATGAAAGGGCAGAGAGCCATACTGTCTGCTCCCACGATTCCTCGCCTCACTTTCTCTGCTCTCGTAGCTTCTGCACAAACGGGACGTACGTTTACCTCGAGACGGCAAGCTGTTCGAGCTATATATATTTTCATTTTATAAGATAGCTCGTGTATAATGGCCCGATTTAATTCTTCTTTTTCGTTCGCGATCGACCCCGACTGCCAAGTGAGCGATTAATTTCCGAATCATTTTATGATTAAATAATTATTCGTCGTTTATTCCAAAGGAAAATATTTAAAAAAGTAAATTGTATTTTAGAAATAATGAAAAAGCATTTCAAGACGAGCGTCGGATTGAAGATACGAAAAAAATATTTTTTAAATAGAAACGACGGTAGGACTGAAGAAATTTTTAATTCAATCAAAAATAATATTTCGAACGGTCCACGAAAATTAAATATCGATTCTCCGGACTTTCTCGTCTGGTCCTCCGGCTATCGCGGGAGATATCGTGGTAAGCGACCGAAAAAAGGTACGCGTGTTAAACGGATTCGACACTCGACGATTAATTTTTAGGAACGAATTTAGTTTGGACGTGGATCGATCGATCGAGAGCCGAGAAATCGATCGATACGAATCTCTTCCTATGCGCACGTGCATTATCGTCCTTCGTCCTAAACACGGCAGGTCGCGAGAGAAATTTACTCGCACAGCGCCATCTTTGGGCAAAGAAAAAAATACGGGAAACATTGTTCCGTATACTTGAACATCTTGACGACCGCCAATTGCGGTTGATTTGCGACACGACGACTCTACTATTACACTCGCACTCGCTCGAAAGTTGGCTTGCATACGTAATTCGAAAATTATAAAGTCGAGACTTTTAACGTCCGTTTGTACGGCGTTTACGTCTCGAGTATTTTACGTTTATATATTACTCGGGACGAATTTTTTTTTCTTACGAAACTTCACAATCTTCCGACCGGAAAAAAATCGCGGTGGATATATCGAAAAAAAAATTTAACGACAATAAAATAACAAACATAATTCCGCTAATTATCAATTTTTAAAGAATTATTTGCTAATGACGAAATCGTAAATTTGATTAATTGCAAGAATAATTAAATTCTTCGGAAATCGTAAAATTTGTGTATAGAAAGAACAAACCAGAAGTATATTAATATATATTTTTTTAATAGCAGAGATCTCGTTGGTTAATTGTATCTTTTAATAACCGAGCAAAATATACGAAATGTTTTACCCGGTAATTGCGCTTTATGACTGGAGGAGCTCGAGGTGAGAAAACGGTTGTACTCGCTCGTGCGAACGTGCGAGCAACGAGATACAGGTGGCAAAATGAAAATGGGCGAAACACGCATGCGGTTGAAAAAAATAAAATAAAAAAGGAAAAAAAAGCCGAGAGGAAAGAGAGAAAAGAGGGCAACACGCGTAAATATAACCGCGCGCATTGACGTGCGATGGAGACATGAAATACACGTGTAGAGATCCGTAACTTTATCTTCGCGTAATTATACGGGAACTATCGCATTAATGGGACCATGCCGGTCGCTACGTTCGAGCGGCGCACGCGTAATCCACACCCGGTGGGTGTGTGTAACAAACCTCGCGGTGTAGTTCCGTCACGGCGACTCTTAGGTAAACGACATATCGATTATCGCGCAGAACTCTCCGTGATACGAATTTCTAAATATTTCGATCGCCTATCCGTATAATTAAACGCTATCGATTTATCTTTTCTCCCGCGATAATAGAAAATAACGAACGCGACAAAATTTCGTGAATATCGATGATTTAAGAACGCGTCGTGAATTAAATTGATTGGATAATCGTAAATGTGAAAGTGGAAACGTAGCCGGCGAGACGATAAAAGCGAATTAACAAAAAGATAATTAGAAATTACAAAATTAATTTATTGAAATATTATATTTCAATATTGATTAAAATTGAATAAATTTGAAAACTCAAGGTCACCTTGATACCCCCAAATCGCCAATTTTCTTTTCCAACGCACTTTTTCTGTCACCATTGTTTCGGGAAAGAAAACGGAAAAATATAAAGAAAAAAATCGTTAACTATAGCAAAATACCGAGGGAAATCGTGCGACCTTCCTCGTGGTCAGGTAAATTGATACTGAACCACTCGGCACGACTTTTGCAATGACCGAGTCAAAGCTTTCTGAGAAATTCGCAAAATCCCGTGTGTCGTTAAAAAAAATATATAACGCTCGTGCGAACCACGCGTACGTTCTATATTGGAATCACATAAGTTCCGCACGAGCTAAGGGAACTAAAATAGAAAAAATACAAAAAAAAAAGTGTAACAACTTCTACCGACAAAGTAAGAGCTGAAAATTCATAATAACCGCGCGAGCTTGTTGCAACGAAAGTATTCCTAACGAGCGTTTAAATATTCCAAAACGCTCTCACTCTTTCATCCGGAATTCTCGTTTCCGTCGAGTGTGTAGGAGTTCTCGAGAATAAATTTTCCCGTCTCTGTCTCGTTGAATCGAGGAGGGGTGGGGATGGGGAGGAAAATAACTTCCTCGACGCGTTAGACAGAGAGAAAATCATCGTGGTAAACGCACAACGGGGCAAACAACGAGTGTAGAACAACGTTGCGAGAGCGCTCGTGGAGAACGCCCGGAGCGCCAATTTCTCTGGTGGCTGTGGGTCACGGCCGCCAGAGAGTGCGGGGTACGAACCAGAGAGACTCTCGTTTCCTCGTCTTCTCGTTGTCTTCGTCTTTGCAACATACTCATACACATAGAGAGAGAGAGAGAGAGAGACTTACGGGATACGTGCTCCGTGAACACACACGAGTATCGCGAAGAAACGCTCTCGATGGTCACGCCCCCCCACCCTCGATCCCCAAAGACCACCACCTCCTCCTCCACTTCTCCTCCTTCTCGTTGGTCTCTTCTCTTTCCGGTATTTTCTCACGACGGTGTATATATAGGCCCGGCAAACCTCACATATATATGACAGTGAGGATCTATCTGTTCGAGAGTGTGGATCAGAAACGCGTTTGCCACTTATCGGTACTGGAAGGGTTGTACCGTCAGTTTAGGGGATTTTTGACGTTTTTTTACGATGGCTTTCCGGCTCAAAGTAAGAATTTATCAAAAAAGAAAAAAAGAAAACACACGAGACATAAGAACGAAAGATTTTTATATCGGGATTAAAGAGCGAACGATCGATTCGACGATCGATCGGATGTACTGTGTTATCGGGAGATTTTTGAATCGAATAAAATTTCTCTAGTAGAATTCGTTATTTAACAATTATTTCATTACAGTTGAGCTGTTTGCTGCTCGCAACGACCCTCGGGATCGCATCGGCGACATTCGGCAAGGAACAGTGAGTTTTGTCGAAGAAAAATCAAAAAATCAATATCGAAGATGAAAAAATGGTGCGACGATTTTGTAAACGCGACGTTTGTTTTTGTTTTTGGCGCTCAGTGTTCATATCAAGATTCATCTGCCGGAGCCCGAGCATCACGAGAAGCACATCGTGAGCCATCACGAGGAGCACGGTGGCGGTGGACCGCACGGTGGTGACGAACACATTGAGATAACGAGCCCGGGCGGAGGACACGGTGACTTTGGGGGCGGCGGCGGCGGCGGCGGAGGTCACGACTTTGGCGGAGGTTTCGGAGGTCACGGCGGTGGCGGAGATTTCGGTGGTCATGGGGGTGGCGGAGATTTCGGAGGTCACGGGGGTGGCGGCGATTTCGGAGGTCACGGGGGTGGCGGAGATTTCGGAGGTCACGGGGGTGGTGGAGATTTCGGAGGTCACGGGGGTGGTGGATACGGCGGAGGCCACGGGGGTGGTAGCTTCGGCGGAGGTCACGGTGGTGGATTTGGCGGAGGACACGGGGGTGGTGGTCACGGAGGGGGTGGCTACGGGGGTGGCGGACATGGCGCTAGTTTCGGCGGAAGCTTCGGGGGTGGACACGACGATTTCGGCGGAGGTTTCGGAGGTAAGCTCGATGGAAAAAAAAACAATCTCGATTTTTCGAACGAAATTGCCAAATTTGGAATTAAAATCGGACGATAATGAATTTAAACGAAGACTTTACGTTCCTATTACTCACTGTATAATGTTTCAGGTGGTCACTCGTCGATAAGCATCGGTGGAGGACACGGTGGTGGTTACGGCGGTGGATCGAGCAGTTACAGCGTCGGTGGTGGACACGGTGGTGGATTCGGCCCGAGTAGTTTCGGTAGCAGCAGCCACGGTGGATATTCCGGCGGTGGTGGTGGTGGAGGCGGCGGAGGTCACGGAGGTCACGGAGATTTCGGTGGCGTTTTCGGCGGTGGCCACGACGATCACTCGATCGGTGGTGGCGGATACGGCAATAGTTTGTCCTCCGGATTCAGCAGCAGGTAAACGATTATTTACCGATATTACGATATCAAAATTGTTATCGTCAAAATTTTCAAAAATACGCTTTAAAAAAAAAGAAATAGAATTCTCGAAAGAAAAATCATCATCGACGTAATTTAAAAATACCGCGAGAGAGTTGGATAATACGGTGAAATGTTCGTTATAATTAAAACAAACAAAACGAGCGATAAAATGTTTGAATTAATTTGAAAATGTATAATTGAACGGTTAAATTAATTTCAGCGGTCACGGTGGTTACTCCAGCGGTGGCTTCGGCGGTGGTCACGGTGGCTCGTCCGGAGGTGGTCACGGTGGCTCTTCCGGTGGTTACGGCGGTGGCCACGGCGGAGGTCTCGGAAGTTACTCGAGCGGCGGAGGTCACGACTCTTACTCCGGAGGTCACGGAGGTTCGTCGTCCTACAGTATCGGAGGAGGGGGAGGAGGAGGTGACAGTTACTCAAGCGGAGGTCACGGATCGTCCTACAGTGGTGGCGACTCTTACTCCGTTGGGGGTGGGGGTGGAGGTCATCACGGGGGTGGCTCCGGAGGTCACGGAGGTTTCGCCGGTTACCCTTAGAACAAAAATCATCTTTTCTACCAAAAACCACCCCCCCCCCCCCCCCCCCCCCCCCAAAGAAAACACTATTACCACAAACGAGGATATTTACGAGCCGGAAGACGAACGAAGAAAGAAGAAAGTTCAGTTAGAAAGAGAAACAAAAACAAGACGATTTGAAAAATGAAAAAAAAAATTCCATCTCGTTTGGCAAGAAAGAAAAAGCAACGAGAAAAACAAAAATTGTCTCCGAGGATAAAAAAAATTGAGAAAAAGGTGGTCGAGCAGCATTGTGGGAAGAGTTGGAAAAAGGTGCAGCACGATTTTGAAAAGCGATCTCTTCACAGACGGAGATCGATCGCCTCGAGCCTTTTGGAAAGATTCCATTAATTCGACGTATTCAACGAGCAACGATCTACCTTCGTACGTAAAGCCACGAAATATCTTTCTCTCTTTTCTTCCCGGCTATCTCCGGGCTCGTGTATCTCACACATCGTCTGTGAAAGTCTCTCGAGACATTGAAAATGTCAGGACGCGCATATACATATATCTCCTCCTGCTGATTGCTCTCCCTACCAACCCGACGTGCATACGAGAGAGAAAGAGAGAAAGAGAGAGAGAGAGAGAGAGAGCAAAAAAAAGGATCATTTCACCGTTGCAAGATCGTGAAACTCTCGTTTGTGATCGAAGCACAGCGTCTTTCTCGTACACTGTTCTTTATTTTTTTCTCTTCAACTCCGTGTGAATCTCAACCGGAATCTCCTTCCCGGGAATATCGTCGAGATTCAATAGTGCGTTCGCGTCGAGCATAGCCAATCGTTAATTCTCCCTCACCTAGAATAATTCTCCCTCTCTTATCAAAACTTCCCTCCCCTTCTACTTTTTTACCTGTTGATATTCTTAGTGCGTTTTTTTCACGTCATTTTATCGTTACATGACATATCGATATATTTCTGTAAATAGCTACTCTCTTTTCTGTTACTGATGTGTCGTTGATAATAAAATGTTTGTTTATTTTTTAAACTTTCATATATTTTTGATAATAATCGAGGAATTTATTCATTTTTTTTTGTTTCTATTTAATTGCGTTTCAGCTACTTAGGACAAATTTTGTTGGGGTATTTTGAAATAAATTATCTCAACTTCGGGAGACTCGGTGATAATCGCGAATGCGTTTAAAGGTTAACGAGAGTTCGCGATAGGGCTTAAAAAATTAACGTAAAGCGAGGGGAATGCAGCGAGACATAAATTTTCTCTAATTATCCTTCTGCTTTAGAACGAGGGGATGTAGGGGATTGGAAAATAAGTTCGCAACCAACGAGAGCCCGGGGAGTATTTCAAGTTTTCAGCTTATAATTCCCGTAAAATTCAAACGAAGGAACTCTCGGAAGTCGGAAGAGGATAAGGAGAAATAGTTTGAGAAACGAGAGAGCGAGAGAGACAAAAGCAAAGAGACTGAGAGAAATCACGTTGAATAAATTTTTCTTCTCGAGACTTCCGAGTTCATCTTCCGGATGTGCTCTCGTTGAAGATCGATTAACGAGTTATGAAAGTACGTTTAACGTCGATTATATTTATCCATAGCCGGAAATCAAGAGACTCGTACCAACGATTAAGAAATTTATAAATCGTAGTATGAAAAAATGAAAGAAAAAGAAAATTACGATTAAATTTCTTGCATTTTTTAATCGTTGTTGATCGAGCGAGCGCAGCTCCACCTAGTGGGCGCGCGAGGTGAACGCAGGTGAGATTGCATGCTGGAAATGGAAAGCTATTATCCCCGACGGAAAGTGAAAGATACTTCGGTTCTTCGCGAGTATTTCGTATACGTGTATTATACGCTCGATGTTTGTACTGGTGTTTTCTACAGCTGGTACACACGTGGCGCGATGTTCGCTCAAACGTGATTTCACTCGATGTGTAGGCATTATAAATAAGATGAACGTGGATGAGGCTGCTGAACTTGCGGCAAGATCGACGCGGCCACGTATGTAACACGCCGTTAATTTGACTTTTTAATGCTACTGTCGGCGACGCTAAAGGGTAGAAAGTTTCAATGGCATTACGAATTTTCATACCGATCGTAAACTTGTAATACTCGATATTATTATTATCGTTCGCGCGATTATTGCAATTAATCGTGAATAAAATTGAAGCAATTAATTTAATTAGATGGAAATAAATACGAATAAAATTTTCGTACGTACGTTATTAATTGTTATTTTTATTCGATTTTAATTTCAGAATCGAGGAAACGATCGGTCGTCGAGATAAATTTTTTCATAAATCCGAAATTCGTCTCTGGTTTTCTCTTCCTGGGTTTTAAATCGGGGGGGGGGGGGGGGGGGGTTGAACTTTCGAGAATCTTGTCCCGTGCAAGGCAAATAATCACATTGCAATCGCGGGCGAAAGTCGGATCGACCCATTTTTCCGTTTTGATGATACTTTTATTTTTATTTTTATATTTTATCTTTCTTTTTTTCCATTCGTTTACGATCGGCGACGATTATACCGGAGCACGAAAGATCTTCGATGTTTATTATCTCGCGTGGTATAGAAAAATTATGGGAAAATCTCTGGCGCGACTTTGAAAATCGGCAAAAAATCGTTAAAAATCGGAGTTCGATGAGTCTGGCGATATTTTTAATCCGAAAAACAATAGAACGAGTCGATAATTTAGACAATTTTTACAAAAATATTGTAAAAAATCACAAGCAAAAATTTTTTTTTTAAATTAATTTTTTAATATTTCAAAAGAAAGATTTTGTCCTCAAAAACTAAAAAAAATGCCAGAATAAAATATGAATTACCCAAATATATATCTTGTCGCGATACGAGCGACGTTACAAAAACGGTAACGAATATCAGAAAAATTAAAAGACTCCCGTTGTAAAATCCGTAATTTCTCGTAAACGAAAAACTATAAACCATGGCCATATATACATAGTAATATATATTGATTTTACTACAAAATGAAAAATAGGTCAACGTTTAAATAATTAACGTCGCTCGAATATTTTTTCCTTCCCAAGCGAAAGTATTTTATCGTTGAAAACAAAGGATAAAACAATAATTACAATACGTTCGATAATTACGAATAATTACAAAACGTTCGATCGAACGGTATCGATCTCCATCCCGATCGGCTTCGCCTGACTCGAACGATGTAATTTTCTTCAAATTGCGAGTCGACGGAAACACCGGACGTGCAACATCCCCCCTCCCCCAGCCCCTCTCGTACAACATCCCCTTTCCCCTTCATACCAAGTACCCAGGAAACCGATCGATCGATCTCTGCGTCGCGACACGAAATGATCATCGTCGTTTTGTACACGTTCATACGGTATGCTTTCCCTTTCTCAAATAATATCCCGCGTCTCCGGTAACGATCGCGATCTCGCGACGACGACCACGGCGACAGTTGGCGCTTACTGAAGCGAATGCAACGCGGTTGCGTAGTCGAGCAATTATTTTTTTGTTTATTTTTTATTTTTGCACTCATTCGTGTAAAACGAGCGAGATAAACTAGCGGAAGTGACCGAGGTCCGAGGGAGAGGGGTGGCGGTACAAGTGAGAGTGTCGTTAAACGTAAAACGCGACACACGCCGAGAGAAAATCGTTATTGGGGGATATTTCTTCGTTTTTCTCCGCATGGGAGCCGAGAGAAACGAGCGAAACAATTTTCATTGCCCTATGGTTTACGCGTTTATAAAGAGCGCGGAGCGAAGCTCCGTTTTAGTCCGATATCGGAGACGAGACGAGAAGAGAACCGGGCTGTAAACGGAAAAAGTACGGTCGAGTGACCAAACGAGAGACAAACATGTTTCGGACACACGTGGGTGATTTTATTGATCGATTAATTTATTTCTTGTAATTTGAAGAAGAAAAAAATAAACCAAAACGAAAAAAAAGAATAATTAATCCTGATTTTTTTAATGGGCGTAACGAGTCGTGCGCTGACGAGCAAAAGAAAGGGAATTCTGTTTAACGAGGCGAAATAAGCTTTTGAAACTCGGACGGGCCCGATTACGCGACGCGGAAGTCAAAGATCGACCGGAAGATAACGAGTATATCGCCAACAGTGTTTTTTTTTCACGTGTTGAAATACATATCCTTGCGTAATGGTGGATTAACATAAATTTCGAATCGAAAGCAGAAAATCGATCGTTACGTAAAAAATAAAAAATCGAGGTTCGGGATAACCGAAGTTTGTTCCGGGTTTTGGTCCAAATTTATGCGTAAAAGTGCTCGCGCGAGATTTTTTTTTTAAAGATCGTCGGAGTAATTATTTTTCAATTATTTTTCAGTCACTGATTTTAATCGTCCTGATCCTCGAACTCGTGTCTGCGTTGCCGTATCCCGATGGCGGTGGTGGAGGCGAACAGTAAGTACTTTTTTTTCCAATAAAATTTAAATTTCGATAAATAAAATTTTAATAAAAATAGAAAAATTAATGGTGATTTCTTTTTTCTTCTCAGTGTTCATTTCAAGATTCACGTGCCTCATCACTATGACAAGCACACGCATACTCATACGATCACGAAGAAAATTTATATTCCGGTGAAGAGCAAGGAGGAAGATCACTCGCACTACACGGAGGACGCGTGGTGATCAAAAAACTAAATTCGATAAAAAATTCTCGTTGAAATGTTATAAAAATATGTTTTTTTTGTTTAATAGTTATTCCAATCCTTTGCAATATATTGTTTGATTATTTTTAGAAATATTATCGAGGCGTGTACGTTTTATTAATGATCGATCGACATGAAATAAATGCAATAAATTCTCAGCCTCTTTAACCCCGGTCGTTCGATTTTTCAACCCTAAAAACCTCGACGTTTCGGCTATCAAAAATAGGATAAAATCAATGAGTGGGTTTCTCTTCGTTTAATTTTTTTTTCTATTTTCGTTATATTTCAAAAAAAATATAATGTTTACAAAAAAAATAATATTGCTATAATCAACGATCAGGTAACAAGTATAAGAAAACTATAAACTATGTACATTGGTTTCGTCCGAAGTATACGCTCCCACGTTGTTCTTGGGTTTCGAATATCGAACGTATAAAATCGGTGTGTACCCTCGGCAGCTTTATCGGACAAGAACTCGATGTAGAAAATAATTTTGACGATGATAAAACGATTTATTATCATCGCAAAATAATTTCTCGATTCTTATCTTCGTTCTAAATAAAAATTGGGTAAAAAAGGGTCCCATGTAGAATAAATTAAAAATAAAAATAAAAATTTGATTGGAAAATGATCGATTTTTCGATTTAACTCACCGCAAAGGGTCGTTACGTACTAAAGGGTCGTCCAGGTACTCTCCTCACCACCATTTTTCCTCGTGAACCGGAACGTGGACCTTCTCCTCGTGAACCGGATAAGGCACAGGCACGTGAACCTTCTCGACATGATGAACCGGATATGGTACAGGCACGTGAACCTTCTCAACGTGATGAACGGGCACGTGTACGGGCACATGGACCTTCTCAACGTGATGGACCGGGTACGAAACCTTCTTCACGTGATGATGATGAATCGTATGAACGTGATACGGCACGTGAATTCGAACATGATGGCTAAAATAAAAAAGATCTCATCGATAAAACAAAAATCCACAATTTTTCATTATCCAATTAATTTCAATAATATCGCTAGATATTAATTCAATTTTCTATACCACGGATAAATTTTCTTCCCGACAAATTCGTTCTTTTAATATCGCGATTAAACTTTTTTTATCAAAACACAATTTTCGTTCTAAAATTTGTGTTATTTTTTTAATTTAAAAAATCTTCCTTTCATCTCGATAAATGTCCAATAATTTCGTCGCTCGTAAATCGATCGGTATAATGATTTTTTTCACACTCGAGACACGTATGCGTGCTTCGTTTTTTTTGTACTTACTGTCCATGTCCACCCGGTGCAGGTGCAGCGATGACCGCTGCAGCCAGAATTCCGAACACGAGAAACTGGAACGCAAGCGTGCAAACTTTGAATCGTGATTGTATTTTTTTGTTTCCTAAATTTCTCTCTCTCTCTCTCTCTCTTTATTTATATATATATATATATATAAGTAAATGTTATACGTAGACCGTGTGCTAAACGCATTTGAGACATTTCGCGCGATTGATTCGTTTCGACGTTCGTTTTTTTTGTCTCGTCTCGCCTTTCGCGACGTTTTATTAGCCTTTCGTCGCCACCGTTCTCCTTACCCCGTACTCCAATTCGCTCTTGTTCGCACGTATATTTGTTCTCGATTACGTGGTGAAAATATGAAAATACGTTCAAACAGCACGGGACGTACTTTATTCCCGATATACGCGAGGGACGTTGTTACTCGTCTCGCTTGAAAGGGGGCGGTGGTTTTTTGACGAAATTGCGCGAGTCACGCGTGTCTCGAATGCAAAATCGCGAATTCGTCGGCGAGATCAGACGCAAAAAAAGAAAAAAAAGGAGAGAGAGAAAAAAAGAATTCTATACTTTGCATAAACTGTCGTGTTCGATCGTAAGTCACGAAACGCATGAACTTTCGACGATGTACGACTGTTAGTTTTTTATTTCTTTCTTTTTAGTTTTCTTTTTTTTTTTACAATATATCGTAAAATTCGAAATGTCCAATTAAACTGTAAAATGGTGAATTTTTTATCGAAAAAACTGATTGACCTAGATCCAAAATTTAATAAAATTCGAATGAATAAATTGTCATATTAATATTTATGTAGATTGAATTTTCTTCGTGAAAATTCGTTTTAGGAATTCCACGAACTGACGGAAAAATTGAAATGAAAAATAAACAAATTTGACAAAAAATTAAAAATACAAAATTTCCGGTCACAATTTTTTCTCGCACTGCACTTGAACAAACGTAATTAAATCGTCAATACCGAAGTCACGGTTCTACGGTCACGGATACGATGTCAAAACTTCGACTATTTTCCTACCCACGACTAATAAATAAATACCCCTCCCAAAAAAAAACAATTTATATGAAAAAAAAACGCAAACAAAAATTTGTACTCACAGCAAGGGCGCGAGAGTACATGTCGACGATTTTACGTGGCTTTTAGTTTGTTTGTTTGTTTCAAGACGTGTTATTCGTTACTGAACGAATGCCGATACAGTTGTGACTTTAGCGGTCAGCGATGGGTTTATAAAGGTGGAGACCGATGCCAAAAGCTACCCGGGGAACCGACGCAACCCGCAACGAGTAACGTTCTCAGGGTGGGAGCGAAAAAGCGACTCCCCTGCTTTCGTCTTCTCGTATAACCGAGAGCCTATACGTTGTTCCTCTATATAACGCGATCCTAGCCTTTGAAGATCGTTATGTAAGACGATCAAGGAAACGGTTGCAAGAGCGTTCCCGACGACGACGACGACGACCACGGGCCGAAGGAACGAAGGAACGAAGACGGGAGGGGTGTGTTACGTCGATGCGTATAACGCGTTCACTGCTCCTCTCTCTCTTTCTCTTCATATATATATATTCATGTTTAAGGCAGTTAACATTTTGGATATAGATGTATATATGTTACATCTGACCATCACTGTTATATACATATAGGTATATATATGTATATATATATATATAGATCGAGCCGCTTCTACCCAAATGTCTCCACTAAATATTCCCCATGGTTACGAGAATTAAAGGGGAATCGCATTTCCCTCCTTCTTAACGCGATACATATTTATGCAACGAAAATCGGAGAGAGTTGCTTACGATTTTGTAACTTGTATCCTCAAAAAAGTTCTCGACGTGGGGGATAGAAAAAAGACAAGAATTAATCGAGTTACTTCTTTTTTTTTCTTTCGAGTGAAAGAAGGGAAAGGTATATATAATCGCTTGATTTATGCATTTTTATTTATGCTTGTGTGTACGTGTACGTTATTATTGGGAATATTTGCGTTGGGAAATGTTTGTTGGAACGTTGAGGAAAATTTTTGTGAATTTGTTCGAAATTTGCTCGTTTTTTGTAGGTCAGTGTGCTGAATTTCTTTCTGATTTCCTGACTGTAATTTCTTGCGTCTCGTCGATTGCTGCACTGTTTACTTGCACTTGAATTTACGACACGAGCGATTTGTTTTTTTTTCTTCTGTCTTTTTCTTTTTCTTTTCTTTCTATTTAACGATGTACGGGAGAACGCTCGATCGTATCGTCACGAATTTCTTAACGAACCGGGAGTTTTTCCAGCGAAAGTGGTATCGAATGTAGGACTTGGTATCCCCCTTCTTAGCTTCGATATCGTTGGTCAATCAATTGGATTTATCGATGGAGAATTTGCATATGGACGAAACCGTCGACGCCCATTCTCGACATAATCACAAACTGTTTTCTAGATATTTGTATTTTCAGAGTTTAAACACGTTTCCCATTTATACGATCGATTTGATAACGTTTTACGTAATTTGGATCTTCCGATTTTTACGTAGGCTCGACTTTGTGTAAATTTATACGTTAATGTTTTCTCTGTTAAAACGAGTCGATTGGGATTTTTTTTAAAATTGTGTCGTATTCGACTGTAAGCTGAGAAGTCATTTGTAAATGAACGATACGATTTCCAATTTTTATCTCAAACTGGCAAAAATCAGAAAAAAAGAAGCGGAGAATAAAAAAATTATAAAAAATATTTAATGCGATATAATAAAAGAATAATGACGTTCACTTACCTGAATAAATATTTTAAAAGGTGTAACGAAAGAAAAATAAAATTGCCTGTTATAACGAGAATACCAATAAAAATCGAAAATATAAAAAAAAACAATGAATATGAAATTGTCCAACAAAATTGTAAAGCTGTAATGAAATACGATGAAATTTAAGCTAGAAATAATTCCTTTTAGGATGGAATGTGAGAAGGATAATGTTAATATGTAAAGTTGTATGTAAGAGAAGGAAAACAGAACGAAGATATAAGAAATAGAAGCCTGAAGAAAAAATAATTTAGGAATAAGAAAGTTTATAAGAAAGGAGAAATGTAAAAACCCGCAAGGGCCATACATGGAAAATAAAGTCTATACTACTACTAAAACATTCGTTTTACCTAAAAAATTACAAACGAACAAATAAATAAATTCAATTAAACGAAAGAAAGATGAGAGAGATAGGATTGCATAGGAAATGAGGAAAAAAATCATTGCGAATGCGAACGACTCGAACGGACGAAGAAGTATATAATTTCGTGACTTTGCACTTACTATGTTGCAGGAAGTGTTGCAGCTTGCATACCGCGATTCCATTTCCACCATACGTGTGCGAATATCCATCATACCTTGTGGCCAAGTTTACCTTCGCGCGTTGGTTCCTACACAACGGGTGAAAGTGTTTCGTAAGCTTCCCGTGTATTCTTTTGTGCACCCAACGATCTTTGGGTGTCCACGAGGCGTGTCCGGTCGTGAAACCGTGTATTCGGCATAACGCGTAAAAGTGTGTAACCCTCTCTCGTCTCTTATTTATGGTTTTCGCGAGTTGCGAATATCCGTTGCAGCTTGTTGATGAAAATTGCGCAATCTTATATCCCTTCGTGAATCATCCCTGGAAATTCTTATTCCTTGGTAAGAATTATCTTCGCGTGAAAGTGTCTCCCAACCGGATTTTTTCGACCAAGAAATTATATGCCTTTTTTATTATCGCATTCACCGTCGTACGACAGTCTCTTTTTTCATAAATATCACCTTCCAAAATTCTCCTCGTTTCATCGGTCGGAATAATAAAAATTTCATTAAAGAGAATTGTAAAATTTACCAAAAAAAAAGAAAAAAATAATCGTAAGGAAATAAATATATTTTATATTTGTATATATGATATTCGCGTGTATGAGCGTTTGTTGGTGTATTGGTGGGGGGCATCGAGTACGCGACAAAGTGAAAATAAAATAAAGAAACGTGGTCGAAGAAAGTCGAACGCTCCAGGAGAGCGAGAGACGTTCCTGGAACAAGTCCAATAAGTCGCACGGTGTACCACATGGCATATACATATACATATATATATATACGCGACGTATGCAGTTTTATAATTGAACTTAATCGTCGGTGCATGCGAATGGGTTCGCGATAAGTTCGCGGCTTCCCCTTTGCAATTAGAACGCTCTATCTTCAACTGCACGACCATATTCGTCAAAGCTGAGCCCGCGTGTCTCTTTCACGATTATATCGTCGCAGTACCGTGCAAGTTCCGGTCGCGGTACGATGAAGTTATCCGCATACTTTTCTTATTTTTATGTCCAAGTTAAATAACGAAAAAAAAAAATAATAATAATCAAAAAATAAGCACCTACCTAGTACGATTATGGAGTGACGATCTTGCAATTGTACTTGTTGCACCTGTTGCATTCCACGGACGATAGACTCGCATGGATAAAAATCGAGCAGCGATCTAAATTTTAATCGAGATCGGAGTGACGATGGAGGAGAACGCGTTTTTCTATTCATCGAGGCATTTTTTTGTAATAAGAAGAATAGTTCGATGAGAGATAAGGATGGTTTTTTATTTCATCTAGGTTTTATAGTAAAGGATTTTATGATATCGGGTTAAATATGAAATTGGCATTATTTGTTCTTATCATCGACCTTGGGAGAGTTAGTGACGGAAGAAGAATTCTTGGACACTGAAAGAACGGTGATATTTCATCGACGATGGAACACCCGATGACTACTCCCTCCCCGAGGATTAATCTTGCATATTTGTGAAAAGAAAGAGCATAAAAATCATCGAAATTCCAATAAATCGGAAGACATTTATTTTTAAAGGGAATTTTTTATATCCTGGACTTTCGCAATCTTTCGCAGATCGTTGTAAGGGTCGGGTACGATTATCGAAGCAGGAAGTATGGAAAAACGCGTAGGTAATCACAGCGACTTTCTTATAATCCTGTATGTGAGAAATTTAATAAAAACAGAAACGTTCATTGTTGTAAAAACGGATCACAAAGTTTCTACGACTCTGGTCTCTCGACGCAAATCCTCGAATACTTCGGGGACGCGACGTTTATTGCGTGGATAAATAAATTGTAACATTTAAATGCACGTTGCCGAGAAAATAACCGGAAGAGAGTTTCCATGGTGTAACGTCGGCATCGTTTCAGTTCGATCAAAGTTTCATAGTGCAAAAGAGAATAGAAATGATAGATACTCGATGTAACCTTAGGAACGGAACGAGACTAGTACTATTTCTTCTTCTTTGTTTTAGCCGGTGCTTCGGTCTGCGGTTTTTGCCAGTCGAGAGGCTTGCGCCGATACATCGGCCATGCCGGAACTGTGATTATCGCGGCCATAATGAAACCGGCGCCGAGAATGTAGATCGTCTGCGAGAATTGCTGAATAACGTATCCCCAGATGAGACCAACGACCTATAAGGAAGTAGCCAACGAACGTTGTTCCAATATGAAACGTTTCGAAACTATCGATCGTTACAAAACGCATTGTTTTTAAAACGATTATAAGGAAAATTGCGCATTGTTCGCGTTCTTTTCTTTTCTTAAGTTCGAGGACAGTTTGTTTAGGGAAGAATTTGAGGCGCGGATCTTTGCGTACTCGTCGCGACGCATGCGATAACGTTATAAGCTCCGAAATTGTACAATAAAATGATTTCGAACTTTTGAGCTGTACTTTAATAATGTTTGATGTTGATTGTCAATGATAATTGTATATAAATAATAGTTAAATATAAGATTTGACATTTTTGTCGAAGGATCATATTTATCGTTAGAAAAACTCACCCCGAATAAGCTAACGATCAGTCGCGAAAGTCTTTCTGCTCTCGCCTGACCATCGTAATCCTGGTAAGAAAAATATTTAAAATCTTGGTGTATTACTAGTGTGATTATAATTGAAGTACGAGATAGTTGAATTTTTGTCGACGTTGACATTGCTCATGCATATGGAAAACAAGTGACGCTACATAACCTATACGACGATATTGACCGCTTCGAGCTCGCGGACAGAACGAGCTTGTACTTTGAAATCAGCGAAATACTTGATAAAGGGAAGAATGCCCATTGGACTTACCATGTGCGTCGGGATTGACTTGAAATATTGTATAAGGGATGCCATATTATTCACAAGACAACCGGCAACGAAAAATATATACGTCACGATACTTTAATGTCGAGCAAACTATACTGCCGAGAAGTATACAGACACTGGACCGGATTACGTGGGAACGTTGCGCAGTAAGCTACTGCGCATTCGCTTCATGCGACACGACTCTGATGTGGGGCTTATGTATATATGTGTATATATATTGAAACGTAGTATTGGCAGAGTTCAAATTTTTTCCCGGTTAAAATTCAAACAACTGTTACTGGAGAATAAGTGGAGTTATTTAGTTAAACTTGTGTACATTATGAAAGCAAGCGATACACGTTGCTTACTATAAGTTTTATTGAAATTATTAGGGTATCTTAGATGTTATGCAGGTTTACATTTTATGAAAACGTGAGAATAACGCTTTTACTCTAGCAATCATTGGTCAAGTTTCTAACTTACAGCCTTCTTGAATATTAATTTAATGGAAAATTAGAGTTCGCAATGCTGCAAATACTTTCCTATGTGACCGGGGAATTCGGTTTGTCGCGGGGCGGCGTTTGGTTATTCATAGAGCGTCGGAGCATTTAAGTAGCGATAAAAAGCGGGTCGTTGCACCGCGAGTATGCACTTACCTTCTGAATTACAAATGACAAAGAACCGAATCGTCTGCCCTGTCTTCATTCACTCCGAAACGTTCGACAAGTACAAAAAGAAATGCCTGGCATTGGAAATAGCTTCGTTTGCAACATTAGGATCTGCTTAACTGCAGCAACCATGGGACATGCAACGATACACGTAGACGGCCGAGCCATAGCGTGTCGCGGTGGAGCAGAAGTAGCTTCGCAACGTATCCAAGAGATGGCGGCAGGCGCGCAGCGCGTTTACGCGCTAAATTCAATTCTACAATATCATCGCACTTCCTCATTAAGAAAGTTTTATTTCCTCGTATAAAATAAAAATGATCATGACAGGGAAAAATACATTCCAGAATCAGTAACAACTGTATTTATCTATAATTACAAATTAAATAATCATAACTTAAAGTACGGTAACGCTACTTTCTTCAACTTTGGCCCAAGAAACCTATCGTTTCTTCAAAAATATAGGAACCTCTGTATTATTGGCAGGATTCATTTTAAGTATAATCTTGCGATGATTAGTGAAATAAATGAGACGAGATTTCTCCTCTGAGTAGATAATAAATCGATGAACGAGACGTTAAAAATAATACACATATACTTATAATATTACATGGAAGTGAACGTTCGTCGATTAACCGTGATAAATGCGTTATAATCGACGATACGTTCGCGGAATAAATTGTCTTAAAAATTGCAACTTCCTCTCGGAGAAAATCAAGACAGTAAACGTGATAATATATACATAGATACAGCGACGCAACGTCGGTAGATCACAATCTGCTCATGTAATTCTCATCCTCGATCGGCTGCTGGCATGCCGTCCAGAGTGGAGTGGACGGTATCAAGATCGGTGGTATTGCATTCTCGTTTCTCGCAAAATTCACCGCGTCGTTCACGGTCGGGAACATCGTGAAGTGGCCCTCCTTGCGTTCGACCACGTTGCACTTTCTCATCATCTCGTATACCGGTCCTGTTTGCAGTAAAACGACATATATATATCTTCCTTTATTTCGTATTTTATTCATGAACGTAATATCGAGGAACGGAAAAGGTACATTTAATATTATTTATAGAAAAAAAAGGACCAAGAAATATTCGTCGTTATATATAAAGACGTTTCGAAAACTTAAAGCTCGATCGTAACTTCATACAAGCCGTAAAAAAAAATATATATTATATATCGCGCCTCGTGTCCGATTACTTATGTATCAGGGAACATAATCGCGCTCGCGTCTCTCCCTCTTTCTCCCTCTTGCCGCGGGCGTACGTACGATGCCGGAAATCTCGTGCGCGGTGCCGATATATTTCACTTCCTTGCTCCGATAATCCATCCATGGAGTTACTCGTTCCGGAACTATTCCGGCTTGGGTATTATACGTTATTATTTTGTTTAAATAACGAGTTACGTACGAGGGCACGATATCACGTAGGATTTACGCCTCTCGAATTACGGGAAACTGTTACCGTTCGCGTAATTAAATAATTCTGCTAATTACTCGGTATATTGCGATATCGTTGAATATTAATGTCGCGACGAGATCCAATGATAATGGCCTATCGATTAAATCGATCTATATTTTTATTACGATGATGGGTAATTATCGTAATGATTTTTGTAATTAAAAATCAATTTTTGGATAATTGATTGACTCAATGTGAGGAAAAGAAATTCAATACATCGATATTTTTATTACGACCATTATTATAATTATCGTAATGATTTTTGTAATTAAAAAACAATTTTTGGATAATTGATTGACTCAATGTGAAAAAAAGAAATTCAATCCATCGATATTTTTATTACGACAATTACTAATTATCGTAATGATTTTTGTAATTAAAAAATAATTTTTAAATAATTGATTGATTCAATGTGAGGAAAAAAAATGTGTTTACTCACCCGAACATCCGGCAAGATAGACGAAAACGCCGATTTTGTTATACTCGTCGACGATATCGCGCAGGGTAGCTACCCCGGTAGGGTCGATGTGTACGAGCGCGGAAAAGTCGAGGATCAATACGCGCAACTGAAAAAGACGAAAAATAACAAATAAAAATAAAATAAACGAGGCACGTAAATATATATACACATATATATATATATATATATATATATATATATAAACGTTATATAGAAAGTAATCCTTTTGCGGGATCCTCTCCAGCGTTCTCGTTTCGCTAAGGGAACCGGAGGTAAAGTAAGAGCGATGATGGGATATCGTAAAGATCCAGCGCGGATCGTTGCGCCAGAGGGTGAACGATAGGGGGAGCTCTCCGTGCGATGAAGACGATGGCCCTCGAATTTGCATTCGGGCTGATCGATGCCCGAGCTACGAAAAGCCAGATCCTCCCCCTCCCCCTCTCACCCTCCGCACTTTTCTTTTTGTCTTCGTTTACAGCCCTAAAAAATAAATGCAACGAGGCGATTGAGATACGTTCAAACTTACCCTCTTAATTTCCTCCTGAGTCACTTCTTTGCACGACAGCTCCGATCGTCTACTTAATTCGTCCTGGGGAACAACCCCAGCCGCTCGTATCACCGATTTTCGAAAGTGAAGCTTCGTGGCGAAATTCAGACCTCCGCAATAGTGAAACATTTGGATTCCTGGTATCTCGACGGTCTGTGAAAATAATCGTTACTTAATTAATGACAAAAATATTAATTAAATAATTGAAAATTATGTTTGGTTTGTTTTTGATCGAACGAACAATTTTATAGATCGATCGTTTGTTTTTTTAATCGTAACAATGATAAAAATAATTGAATAAATAAATATAAATAATTATAATTATCATGGATTATCGACTAGAAGTGGGTGGGACGAATCGTCGACAGGGGATGAACGATCATCGGGCTAAAAAAAAAATTGAAAAAAATAACTAGCCACCCACGTTCTCGTAAATTTGATTTTTTTCTTCATACTTTTTTGTATCGATTCATATCGAGATAAAGTTCCGTTCCCGGCACGAGGGCTAATTTGCACGTGTAGGGTTTCATGGAGATGGTGATGAGCTTGGCGAGACAGAATAATGCTCCTATCAAGAGACCGTACTCGATGTCCAAAAGTATGACCGATAGAAAAGTTACGAGCCAGATCATCGCGTCGGTAGACGAGAGTCGCCAAAATCTACACAAGTCGCGAACTTGAAGGAACATCCCTTTAAGCGCAACGACGATTATCGCAGCCAGAACACACTGTCGATTAAGAATTTTTGATTAATTAAAAAATTCATAATTATTTTTAATTAATTTAAAAAAAATTTAATTACCCTTGGCAGTGGCTCTAAAAATGGTCCGATCCACAGAAGTACGAAGAGTAAAAGACTGCAGGATATCAAACTCGCGAGCTGAGTTCTACCCCCGACGGTCTGCTGGACCAGCGACCTTGACAGCGAGGCTGTGAACGGCATGCAAGAAAAGAAAGAGCCGACTAAATTACCAAGACCCTGAAAAAAATAATCATAAGCAATCGATTGAAATTGGACAATTTATTAATGAGTAATTTAATTTCTATTTGAAAAAAGGTGTCGTTAATTAAATAATATTTGCGTAATTATATATACAAAAATTTGTCACCTGTGCGACTAATTCCTGATTAGCGTCGACTTCGTAATTCATTTTTTGGGCGAATATCAGGGCCATCGACATTGAAATACTGTACGAGACCATCGTGATGACGAAACTGTCGACGAGAACTTTGGGCACGAGCTCCATCCGTGGCAACGCCGGTACCGGAAGTCTTCGTTAAAATTAATTTCTTTTTAAATCGCGGCTAACGACCTTTCGAAATAATCGAACGAATCGACGATGTATATTTCGATATAACCGAAATGTAATAATGCATCGATGATAATTATAACCAAAAAAATTAATTCTTGAAAAATAATTGCAGAGTCAATTTTATTACCCAACTGGTATGTGGCCGACCGTAGTTACTTCGTAAACCTCTGCCAGATTCATCTGAACGGAGATGAGCGTACCCATGACAACTGCCAACATTTCTATCGGTATAGGGAACGAGCATCTTTTCGACACTCGAGGCTAATCACAAAATAAAAAAAAAAGATTAAACGTCGAATAAAAAAATCAAGAAATCATTCGTAAAATTAAGAATTCACCTTTAACACCTCGTTATTGAATATTATAGCTATTATCGTGATGCACGATATGACAGCCGCTGTCAAATTTATTCCATCTATGTTGTTGAAAATATCGACGTACGTCTGGCGAGAAATAAAAAAAATAGTTATAAATATTTTCAATTCAATTTTTTTTATGCCATAGAATGACAGAAAAAAATGTAGGAAAGAAAGAAAAATAGTCGTACTCACGAGCACGACTTTTAAAATTCCATTTCGTCTCGGCAGTTTCAGACCGAGAAGATCCTTGATTTGCGAGGTGAATACGTGAATCGCGGCGGCGGTCGTGAATCCGCTGACCAGAGTCTCGGAGAGTAGGGACGATATCACACCGAGACGAAGCACGTACATAGCCAGCTACAGGCGCGTGAGAAAAAAAAAGAAAACTTTTAGTTTTCGTTCGCGTGTTCGAGCGAAAAAATGAGAAGAAAAAGAAGAAGAAAAGAGAAGAAAAAAAGAAGAGGAAGAGACGAGCCGAGGATACCGAGAGAAGTCGGAAATAAGAAACTTTGGGAAAGAAGTTAGTCGCTCGCTGATCTTTTTGCGTCTGTGGTCCAGCCGAGAAATTATATTTACGTGTTTAGGGCGTAACGAGCGTTAAAACACGTTTTTTTCTCCCCTGTCCAACATTTAAACATTCAACTTGATTACACATAGCGTAGAAACCGGAAAAATAAACTTCGGGAATAAAATTTATACGCAATCTGGTGACAACGAGATTCTCGACGAGCGAAAGATTTTCAAGAAATTAAAAAGATATTTATGGAATTTAAAAAATATAAAAATAAGTGATAAATATTTGCTACGTTAGGAATTTATGTATCTCACCTCCATTATAGCAACGCCAAACGTGACCGCCGTAGCGACTTCCGTCGCCGTATAACCACTCGTTTCCGTTAAAGTCGAATTAATCCCATTATTCTCAGAAATCGTCGCGTTTCTCGATAAATTTGTAGGATCGGCGTGTGTGAGAATTACTTTTCCTGTCATCATGCACACGAGAGCAAAAGTTCCTAAACAAACAAAACAACAAAAATTCAGTTTGATTGAAATAATCATGGTAATTGAAAAAATTAAAAATAATTAAATATCAAAATTTAATCGAACGATCAAAATCGATTTAATCGTTTTATTTTTAATTTTTAATCAATGCTGTAATTATTCTTACCCATCGAGTTGTGTCTCGACGTTCCAAATATTGCGTAAACGAGAACGGGGAAGAAAGCCATGTAGATTCCCATGATCGGTGGAACGTTGCCCAGAATGGCGTAAGCCATTCCTAATGTATGCGTATCAAACAAATCAATTAGAAATCGACCGTACGACCATTATTTTTCAAAGTTCATCGAACTTATCGTATACATTAAAGAAATATTTCGATAGGAAAAAATCACTCGAGGAATAACGATGAGGATGAAAATTAATGAATATTTGTTGTTATCGCGTCGAGTCGCGTCACTCGCAAGCGCGTTTAGATAAGAGCCGTCTTTTTATCAAACGATAAATCTGCATATACCTTGCGGTATGTGCATCACCGCTACCGTAGTTCCAGCTGCTAAATCTCCGAGAATGTCTTTTCTCCATTCGTAATTACCGAGCCAATCGACAATCGGCACTGCGCTCTTGAAACATCTCTTCGTCTCGAAATCATCGTACTTCTTCGATACAGAATTACGCACTAATGAACACGATTAAAAATAATTATATCGATAGATTCGATTAAGAATTTTTTTATTCGTAAATTATTATCGATAAAAATATTTTTAAAAAAATGACAAATCTTACGATTTCTGTGGGGTTTTCTGTAATCAAAGGCACGATTTAATTCGTCCTGTTGATAGACCGGTCGCCGGACTAACAATTCCGGCTCGTTCGACGACATCTCATCGCTCAGGTAGTCTGAAACGGAATAGACGAATTAGCCGGAGAACAAGACGATCTTAAGAACAAAATCTGAAAGTGAGAGGTTTCTTGGAGAGAACGAGGTCGTCGTAAACGTAAGCTATGGGAGAGAATACGAACGAGACAAAGATAGCGACGGGGAGTTGCATTTTTCTTATCAGTCTCCAGTTATGCTTTCGTCCCAGATTCGAGTAAACAATTTTTCACGTGAAAAACAACCTGACTCCATGGTGATGGATTTATAATTTCGTTTCGGGGCCATCTGGTACTCTGCTATTCTTCTATCCGGATTTCAAGAAACGCCTTTTATCGACGAGTTGTTCGTCTCCTTGTTTTTCGTTATTTTTCAATCACTCGTAAATTTTTTGTCAACATTAACATTATTTATTCTCCACGTAAACATCGAATGTCCATCATCGATCGCTCCTAATTTATCATCGACACTTTCATCAAATTATTATTGAATTTGTATTTATTTATAAACAAAAATGAAATTTTTCTATTAATTTTTATTTAAAAAAATTGATAATTGAAATTTCGTTCGTTCTTCGCCGAAATTAATTCCAGTCGATCGATGACGAATCCTTCGTAATTTATCCGCGATGGGCGACTCGTCGCGAGGATCGACGCGTCTCGTTAAACCGAACGTCTCGAATGCACTTGGCAAAACATTCTCGTCACGCGACACACGATCTTTTTTCCCTCGTCAGCGAATAATGTGCGAGAAGTGAAGAAGACAAGAAAAGAAAAAAAAAGAAGAGAAACGAAAAATTAAGGGGACACGGTCTGACTGCCCGCGTGCACCAAGAATCAGAGAGGAAATAAAGAGATGGAGAACAGTGAGCGACGAGGATCGTCACCGGACGGTTTTGTTCGAGATTACACAACTCGAGAGTCGGTTAAAAACTCGTGACAAGTCGCCTTATAATCGCGGCTGAAGAAGCGTTGAAATACTCGATTGCCGTCGATTGTCTCGATAACGCGACCGAAGTCACTCACTCTCTCTCTCTCGCTCTCTCTCGTTCTCACTCTTGCGTTTTGTTTATCACGAGATTTAGATTATGCTCGTGATAAGTACCAGCGAGAAAAATGTTTCATTCGTGCGCTACCGGAAAGGAATAAAAAATACATTATTTCGTGCTCATCTCGAGATAACGAGTGAACGTTTTTGTGTACGTGTGTATTTTTTTTACATTTTCTTTATCATCGATGTCAGAGAGCGACTATGTCGGAAGAGCGATGATTAACGATTCGTTCTCTCGCTTTCGTCACGAGGGAGGAAGCAAGGCTTTTGGTATTCGTCCCGTCATTCGCGATGAAATTAGATTTTTTTTTCGATGAGAAACGATGCAACTTGGTATATAAAAAAAATATAAATATTGTTTTTTTGCTTTTTTTTATGTTAACGAAACGCATACGTCAGTCTTGTTTGGGCGCTGTGAAAAATCGTGTACGAGAGAAAGAGAGAGAGGGAGGGAGGATCGAGCGTGAGATCGCAAACGGAAATGTAAATTTCTTGCTCCACGACGGAAGAATAATTCTCGAGAGAGAAAAAGAAAACAGAGTTTGATCGATCGTCGCGAATCTCCAATTTTCCTTTTTTTTTATTATTATCTCGAAGTCTGTCCTCTCATTCTAGGGGGGTGGCCGTGACTCTTTGCCCGCGAGGGTCGTCGAGACTTTGTTTTTTTTTGCGACGTAGAAAAAAAGAACGACGGAAATTCTTTCCTATCGGGAGATTTGGGTTATCGCGAGAGAACGTGGGAAGAGATAAGAGATTATAAAAAAAATCAAAAATTCACCCCGATAACGAGTTAAATGCAGGAATAAAAAAATGGCGGGAAATTCAAATTATTGCTTCGGAATGCAATGCAAATACGACGAGTTCATTCATCGTACTAAAAGTCGAGGGTCGAATGTAAAACGCAATTTAAAAAAATATGATAAAAAGAAGAAAAAAACCGCGATTTCTCTGGTCTTGACAGATCACGAGTTCTTTAAGAATTGCGAAAGTCATCGGGGGGTAAACCGAGAAACAATTTTTCTCGCAGTATCTCTCTTTCTCTCGGCCAACGTTGTGTCTCCAATGATTCTTGCTTCATTGTCATATTGTTGTTATAACGATTGGCGGTATCGAACTCGAACTGCCGTTGGACTTTCGATCGTCTTATTTCGTTGCCGTCGATGTTTACGGTTCGTGCGACACTGACAATCGACTCTTAACTCAAAATTGTTAATCGTATCGATTGTAAACAAGATGAGATACATTATCTTTTCTATTCGATCAAATCAAATTTCAAAATAATCAATAATTGGAAATTAAAATATGAAAATTAAACAAAAATTATTTTTGTTTGTTTAATTTCATTCCTTATCATTTACAATCTTCTCCCGTTAATTTTTTATGTATATTCATTCGACGAAAATGTTTGTCGTATCGACACGGAATCGCCCGTATATAAGTCGACGCGGGATAGAATGCAATAAATTATCTCGATACAGGGAGAGCTTTTATCGGGCGAAAGATGAGCGTGGCTCGAGTGTAACGAGTATTTTTATCTCGTGGTAGCATCGAGGCTTACCTTGTCGCGGTGTAGACACTCGCCTTGACCCTCAACGACGAAAGCCGACGCGTGAGATAATTGATATTTGAAGCGCGCTTGTCGATCGCTTAATTAATGCGCTGTCCAACCCTTGCATAATATATTTATATGCGCGTATGATAAACGATTACCAGCTTTGTAATTCTGTATGAAAAAACGCCCATATCGATTACGAAATATCGTTATCGTCACATACATAATATTTTCTTTCATCGTCGACTCGTTGCAATTAAATATTAATTAGTAATTAGAATTTCTCTTTTCTATACGTTGCGATAATAATGCACATTTAATAGTCGATACGACACTCGTAAGTGAATGGAAAGATTTCACTCGATTTGCATAACTTCGAGGGCGATACGTCGACACGTAGCAGCTGTGCAAATATCTCGGATAAACTAATGTGTTAGTACGTTTGATAAAGTATCGACATTCTTTTTTACGCATCGATGAAAGATATTAATTAAAATTAGGTTTTTATTTTTAAATTAATTTTTAATTCCTTATCTATAACTATTTTATTTTAATAATTGTTTCTTTTTTTATTACCTCGTAAGTAACGTATCAAGATGTTAGAAAAATTTTGTTCAGACTTACTGACGATTTGATCGATTTATTCCATGTCGAGCTTATCGAACGTATAAATAAATATTCAAAATGGGAGAAAGGCACTCGTCCGCCGTCAATAATTCGTGAACGATTCGTCGTTTGGACAAACACGCGAACAATACTGTTTATTGTATATTTCGTTTACGAGGCAAACTTTTCGTCATACTTGCTCGACGTTAGCACTCGACGAGCGAGAGAATAAAATTAACCGTCTCTGTTTGAGCTGGTGCCAGCTGTATGAAACAAAACCCCGATATTCCGATAGGTGGGAGATCGAGTACGCAATGTACGAGTAGACGGAAACGGTGTACAGAAGCGAAGAATTATAGACGGCGTGTTTGAAAGAGAAAATACGAGAAAAACGAGCGAGTTCGCGTACGCTCCGCGAAGTGATAAGGACTTTTTAGTGCGTTATTTATCGTTATACGAATCGTAACGATTTTTCCACGCCCCCTTTCGCCTTTGTCGTATTTCCGCGTCTGTGAAAATTTTCGTCGAGCAAACTTTGTCGTTCGATCGAGCGAATTAATTAATGAATAAGTTTTGATTATCGATGAACGTTTCGTAATAAAATATCGATTTTTCTTTTTCCCAAACTTGATCGATCTTTATCGATCGTTCGATATCACAGCTGTTTATCCGATTTATTCTTTAAACAATGATTTAATTAATTCGTAAGATGAAAATATTGCTCAATCGAAAAGTTTGCGAAAACGTCGAAAGTGTACACTCGGCTTTTATCGCGTTTTCAATGTCAACGTTTTGGCTCATTGACACGCCGGTAACAGCTCGATTCTCAAGTAGGTCTCGGTCCACGATCGTCGAGGACGCATTGTCTCAGTTTCGTCTCACGGACGTAATTTGCACGTGGAGTTTTATCGGGTCGCAGTTTTATTTCTCTTCGATATTCGTCACGTCGTGAAAACTTAATTCGTCCCGCGTTCGCGTTATTTCGTTCTCCACTGTTTTTATGCACACAGAGTGATAAAGTGACCTGGAAAGACGCGTTCGGGATTCGTAAGGTCGTAGTACAGAGTCGGGTTTAATTTTATCGCAATGTTGTCTCGATACGAAGCTTTTTATAATCTTGCGACGTTAATTTTTAATTAAATATTCATCAAATTACAGAATAATAAAAGATTAATGAAAATTAATGAAAATTAATTAACAGGCGTAATCACAACAACCGTTTCGTTCATAAGCCGTCGGTTTACCGAGTAGTTCCGCCGTTCTTACGTTGAAATTTATCGGACGATCGCCGATCGATAGTTTGTCATCGATCTCGAGATGTTTGCCGGTCGGACCGGAAGTCGGCCAAGTGATATTCAATACCGCATCTTTCTTTCCATCCGGGGTAGGATTTCTATCATTTTTTCCCAATCGATAATGAAAAAAAAAGAATTAATGATGTTCGATAAAACGATGAATTATTAATTAATTCGCTTACCCGAATTTTGCAAAGTTCGTCCACATTCGTGTAATTCGATCTCGCGTGATCGATATCGGATTCTTGGGGTCGAGGGGAAGATCCGCCGGTGGCACGTAAAAAATGTAAGCGATATCGTCTCCGTGCGCGACACCTTCGTCGATCAATCAATAGCGATCGATGAATTTTCGATTACGTTACGACAGAAATTTTGCTTGTTTCCATTAAATTATGTGACTCACCGTTCGAATCAATTCCGTATAACTGTTTGTGCAAAGAAGTCGGCGGGTCGAACGATATTCGATAATAAAAAACTGGTTGTCGACTGTACTTAACGAGATTTCTCTGTTTCTCGTCCGTCGGATATGTTAGAGTTATATCCGTTAATTCCTGAGATACACAGAATCGTCGTAATTAATATTCAATTATGATATAACCATTCTTAATTATTTTTCATTCGCGATTAAATTAATTAACTCACGTCTATAACCGAGTTGAAGGCAACTTTCGATACTTTTTCGCGTACGCTCTTCGACGTGGAAATTAATTGCCTGACGACCGAAAGATAGGATGGTGAACGCATCTTGATACTTTCCTTCATATAAATCGCGAGATCCATCATCTCGATAAATGATCTTACGCCTGTAAAAATAAATATTAATTGAAGAATCGAATTAATTTGTAATTTCATCGATAATAATTAATCAATTGATTTATTATTGAATTATTTGCTTTTAACGTACCGCCGGTAAAAATCAAAGTCTCATTGGCAGTCATTCCCATCAGGTAAGGTACCTTGGTGAAGTTGCGATTGGAATATTTGTTTAACGGACATTGCGAGATAAACGATTCTTCGCCAGCGATACGAGGATCGTCGATCGTTGGTTTAAAAACAGGCACGGTCGAGCTTAATTTTTCAGCGGCAGTTATTAAATCCTGAGCCGGGACTTGATAAAAAAAATTCAGCAGATCGTCGTTTCCCGACAGGGATGATTTGCCGAGCAACGACCCTAATTGTCTCGTCACTTTTTCACTCTGCGCCAATGTGTGTAACGACCAAACAGCCAGCGATGATCCACTCATCGAGATAGCACGATGAAACAAACCTGAAAAAAATGATCAACCCGATTGTTCGTTTCCTTTGAAACAATTTTTCTTTTTATATCTCAAAGAACAAAATTACCCTTCGAACGATCCGAGAGTACGTGAAAGTCTACCATCGAACCGCCGGCGCTTTGTCCAAAAATCGTAACGTTTTTTGGGTCACCGCCGAATTTTGCGATGTTGTCTCTCACCCATTTGAGGACAAGATTTTGATCCTTGAGGGCGGCATTACCGGTCGCATTTCGATGAGTCAACGATAAAAAGCCTGACATAATCGAAACGAGGTAATCGGTCGATCGTTGATTATCGATTATCGATTACTAATTATCGATCGATTATCGTTTAAAACGAATTTACGAATTAAAAATGTAAATACCCAAGGGTCCGAGTCGGTAATTGAACGAAACGACCACTACATCGTATTCGATCAGAAAATCAGGACCGTAGAGACGAGTACTCGACGAGCCCATCTTGAAACTGCCGCCATGAATCCATACCATAACGGCCTTCGGCGCATCCAGTCGTCGCTTAAAGTTCGTCTACTTCGAAAAGATACGATACAATCAAGTCGACGGCGAAATGTCTGACCGATCAGCAAGAGTGATTTTTGTTTACCAGTGGAGTGAAAATATTCATGAACAAGCAGTTCTCGTCGCCGATGAATCTTTGCGTGGACATATCGATCTGAGGACAAGCGTTTCCCTCGATCGTTGCGTTCAGGGTCGACGTCCATGGCTCGATTGGAATCGGCGCCTTTATCATTTTTTTTAAAATCAATGCTTGTAATCAACGTTAATGAATTTTCGCAGATTTAAAAACTGCACGTTCGATTTTCGCAAATCGTTTCACTAATTTCATGATAAAATCGATAATTAAAAAGAAGGTGATGATAATGATTGGGGAGAATTTTTTTAAATTAGTTACCGATTAAATCCGAATGACGTTTCACCTTAAATCTGAGACGTTCGAGCGGTGGTTTCGCGTAAGGTATACCCTTGAACGCCGAGTATCTCTTGCCTTTCACAACGGTGCTCAGAACTTTACCTCTCACAGGACCGCCGGTCGTGTATATCGTTGCGGTCGATCGATCGCCGACGATAACGGCCGACAGATCGAACAGTACGAGAAGGGAAAGGCAACGAAACAGTGCCATTATATCCAAGTGTAGAAATTCGAGGCTAACTGTCGCGTTCGACGTACGCTATTTCCTCAACGACACTGTCGACGGCGTTTGTCAACGTTTTCGGTCGTCGACGAGAATAATTACATACATTTTCGGAAGTAATCCCCGTTATCAAAATTCTGTCTAACTGATAAGCAGCCGCATATTTATTCATGAAATTTCTAATCACACAATGACATTTTTATAACCCGACGAATATTTCTATGCTGTCGATGTGCCACCTGTCGTCCGGGTGAATATTTTCGTTTTTTAATTTTTTATTCAAGTTGAGGATTTGATATTTTTAATGTCAATTAAAATTATTGATTTGAAGAAGTTGTGTCGATCGATTTTAAAGCTGTACACATATTTTGATGGACGTTGATTCATCGATTAAATCGGTAATAGAATAATGTTAACCGGTTTATTGATTATCTAAAGACTTTTTCGTTAGTGAATTAATTCACAAATTTATTTCGCACGGGTGAACAGTTTATTTTGTCGAACGATCGTGAGTTTGTTTTTAATGATTTAAATAGTTAATTAATAATCACGATAATTCCAATAATTGCGATAATTCCGATGCGATCGTTTATCAGAGAGACATCCATTAGCACCCGCGAGAAGTGGCCAAGTCCACAATTGAAGAGATTTCGTGAAATTGTTGGTCGGTCTTGGTCCGACAACCAATTCGTGTCCGATATCAAGGGAGAGTCCATCGAGTCCCGAATCGGGCCATACGACATTGAGCGGATTAGGAAGCCAATCGGGGGTTGGATTACTGCGGAAATATCGATAAATTCAAACGATACTCGATCGATTTCAATTTTTTTTCAAAGAATTTACTCCGACGATTTTCTTACCCGTATTTCGCGAAATTCGTCCACATGGTCGTAACTCGTTCGATCGTACGAGCAACCGGATCTGATGGATCGCTGCTATAATTCGCCGGTGGCCAGTAAAATATCCAAGCGATATCGTCGGCATGTCCAGCGCCTTAAGAAAAATTAAATTCATTTTTGTTTTCAGAAAAGTAAATAAATTAGCGAATCTCGCGAGTTTAATGATATTAATTAAATACTGACCAGGAACGGTATTTTGATTAAGAAGATTGTGGAGCGATCTGTTGGTATAAAACGAGAAGTGATAATAATAAACCGGTTTATGGTCGTTATAAGCCGCGAGCAGACTTTGAGTTTGATCGATTTGAGTTGTAAAGATGAGATCGGTTAAAATCTGAAAAAAAGAAAACGTTTATGTTTACGATAGACATATAATTTAAAGGATCTCGCATAGAAAGTCACGAAAAACTCACTTCGGACATTCTCTCGACCGAGGAGCCCGCGAAATTTTCCGACGTCTGATTCGTAGGCCACTCTCTCACCAGATATCTAATCTCGTTAATTAGACTCGCCGGCAATTCCATACCGAACTCATCGGCTATGACATCATTATCATTGAGGAAAAACTCGGCGATCATTTTCAAAGCTTGAACAAAAAAAAATGCGAAATTTAATAAACGAGATAAATTTTTAGTTTTTGTTTTCTTCATTGTTTAATGAAGTTTTATAATTAAACTCACTGTCAAAGAAGAATACGCCTTCCTGGTCCAAGTAGCCCAACATTTGAGGGACTTTGTTAAAATTACCGGTGAGAAATTTGACGATGGAGCACGTGGACAAAAATGGATCGGTAGCGATGCGTTTATCCTCTACAGTTGGTCCGAACGCCGAAAAAAACTGTCGATATAAATTTCAAAATATATTCAAATCGATGCGTCAAAAAAAGTGAGTTTCAATTAAAGAAATTAAATGGACTTGAAATATAAATACTCGATCGATATCGAAGCGAATTTAATTTCATTCGAATCGATACTTTCGATAAAAATTGACAAATTTAATATCGATTTATTACCATTTTCATTCCAATGCCAGCTTGAACCAGTTGCTCCACTGTCGCATCGTAAAAAGTCTGGAGAAGAACATTTTTGTTGGTCGAGTTCGTTCCTAAAATAGCACCGAGCCTGACGGCCTGGGACAGTGCTTTTTCGGGTGTCATGAATGCTCTTGGACTAATCGCTGTACTGCTCATGCTGATTACACCATGAAAAAGTCCTATGAACGAAATATTTTTAAAAAAGTCAGATTTTTCCATTTGAAAAATTGTTTTTTCGTCACGATTAACACAATACTCATTATCCACGATCGATCGATAACGTACCTGTGGAGAGGTCCGAGACAACGTGAGAACTTGCCGACATGCCTCCGGAGCTTTCGCCGAATATCGTAACGTTGCATGGATTACCACCGAAATTTTTAATATTCGATTTTACCCACTCGAGAGCGAGTGTCTGGTCCTTCAGGCCGGCGTTACCGGTCGCGTTCGGATGTCCCATGGCCAAAAAACCTGATGTAAAAATTATTTATAATATTTCGGAAAAATCGTATAATTAAATGAATTTAATTAATCAAGCGTCTAATTAACCCAATGCTCCGAGACGAAAATTCATAGACACGTAGACAACATCTTTCTCCAGTAAAAAATCGGGATGATAAAGTTTAGCCGTAGGTGTGCCGTACATGTATCCACCACCGTAGAACCACACCATTACCGATTTCAATTTTTTCGGAGGTTTCTCCAGTTTGGTCTATAAAAAATAAGATTATTCACTTACGCGTACTTACGGCCGACGATAAATCGATTTTTTATCATCGTACAGGTCGAATTTCGTTGAACTTTTGAAAAAGACCGGTAAGAAATTTTATAGTACTTACCACAGGAGTGAAGACGTTGATGGACAAACAATCTTCGGAGCCGACGACGTCGTTAGAGCCAAAACCGATTTGAGGGCAAGTATTTCCTTCCGTGGTGGCGTTGAAAACTTCGGTCCAGGGTTCAGGAGCGACTGGAGGCTGCGAAGATAAGAAAATCGTGTTTAATTAACGATCAAGTCTTAATTATACACAATTTATAATCGCTAAAATTTCTCGCGTTCGATGTTTTTTCGACGAAAATTTACCTGAAATCTGAGATATCCAATGGGAGCTTTCGCGTATCTGATACCTTGGAAAGCTGCATATCTGACCGAATTAACACTCGTGAGTATTTCGCCTTGTACCGGTCCCGAGGTAGTGTACACAACGGCCGTAGGTTCAGCGATGACAAAAATCGCGATTAAATCGATCACCACGATTCCCGCGAGCAAAAACATCTTGGACGTCATTCCGATCGACGAAATTCTTTATCAGTGAAGTCGTTCGCCTCGTCGCGAAGCCTCGAGCTGTCTCGTTGAAAGTCTTTTTTACTTTTTTTTCTACTTCTGTACTCGTTTATATATGGTCGACTGGGAATGTTTCGTATTTTTCCTCGATTGGGGAAATCAGGCTTCGCTTCGGCGTCACACTTTCCTTATCCGTTTCCCACCACTCTCCGGTGTTTTCCTGAATCTGAGTCGAATATGAGTCAGCAAGCACTATCGTGTATTTCGAATCGGTTGACACAGGGTTTATCTTTCGATTACTGCAGAGAATCCACGAAAATATTTGCGATTTTGGTGCTAAAGAGATTTCGAGCTTTATCGTCGTTTCAGCTGTTTATTATCGTATGTAACGACGGATAAGATTACGGGGCATGACGACAATAATAATAATAACAAACACTACATTCTTTTTTTGTTATCGGTTTTAATAAATACTTCTCAATTTATTTACATGAGGAAATGTACAATTTTTCGAGGTAATTTCGAGGGATCGATCGGTATCGACAATCGACTCTGTCGATCACGGACTATCGCATCCGAACGTTGTACCAAGCAATGGCTGACTGATCAGTAGCAGGTGTCTCGTACCTACGGTGAGAGTTCTCGGTTCGACGACGAGCTCGTTGCCAATGTTGAGTATAGATCCGGAAAGCCTTGAGTCGGGCCACACGACGTTCAGCTTGTTATTATCGGCGAGCCAGTTGGGCGTTGGATTGCTGTAGAAAATAAATACAAAAATGAGATAACGAGTTTTAAAAAAAGAATAATTTTTTTTACTCATTCTTACCCGTATTTCGCGAAATTCGTCCACATGGTGGACACCCGATCGATGGTAAGTGCGACGGGATCGGTCGATCGATCGGTACTGTTATCCAAGCCAGCCTCGTAAAAAATGTATGCCTGATCGTCACCGTGGCCAGGACCTTGGGAGAAAAATAAATTGCGTTTACTGTGATACCGATCGATAAAAGCGATCGGATTAAAAACGATCAAATCGGTCACTCACCCTCGATATCAATTTGATGGACAACTTTGTGATAGCTTCTCTCGTTGGTAAAGGAAGTGTGATAGTAATAAATCGGTTTGTTGTTGGTAGCAGCGAGAAGTCTTTGAGTCTGTTCAATACCGATTTCGAAAAAGAAATTACGTCCTTCCTGTTGAATGTCAAATACGAGAGAATAAGATCAACATTATGGAAACATTTATTATTTTCAAGAAATAAAAATCGTATTTACGGTAAGGAGTGATCTTTGTAAGTTTACGGGTAATTTTTTGAAAGAATCGGTACCCGAAGCTATCAGATTTTTAGCTCTACGCATACTCGCTGGCACTGGCACACCCATGAACTCGGCAAAGTGGATAATATAATTGATTATCGGCGCGAATAATCTGTCATCTGAATGTGAAAAATAATCGATTGGTTATAAACCGATCGATCGATTTATTATAATTATCGGCCGATATATTTATTTATTTGTTTATCATACGCACCACCGAAATATACCACAGCCTCGTCATCCATGAACCCCATTATTTGTGGTACTTTGTTGTAATTTCCGGTGGTATATTTCGTCAACGAACACGTGGACAAAAAGGGATCGGTAGCGATCGTTTTGTCCTCTAGCGTCGGTACAAATGGTATATAGGTCTGATCGGTTACCAAAAAATACGAGTGATTAGTTCTGTGAGTGAGTTTTTTTTTACTAAAATACTATACAAGTACCCCGGCCATTGAAGTGGATGCCTCAGCGACCTCGGTCGTCGTCGCGCCATAGAAAGTGTCTAGAAGGACGGTTTTATTGGTGGATGGCGTACCCAATATGGTACCGAGAGTTTGAGCCTGAATTTCAGCGTCCGCAGGTTTCATCAATGCCCAGGGATTCAAGGGCGATCCGCTCATGGAAATCGCACCGTGAAAGAGACCTGAGAAATTCGTATTGACCTTGAATATGCTAAATTCAAGATCAAGAATTTTTGATAACCGGTTGCTATAATGTACCCGTTGATGCGTCTGATAACACGTGATAACCAACTGATCCGGCGCCAGCACTTTGACCAAAGATAGTAACGTTATTCGGATTACCACCGAATTTTTCGATATTTGATTGTACCCACTTGAGAGCGAGTAACTGATCCTTGAGTCCCGCGTTTCCGGTAGCGTCCGGATGATTCAAGTTCAAAAAACCTGATAAAAATAATGCAAACATTAAAATTTCAAAATTTCGGGGAAATTTCGCATAATCATTTTTTTTAAATAATAATTTTAATCAAATCGTAAATTAATAAATTACGTTAATTAATAAATTATGATAACTTACCGAATACTCCGAGGCGATAATTCATGGCTACGTAGACGACGTCTTTCTCGATTATATATCTCGGATTATAAGTCGTTTCCGATGATGTTCCAAATGTAAACGAACCACCGTAAAACCAGACCATCACAGCTTTCAATTTTGTAGGGGCCGTTTCAAGATTCGTCTATGACGTTAAAAATAATGTGAGATAAGGTCACGAATCTGTCGCTCATTTACAAATTAATATAATCCATCTTACCACTGGCGTGAAAACATTCAGAAACAAGCAATCCTCGGATATATTCGTAAGAGACGGATCATCTTGAGCACAGGCAGGTCCTTCGACAGTCGCGCTCAAAGTTTCAGTCCACGGATCGGTGGGCACAGGAGGCTGAAAGTAAAAAAAAAATTAAACAAACGTGACATGCTTTTCAAAAAATCAGAAAGATTTATCGATCATTTTGATATTATCCGTGGTTACCTTGAATCTGAGATTTCCTACTGGAGCTTTGGCGTATCGAATGCCTTTAAAAGCTGCGTACTGTACCGAATTAGGAGTACTGAGTATTTCACCCTGAACAGGACCAAAAGTCGTCTCGACCACTGGCGTAGGTTCGGCAGCGACGAAGATAGCGAAGATATCGAGTACCACTATCAGCAAGAGCACCAGTCCCTCTCGCCATTTTTCGGAGCTTGAAGTCTTCATTCTCGTTTATGCTTCCTTAGCGTACTTCTTTGCTTTCATCGCTAGATTTCATTCCCTCTATTTATATGTTCACATGTACTCGTTCAATTGACGTAGGTAAAGTGTTTTTCGTTAATCGATGATTATGAGGCGATATAGTCAATGCGATGGAAGCGATTGTACACCGATTATAAGTTAATCAATTGGAATATATTAATTACTTTCGAAAAGTGATCTCGATATGTTTCACATTATTATAACATAAGGTAATATAAAACATCAACTGTGTAAAATTATTACGTAGATTCATGGAAATAAAGAGAAATAAGTCGATTCAAATTTCATAATTTTTAGTGTACACAGGTGAGGTTTTTGGCGTCTTCTCGTAAGTAGCGCATAGCCCTTTTCTTCAGTTTGATTGATCAGGCTACGTAAAATAATTATCGAGAAAATTATTTCCGTTGAAAATGAGAATTGACTCGACGACATGACGAATTTTCTAAAGGGAAAAGTAACAGATTCGTTTTTCACGCGATACGATCACAGAACACACTTTTTCTTATCTTTTTTGCATTACGGCAGTAAAAAGCTCTCATGATCGTCGACTCCAAGAATTCTAGGCTGCTTGCATTCGGATTTCTTTCGTGTTAAGTCGTTTGAATTACAAATATTTGTTCCGCTCGAGTATCCTCCAAAGCGGTTTGAAATCTCGCGGTACACAATATTATTCGAGCTTTGGTTTCTTTGTTATCATGAAAAAATGACAATAATAATTATTCGTTCAACGAATCGCGCGAGTGGGTCGGAAAATAATGATATTTGGTTAGAATAATCGTGAAAACCAATAAAGATTTTTGATTTTTTAAATCTTATACGCACGAGATTATTTTCTTTGATAACGATTTTTTTCTTAATGTTGTTATTATTATCATTATTATTCGCTCGAGTCGCGAGGCCTTAACGAATGGTTCTTTGACCTGATTCAAGTGGTACGATGGGCCTTACCTCCATTCCATTATCGCTGTTGTTTATACTGGACTCGAGGAGTCAAGGATAACGAACGAGAAATTATTTGTTGACAAATGATTTTTATTCTCTGATTAAAAAAGTTCAAATTATTCACTTTTATTTCTCAGGCTACAATGCGTACCATAAATACGTGAGTTTCGTGTCGATACGATAGCGAATCGAATTACTCCGCGTGGACAAAGATGAAACATAAATAAATAGATAATTTTAAATCTTTTTCCGATGAATAATTCGTTGACTTTCGCACAATGAAAAACAAGCCGTTTGACATTTAGTCGATATCGACGAATAATTTTTATTGATCAAATTCCTTAAAATGTAAAATCGCGTGACAATCTCAAAGAATCATTTACAATTAGTCGTGCAACCATTCGCCGAAGGTAACAGTCTCTCACTCTGCATTTGAATGGATTTCACTTTGTCATTGACCGGTCTCGGCCCAACCTTGAGTTCGGTTCCAATGTCGAGAGAAATTCCAGAAGGACCCGAGTCGGGCCATACGACGTTGAGTTTATCCTTGTCGCAAACCCATCCGGGTGTTGGATTGCTGGAAAAAAATAAATTTACGATAAGAAAAATTGATCGCGCGATCAAAGATCGATCGTTAATTAATTGATGAAATCGATACCCGTATTTCGCGAAATTCGTCCACATAGTTGAATATCTGTCGATGGTACGGGCCACAGGATCGTTCTCGCGATCCTCACTATTATCCAAAGCTGGTACGTAAAATATGTATCCAATATCGTCAGTGTGGGAAGGACCTTTATGTAAAAAATAAAATAAAATATACAAGATATAAAAATAATATCTCTATAATCGAACGATAGACCAAAATTAAACGAAAAATTTACCTAGTATCGAGATATTAGTCCAAATTTGATGAACGGAACGTTCGTTGTAAAACGAAACGTGATAATAGTAAACCGGTTTCCCGTTGTTGGCAGCGAGAAGTTGTTGAGTGCGATCGATCCCGGCGAGAAAATCGATATTTGACGTGTCCTGGTAAACGATAAATCATGTAAAATTAAAAATCTTTATAAATTTCCTATTGACGAGCATCACGTGACATTTACGTTTATAAGCGCGCTGAGAGTTCTTGCGGAAAGATCGTCGTAGTTGAAAGTTCCTGAATCAATTTGATTTTTAACGTTACGTAGCGCAGGTGGCAGTGTTATACCGTATTTTTTGGTAACGTTCACCATGTAATTCACTACTTCGACGGTCGAATCTTGAGCTGGAAACGAAATTAGAGTTCGTTCGTTGATCTGCAATTTTTTTATTTCAATTTCGTCATACTTACAACCATAATTCGTTATAGACTCCTGGTCCATGTAGCCCAAGATTTGTGGCACTTTATTATAATTTCCGGTCTTGTATTTGTTCAACGTACAGGTTGACAAGAATACGTCGGTCGCGATTTTTTTATCTTCTATCGTTGGCACGAACGGTATGTTGGCCTGGCGAAATAAAATAATTGATTCGTTTAATTACCGATAATAATAGGTAAAATTAATGACTCGATTGGATAAATAATCGTTTCAATTAACCACAGAAATAGCGGTTGCTGCGTTAACGAGTTGTTCTGCTGAGGCCCGACGGAAAGTGTCAAGAAGGGTCGCTTTGTCGGAGGACGTTGTGCCCAACTGAGCACCGAGTTTTCGAGCTTCCGCGAAAGCTTCCGAGGGTGTTTTTAACGACCAGGGATTGAGCGTCGTTCCACTCATGGAAATAGCGGCATGAAAGAGACCTGGAAATTTTGATAAGCAATGATGTTAAAAATGTAAGATTCTTCGATACTCGATTATCGCTAAGATCGATCGAATTATTGATAATAAGATGATAACATACCAGCGGAAGCATCCGACATCGTATGATAGCTAACGCTTCCAGCACCAGAACTTTGACCAAAAATAGTGACATTACCCGGATTTCCGCCGAATTTTTGAATATTTGACTTGACCCACTTGAGAGCGAGCACTTGATCCTTGAGCCCGGTGTTTCCGGTAGCGTCCGGATGTCCTAGGTTCAAGAAGCCTGACGAAAGAATTTTTCAATTTGAATTTTATCGTTCTTAATTAACGGGATTAATCGCACATTACCGAGTGGTCCGAGACGATAATTCATAGCCACGTAGACGATATCTTTCTCCAGGATATAAGTAGGATCGTAAACTAACGAGGACGATGTACCGAACGTAAACGAACCCCCATAAATCCAAACCATGACGGCTTTCAACTTTCTCGGAGTCCTTCGAAGATTCGTCTATCGGGAGAAAAATATTTCACGTTATTCGATAAGTTTCGATAAGATAAAGTCACACTATCGTAAAATCGATCCTTCTTTATCAAATTAGTATCGTACCACAGGGGTGTAAACATTGATGAACAAACAATCCTCGGAGCCTGATGGACCCTGCACATCCGGTTGAACACAGTTCGCTCCTTCCACACTGGCGTTCAATGTATTCGTCCATGGATCAGCGGGGACAGGAGGCTGTTAATAAAAATCACATAATTACTGAATGTTAATTAAATTAATTAACATTAACAAAAATTAATTATCAAACATTTATTCAAATTTTCTTCCTTTTTTTTGTTCGTTCGTTCTTACCTTGAATCTGAGTTGTCCAAGGGGAGGTTTCGCGTATGGAATGCCCTTAAAAGCGGCGTATTTCATCGAATGAATCGTACTAAGTATGACACCCTGTACAGGACCTGAAGTCGTGACTACCACCGCAGTCGATTCGGCAACGACGCCAATCGTAAACAAATTCATCATCGCAACAATCAAGAGAATCGTCGTTCCTCGACATTTTTCACAATATCGATACATCATCCTCGTTCTCGAGCATCGACTTCTGAATTCTCGTCGTGAATTTTCGAACTATAAACTTCGCAAAAAGAGTGCACTATCGTCGAACGCAACGGACGATTAAACGTACGACTGATAGAAAGTAGCGGCGGCGACTGGGGTATTTAACGTATGCGAGTGTGACTACGACGAACCGATTGGAAATTCCCGGCAGAAGGCACTGGTTTTTAACCTCGATGTTTCCTTGTTTCGGATAGCCTTCTAGGAAAAAAAACAATATAATCCGCAACGAAATATGATAATATTAACCGTTCACGAGTGTGGAATAACTATATATATATAGTGATATTGTTATCTCGTTTTCTTTATCTAGTTAATAGCGATGAGAGGAGAGGGAGATAGGTTAAGAAATTAATCGTTATTGACGATTGATAAAAAACCTCGAGCTGGCATTAAAATAGAATTTGTCATATGAAACGACAGAAATTATACTTGTACTCTCATTCAACGACTATCTTATATATTTACTAATCGTATATCAACGGTGTACGAATATTATTGTGACATATGAACTCGTGGTTTTTACAATTTTTTTCCTATTATTTGAACAATTGTACCTACTAAATAATTATTTTTTACGTTCGTGTTACGTGAAAATTATTTTCTATAATATATCGCATTATAATCTGCTGGTCCTTCGAACATTTAGTTAAATTGGCGAATAGAAAGGGCAACTCTACGCTCGTGTTCCACTATTTTTTTGACCGGCTGTACATATCTGTATTGAGAAAAATAATATATTTTTATATGAAAAAATAAAGCGTTTTTCTTTTATCAGAGGCTTATAGTTGTATTTATGTGATTTTACCCAGCGTCGCAGCACATGAGTTTTTCAAGTACCGGCCGAGTATAGTGCTGCATTTTTTTGATCTCGCTGTCGACCGGTCTTGAAATTATAGAGAGTTCTTTTCCAATGTTAAGCGCAGTTCCCGAACGCCTTGAGTCCGGCCACTTGATGTTTATATTGTGTTGCTTAAGCCAATGTGGTGTTGGATCACTGTAGAGAAAAAAAAGAAAAATAGTATTCCACGAATTTCGATAAATAACGACAGATGAAAAATCGTTTTACCCATATTTCGCGAAATTCGTCCACATGGTGGTATAACGATCGATGGTACGAGCCAGATAGCTGTTCGGATCGGTCACGTAGCCAGGGAAATAATACATATACATAATATCGTCCGCGTGTGCAGCGCCTTTGGATAAAATTTTTTTTTTGAAAAATTGCTCGAATCGAACGAATAGTTCGTTAAACGTTGATCAAGCCATAATACTCACCGTGTAGAGTCATATTGAAAAAAATATTGTGATAAGCAACGTCGTGGGAGTACGTAACGTGATAGTAATAAATTGGCGCATGGCTCGTTGCCGCCAGACGCCGTTGGGTCTCATCGATCATAGCGGTATAAACAATAGACGACAGTACCTGATTAATCGTCGTACGTTTAAATATCTAAAGTGCTATCGTAAAAATGACACATGTATCGATAAGACGAGAATTACCTCGACGCCCGAGTCGATTATAGAGCGAGAGAGTTGTGCGATCGTTTTTCCCGATTCGATCTGATATTTCAATTCTAAAAGAACCGGTGCCACCGGCATACCAATGAGACGGGAATAGTCGATTGCAAAGGTGACCGTTTCCATCAATGTCGTTCTAGCTGAGGAATAATTATTGATCGAAAATTAATACGCTGGAGAAAAAATTGTATTTGCGTTTATTTTCAAGAATCGATTGGTCGTAATTACTTTTAAAGAAGAGGAGACCCTCGTCGGCCAAGAATCCAAGCATTTGTGGAACTTGGTTGTAATTACCGGTTGCGTATTTCTTCACTGCGCACTCGGATAAAAATACGTCAGTGGCGATAGACGGGTCCTCGATCGTAGGTGCGAACGGTGGAATGGCCTTGAAAAAGAGATATAAAAATTAAATACAAATTGAAGCTAATGATCCGAGAGCAGACGTTTTTAATTGAATGGTTTTCAAAGTACGTCGCCCATTTGATGCGTTGCTATGGCGAGTTGTTCGGCTGTAGCTTGATAGAATACATCGAGCAACTTTTTTTGATCATAGGAATTTATTCCCAACAGAACGCCGAGTTTCACAGCTCTGGAGAAAGCCGTTTGGGGTGAGTGAAATGCCCAACCGTCAAGCGGCTCCGCGCTCATCGTAATTGCACGGTGGAAGAGACCTGCATAATCGTAGGATTGATCGGATTGAAATTAAATCGTCGAATTAAAATGATGCGTTGTTTATGTGTTATTGGGAAAAATTCGATCGATACCCTTATTAGCATCTGATAAGACCTGATAACCGATAGACGCCCCTCCAGAACTGTGTCCAAATATCGTGACGTTATTCGGATCACCGCCGAAATTCTTAATGTTTGCCTGTACCCACTTGAAAGCGAGTGCCTGATCCTTGAGACCTTGATTTCCCGTGGCGTTGGGGTGACCAAGATTCAAGAATCCTGATGAGAGTAGAATTGATGATTAAATTGATAATTAAGTTATAATCGATAATTATCGACATCGATCGATTAATGTTCGATTACCTAAAGCTCCACCGCGATAATTCATAGAAACGTAGACGACACCTTTCTCGATCAGATAATCCGGTCGATACATCGACGATGACCCACTCGAGAATGCACCACCATAAACCCATATCATAACCGCTAATAATTCTTTTGGCTTCGTTTTCAGGTCCGTCTGTCGCGACGATAAGATTAAACATCAAAAAAATTCATCAAGGATCTAATAAATTCCAAGAATGTTAATTATTTGATTGATTCACCGTACAATTGGCGTGTAGACATTGAGGAACAAGCAATCCTCGGAACCTTGAAATTCACGTGCGATCGTGTTAAATTGCGGACATATGGGTCCGTGGGTGACGGCCAGTAGAGTTTCATTTTCTCGTTTGGCGAGTGAAGACGGCTGTTTATAAAATTTATCAAATTAACGAATTAATCAATTGGATCGAAAGCTTGATCCAATCGTGATTTTGATTATTTACCTTGAATCTGAGATATCCTATCGGGGCTTGCCCATATCGGATACCCTTGAAAGATGCGTATTCTTTAGAACTTTCAGTTATGCCAATTTCACCTTTCACGGGACCGGAAGTCGTCTCCACCACCGCTGTATAATTTGTCTCAGCGACGACATTCGTAAAAATTTCAAAAATCACTATCACCGAAAACAAAAGCATAGCTAGACCTCGCGATCGTTCACGCCGATGTTCCGTTACCATCGTTCTCACTTTTTCGACTGGTCCTGGTATTTTTGAAAATTTCATTTTTATATTTATAAGATGGCGAAGCAGGAAATATTATCAGGACACGGTTTACAAATTTATATACCGGTAAATATCCGTATGACATTAACAATGTACGAGTGAATTATCTCAGACGAACAATATTCATCCCCGTATTTAATGTTTGACAATTTGAACGACTGTCATTAAACGTGGTTGACATTAATATGCTTTCCTTCTGCCATATTGAGTTCATCAAATACGACGGGCAACGCCCACCTTAAAATATTGAGGGAAATATACAGTATTTCCATATTTCGTTGTATGCTCAACTTTGTTTGTACGTCGTATCTTAATAAGATGTGAAATCATCAAGGCATAGACATGTGTCGAATAATTCCGTCAAATAAAACATAGGATTTGGAACGTTTGCATTGGATTATTGTCAATTAAAAACATAAAATTACAGATTTATATAAATCCTCGACTCTGTGATCTTGACCTGAATTCGGCGTGCCTTAGTTGAGATTCGGCTCGGGTCGAGGGTGTAACGCTATGCCGAATCCGACTCTGGGGAACACTCAAATAAATCGCAACAATAAATAACTCAAAAATTAAAAAAAAATTAAAAGGTGTAGAGCCATTTTTTAAAAAATTTATTGCCATTTGAGTAATAATTCTTTTTTTTAGCCAAATACAATAATTCCCGTATATCCAAACACCTGTATTCAAGCCTCCTAGTGATGAAACTTTCATTAAATTCTGCTAAAATTAAAAAAACGTTACAATATATTTTTTGTTTACTTTTTTCACCCATTTTGCGATTTTCAACATTGTTAAGATCGTCCGGTCGACTTTTGATCTTAGGAGTTTTCAAAACTCCGGAAGCGCAGTATTTGGTGGGTACCATTATTTTTTGATGGGGTAAAAAATTATAATAAAATTTATTTCATAATATTTGGTTGCATGGGGATATCACATACGAATTAATAAACTGTTCGTTTAATAAAATATATGGTATATAAAATTGATCGATCGTATAGTTATATCACATTTTTCAATAACAACCGTCGATCACGGAGGCGATTGGTCTGAGCGAAATTTGCACGAGTTCGGTGAAGGAGCTGATCGGTCTCGGTATGACCGTAAGTTCCGAGCCAATGTCCAGAGCTTTTCCCGTAGTTCCTGTCGGAGGCCAGGAGACGTTCAACGGGTACTGGTTGACCCAACTCGGAGTCGGGTCGCTGAAATGATGTTTGTTTTGAAAAACCTCCATAAAACAGCTAACGATATTTTATCATAGCGATGAATCTTTTTACCTGTATTTTGCGAAATTCGTCCACATGGTGGAGATTCTGTAGATCGCAAGGCCCATAGGATCGTTGATATCGAGATTATAATTATCCGCTGGAATGTAAAATATGTAGGCGATGTCGTCGGCGTGTCCAGCACCTTTAAACAAAATTGTTTTTCTTTTTTCGACACTTTTTCCTTGCAATATTACAATATATAAAATTGAAGGCATTTTTATTGATTTCTTAGAATGTTTTTTAAATTATTCAATTTCAATAATTTAACGTCATGAAAAAAGAAAAATGATCAACACACCGTCCAGGGCAAATTTCGAATCAAGATTGTGACGCGATCGATTCGTGAAGAACGTGATGTCGTAATAGTAGATTGGTTTATTGTCGTTCTCACTCACGAGCAATCGTATGGTTTGATCGATCTGAGATTTGAAGAGTACGTCCGTGGTTATCTGAATAAAAATAACACGTTTGTGAAACAAAAATTATTTCAATATTTTCCATATCGTCACGATTATTCAACTTACGTTAACGCCAGTCTCGAGGATATCGTCCTCGATGGTATTGACCCACTTGTCGATCGATTTGAAGATTTCTTCCAGCGCACGCAAAACACCGGCCACGGCGTTCTCAACTTTGCCGAGAATACCGGCAGCTTTGTCGAGAAGTTCGAAGAACAAGTCCAAGTCTGCGACGTGCAAAAATCATTTTTTATAAAATTTGATTAAAGTGCCCGTTCGATTAAAGCGATTGATCTATTTGATTCGCACGTACATCCCAGGAAAGCGATCGTTTCCTGTTCCATGAAACCGATCATTTGTGGTATTTTCGTAAAATTGCCGGCTAGATATTTTTTGATGGCGCACTCTGAAAGAAAGATTTCCGTGGCTACGCTCGGGTCCTCCAGAGTCGGTGGGAACGGCGTAGCCTTAATGAACATAAGAATTTTATTAAAATCGATAGCGTATTAATTTTTTTAAGAATAATCCGATATCTTACCAGACTAATTTTAGTCGCGGCGGTAACGAGTTGCTCGGCTGTTGCATTGTAGAAAACCGAGAGGAGTTTGTCATTGTCCGAGGTAAACGTTCCTAGAGCTATACCGAGTCTCTGTCCCCGCCATATAGCATCGTCGAGTATCACGTATCCCCAAGGTACCAAAGGTGTTCCACTCATGGATATCGCACCGTGGAAAAGACCTGAATTTTTCAATCGTCGAAATTACTTTGAGAATTTTTCGAGGATCGTAATTTTTGTTTGTTTTTTTTCTAGGTGAAAAATTTTCGTACCTACTGAAGCGTCGGATAAAATGTGGAAACCGGTTGCTACCGCTCCTGCACTTTCTCCAAACAACGTGATGTTGTTTGGGTTACCACCGAATTTCTCGATATTTGCCTGAACCCATTTTAGACCAAGGAGCTGATCCTTCAGTCCCTGATTTCCAGTAGCGTTTGGATGATTGAGACTCAAGAAACCTGACGATTAATTTTTTACTTTACCGATTCGATTAACGTTGTAAATACGAAAAAAATGATAATTTTGCTTGTAATTACCAAGGGCACCGAGACGATAATTGATGGAGACGAAAACGACGTCTCTCTCGATCAGAAAATCTGGACGATTGTATTTCGTAGCTGCCGAACCGAAGAGGAACGAACCACCGTAAATCCAGACCATAACGGCTTTTAGTTCCGTCGGGGTCGTACTCAGATTCGTCTACGTCCCCATAAAAATTTCGTGAGAATAATAAATAAAATCTGTTGTTTAGCATCGATTTAATGATTTTTTTATATTTTTATTCACCACCGGAGTGTGGACATTGAGATACAGACAATCCTCCTCGCCACGATACCTCTGCACCGTCAGGTCGATCTGAGGACACGTGGGACCGTCGTCCATCGCGTCCAGAACTTCGGTCCATGGTTTGATGGGAACCGGAGGCTTGTTGTAAAATTGTATTATTAAATTTTTGAAAAATTGATCGTGTTCGAATCGGATTAAAGAAGTGAAGAATTAATTAAGAATTTACTTTGAATCTGAGATAGCCGACTGGTGGTTGAGCGAATCTAATGCCTTGGAAACTTGCGACCGGGACCGAATGAACGGTAGTTTGTATTCTACCCTGAACAGGGCCGGTGGTCGTGTTGACGATTGCTGTACGTTCGTCCGCGACGATCAACGCGACTACATTCACGATCACAATTGTCGCAAATAAAAACATGGCGGACGTTGGACAGATTTTGCGGAGAACGTAGAATAACTTTGATCGAAAGTTACTTTCAGCGGAAGACTTTCGTTTTACAATGACAACTGCTTTTTATACTTTCCTCAAAATCGTAATGTTTTGTCTCGAGTTTTACGTAAATATCGAATGGTTTACATTTTCCGATATCGCAGACACCCGTTAACGCGAAATTGTAATCCATGGAAAAAAATGCACTCCTTTTGGAAACTTGCTTATCTCTCGCGACAATTTTCCATGAATATTGGAAAAACGTTACTTCTTATAATTATTTATTTTTTTACCTCCTTCGGTAAAAGTCAAATTTAGGAGAACAAACCGAGCGAGAAATCCCAGAATAATGGTCGATAATGAGAATCGTCGTCAGACGTGGACGATAATGACGGAAAATATTTTATTGAAGTTGATAAGTACGAGGTGTCAGTATTATTGGGCATTGCCATAAAAGTCGACGAGCACGGGAGGCTTGTTTATTTATTTTTATTCATGAAAAAATAAACGTTTCGGAGTTAATGGAATTCTTGATGATGAATATACATCATCGTAAGTTTATTCTCTTGTTATCATTTTATCGCAATGGTGGACTTTTCGTTTTCTTCCTGATAGATTTTTCCAATAAGTGCATCATCTACATAGTTAAGTTTTTTATATCTTCTTTTGGCATTCGGCTTACTATTAGCGTTAAATTTCTATTTTCCTTCGCGAACAAAATTTTATACCTCGGTGCAATTTTTATCAAACGAATCATTTTATTAAATTTTTTATAATAGTATTTTTTTTCAAGCGCGTCGATCGGAATTCATCGAAAGATCTTGATGGATCGGCCGATGTATCGGCGATAAACCGGAAGCTGAATGTTCGATCTTATCTTGTGAACCATTTTAGAATTCACTTTGTTTATCGCATCGTGAATTATCGCACTTGTGAACTTGCGTCATGGGCGAAAGAAAATCACCATTTTTAATTGGTTTGAGGCTGATAAGTGCGAAGACATTCGTATAAAAGACAAATTTCTGGAAAAAATAATATTTCTTTAAAAGTTTGTTGTTTTTTTTTCAACATGACCCACGTTTCCGATACACGCACCTAAAATATTTCCCCAAAGTTCAATAAGTAGCGTTAAACGGGGTGACATTGACATTGCGGGCAAGTCTGACAGTTTTGGGGGTACTTTAACAGAGCGCCAACATACGGTTTAAATGTCTTCGCAACAGTGAAAAGGTCGGAAAAGTGAATATTTCCGTAAATTACAATATATCGAGATGATAATGCTGATATTTGCAAAGTGCGAACAATTTTCCATCGAATAGGAATATTTTGGAATCATTTTTAACAAACAAATTTTTTCCCCCCTCCGGGGCTCAGTTTTTGTGGACGCGAAAAATAACGCTCTAATCTTCATTAGCGAGCAATTTCCGATTCCATAACTTCCAATTGAAGCCTTTTTGGAGGGTTCAAATTTTCGACTCTCGGCAGGGGTTAACAGTCAGTGTTCGTAATTTACTTTTGCGTCTTTGATGGGCCGGGTGCACGGGCAGCCAATATTGTTTGTGTTCCAAAAAGATTTTGTAGGGTGGTAACAAAAAACTTCCAAAACCTGTTCAAAGTAACCTCGTTTGACGGTAGCAGATATCGGGAAGGAGATTTTGTGGCGCCCATCATTATTAACATTGCGATCAGCATATAAAAAATGAAGAACGATTAACACCATTTTATTTAGCTCAAATTACATTTATAGTTTTTTCCTATTTTTATCGTCGAATCAAATAAAATAAATCTCGCAGTCTTGAACGTCAAGGGTTCAAGTTTTTTTGCAATTTGCTCTTATACTGGTCACCGATGAGCTCCAGATATCTGTCGCGGGTGTCGACCGGACGCGGACCGACCGAAAGTTCGTCATCGATTTCCAGATGAAGGCCGGACGAACCGGAAGGTGGCCAAGTGATTCGGAGAATTGGGTCGAGCTCACCGTCCGGTGTTGGATTTCTGGAAACGAATAATATTTAATTCTAATTATAAATAACTATTCTAATTATCAATTAATTAATTAACGCGAATGATGTCATTCGACTTGCCCATATTTCGCAAAATTCGTCCACATTCGGACGACTCTTCGTCGCGTCACAGAAACGGGATGCGATTCATCGATCGGCAGATCGACGACCGGTATGTAAAATATGTAAGCAAGGTCGTCTGAGTGAGACGCGCCTGAATAAATAATTAAAAATAAAAACAAAAATTAATTCTGTCGTTAAAAAAGAAAATTCTGGCGAGCCAGCGAGAACTTACCATCCGTGTGAATGTGATAAAGCAGTTTGCCCAGTGTTTCCGCTGGATTGAACGAGACTTGGTAGTAATAAACAGGCTCGGGACTTTGATCATTCAAAAATTGTTGCTTCAAGTCGATTCCAGCTTTAAAATATTCGAAGCTCGTTTTTCCGATATACTCGTCGAGCGTAGCGTTAGGTACTCGTTCAAGGGCGCTCCTCGCGATCGTCAGAAGATTCGTTAACATCGAATCGTTGATTGGCAGCATCGACCGAATTTTATCGATATTTCGTATCGCCGATTCGACCAGTTTTATTATCGGCTCGATCGTTTTGTCTGAAAATACGAAGAAAAAAAACACTTTATCGCGCCATACGATCGAAAACTTTTAATTCAACGGATCAGTCGATATTTAGTTTGCTTACTGGTAAACAGGTACGCAGTTTCCTTTGCTGTGTAGCCAGTGATGTAAGGCAATTTGAGAAAATCTCCATTTCTGTATTTGTCGATCGGATGTTCGGTAAGAAACGCGTCTTTTCCAGCCACCGTTGGGTCCTCGATCGTTGGCTTGAACGGCGGGTTTATCTATACGACGCAACGAGAACCCAATGATCTATCGATTTATTTATCATAAATTATTCAACCGTTTGCTGTCTCGCGAGAAAATAAATATTTCGAACGATTAGAATGTCGCTCATACCTGGCCCATTTTCGCTGTCTTCATCGCGAGTTCGTAAGGTGTCGCCTCGCAAAGTTTTCGCAACAAAATTTCCTCGTTTGTCGTTGACACACCGAGCAAAGCTCCCAGCTCGAAGCTTCGATCGATCGCCTCCTCAGGCGTTTGAATCGACCACGAGCTGAACAGCGAACCACTTAGCGAAATAACACGGTGGAAAACTCCTTTACTCGCGTCGTTTGTGAAACAAAGAAAGATTTTCCCAGGTAAGTTATCGTGTTTGTCGGATTTTATGATTATTGTTCGTTCGTTTGCTTTCGTCTTTACGTCACACCTTTCGAGCGCTTCGACAATGTCTGAAGATCCACCGAAGCTGCCCCGGCGCTGTTACCGAAAATCGTGATTTTTTCATCATCGCCACCGAATTTTGCGATATTTTCTTTAATCCAACGCAGTGCCAACGCTTGATCCTTTAATCCAGCATTTCCGGTAGCATTTGGATGATAAAGATTTAAAAATCCTGGAAATACGAATGTAACGATCGTTACGATCGTCTGTCGATTAAAAAAAAAATTGATTATTTAATTATATCATTGATCGAGAATTAACGCTTACCAAAAGCACCGACGCGATAATTCAAAGTGACGAGTATAACGTCGTCCTCGATAAGAAAGTCCGGCCCGTAGAGACTCGTGTTCGCGTTTCCGGAAATAAACGAACCACCGTAGATCCAGACCATAACGGCCTTGCCATTTTCTTTCGACTCGTTGAACTCGATCTAGCAACAAAAATCGGCAATTTCTCCAATCGACGTGCGTCAACTAATGCCGAAAATTGTTAATTTTTGCTCGTTTTACCAGTGGCGTGAATACGTTGATGAACAGACAATCCTCAGTGCCAGTGTAATTATGCGTTATCAAATTGACTTGAGGACAAGCATTCGCCTCGAGCGTCGCATTTACAATCTCGATCCAAGGTTTCACGGGAATCGGTGGCTAATATTTCGTGGTAAATGCAATCGATTACTTCTTTCCGGAATTAATCATGATTTTTTTCTTCTTTTGTTTACCTTGAATCTGTTATAACCGTACGGTGGTTCCGCGTATCGAATGCTCCTAAAAGACGAATATTTCACGAGTTTGACAATAGTGGTTAACACTTCGCCCCGCACAGGTCCCGTGCTCGTATATATCACCGGTGTCGATTCAGCTGTCTCGAGATTCGGCGAAACGAATAAATCGATACAGCAAAGAACAAAGACGAGAAAAACGATAAATTTTCTCATTTCGATATTGAAAAATATGGGACGATTGTGTGGTCACCTTGCGAACGAAACGGTCGCGATGCTTTTCATCGTTTTCACTAAATCATCGGCATAAATATGGTTCTTTTAAATTCTCAAGGTCATGAAACGCATGAATCTAAATATTTTTGCGAAAGTTCTGCAAATTTTTTGTGTACACTAATAATAATAATAATAATCGTTATTACCGACGAACGACTGTTGGATTCAGCTTGAAATCGCAGACTGCAAAGGAATCACCGATGATTCAAAGCATGACCGAGTGGTTTATTTAAATCCCTCGTCTTGGCCAGACGTTTGATATCGAACCAAGCATATTGCGTATACGTTTATTCGAAATAACTGTATCGCGGATAGATAACGTATCGTTCGTTCTTCCTCGTTCTTTGCTTTCCCGATTACATTGTAGCACTGTCTCGTCATGGCCTGTCCGTTGACTTTGGCCCGTGACAATTGCCATAATTCATGAGAAGTTCAAAGTGTATTGTTATAGTCTTGATAAAATTGTCGCCTTTTTTTTACCCGGCACTTCCACGATATTTTACCACTTGTGTAAAATCGAGAAGCAAAAAACATTTTTTTTTAAATCGACCTTCTACGAATTTCAAGGTCATCTGACCTTAAAAAAAGGGTATATTATTTGAAAAAACTAGACAGGGAGTTGTGTCATCGCTCGTTGAGAAGAAGTTATCGAATACGAAACGCAAAACAGATAGTAACAGAATTTAAAATAATCACGACAGCTATAGTGAGTGCGATGTCGGAAAGAGGGGGGAGCTTTTCTCTCCCGGCAATTAAGAGCCCTTGCTTACCTTCGGAGAGAAGTAGTAACGACCATTCGCTTGCCGATATACACTAAAGCATCCCTGTCGGTATCTCGACAGGCTATAACAGCGCCCTTGCACGCTGGCGGCAGAAATGAGAAATTATTTCCAAACTTGAATTCAAACCAACTAATTTAATAAGACGAATAGCTTCTCGCTACGGCCAAGTAAGCTCGCTTCGTTTCAGGAAAACGGCCAATTATGCACGTCCTTGGCAAAATGCAATTAAGGCCAACAATAAAAATTTTTTATAAACACGGCTTTAATAAAACGCTATTATTTTTAAATACAAAAAAAATAACGGGCTGCCAACTCTCACTCGTTTATAGACGCGACTACTTTCTCTCGTTCTTTCGTTCTCTTCTTATAAAAAAGCGTTGTTCTGTTTTCTTTTTTTTCAAATTTCTCGTAGGTAAATATTTATCGCGTAACAAACGTACAAGTATTTTTCGCCAATCGCGCGTCACAAAGAAACAACAAAAATAGAAAAGTATTTTTATTCACACCGGGACAATTATCGTTCGTTCTGTTCGCCAATAAATACCGCGATAACGCGCGAGATACGACGTCGAACCGGGCGCGGTGACATTTATTTTACGCATTGATTGGCTCGACGTTTCGCGTTCGGTCGTCGCGTGTCGCTAAATGTGGCGCTTGTAAAGGAGCAAATAAAGAAGAAAAAAACAGACGAGAAGAAAAGAAAAATAGAGACTTGTAACAATAACTGGAGAACGTCGAGCTGGGACGAACGACTGACCCTAATTACCTTCGCGGAAAATCGATTTCGCGCGGTTCCACAGTTTTTGCGTCTAACGAGAACCACGAGGATTTCACGTCGGTCGTACGATGGTGGTCAGGATGGAAGTCGAGGTGGGAGTTTTCGATGCCTGAAATAAAATTTGTACGCCAATGTGGTTAATACGTGGTTTTTTTTCTACGTTTCTATTTATTATGAAAATATAATACAAAACATCCTATGTCGTATTACATAGATAACAATGCTCAATTAACGTTTTTTTTTCATCTTCTTCTTTCCTTTCGTCGTAACGCTTTCACCGTCCAACACTATGAGAAGCTTGTCGGTAATTTCATTTCTTCTTTTCCGCTTTTTCATTTTCTTTTTTTTGTATCTCCGGTCAAGTTGTGTGTCTTTTTTTTCTTTTATTTTTTTCTCTATCTTTTTGTTTTTGTTTTTTTTTGTGTTTTATTTTTTGTTTATTCTTTCTTTCTTTCTTTTGGAGGAATTACTATACAGGACAGACTGAGAAAGATAGAGACGGAGCAGGAACTGGACAGGATTTGATTACGCATGCATATTTGACAAATCAAACGTTTGGTAAATACGTGACCATTTTTATGTTCGCGAGTGTGCCGGTGTGTCAGAGTTTTGGTTTACGTTCCGAATAATATTAAGATTTTGGTTCTCTCCGTTTCGTTCGTGATAAACCAAAAAACCAAAAAACAAAAAATCAATCGAGTAAGAATGTAAAAATATTCTTGGAAAAAAGGATACGCAGGGGACAATAAACAAAAAATAGAACGTGTGTGTGTGTGTGTGTGTGTGTGTGTGTGTGTGTGTGTGTGTGTGTGTGTGTGTGTGTGTGTATGTGTGTGTGTATGTATGTATGTGTGTCTTTGTTTCGTCGGCGGAAAGAGGATTTTTTGTTTTCATTATTCTTTTTCGTTTTTCTGTTTCTTTTGTTTGTTTGTTTGTTTGTTTTGTTGCTTATCTCGGTTCAATATCGTCGATCCAATGGAGTTTTGTATTAGCACTAGGTTTATAAATAATACAAACGTATGTAAATATTTCATTATTACAATAATAATTCTTTTTCTCTCTGTTAGCGGAGAAAGAGAAGCTTAAAGTTTAAATCGTCTAGCGGTCTCTATCGGTTGTTATTTAAATATTTTTTTTCCTTTTTTCTTTTTTTAATTCTTCACACAATGCTAATTACCGAGTTGGTGTCTTTCACCGCGACTAATCTCGCCTAATTTACGACGTTCTTGGTTTACTCGTTGTCAGATATATCGTGCCACGTTCGTCGGGTGAAAAACACTTTCGGTGTTCTACAGTAACGTTTGTTTTTTTTCCTTATTTTTTCTTTTTTTCGTTTTTTTTTCTTTTAATATCATTTACCGTAGAGGCGGGCTTTGTTCGATTGAATGTTTCGTATTATATGAGTAGGCTACACTCGTTGGCAAATATACGTTATTAGACTCTTTGAGAGAATCGATGGGAAAATTGGGTGAGAGCTCGATGGAGTAAGGAGATTTACTGAATTACTCGAGGATCCTATATTTTTTTTTGTTAACTTTTTTTTCGTCGTACGTTCGTTTAATCGGGTACGATATAGCGATCGTTTCGAGCTTTTTTTTACTTCTTCTTTTTCTTTCGTTTCTTTTTCACTTTCTCTATTGCGATAAAAGATCCAATCGAATGCGTCTACCTATAGGCGTGTCTCTAGTCTTTCTTTCTTTTCTTTCTTTTCTTTTTTCACCTTTAGTTTCATCTACGTAAATGCTAAGTACAGTTAGCACTACGATTAGAATAAGTTAATGATCATACATTTTGTCTGTGATAGTTTCATGTATATATTTAAGTGTATGCCTGTTGTGTATATACGTGTTTACATATGTGTGTGTGTTTGTGTGTGTGTCTGTGTGTCTTTTTATAGCTAGAGGTTTTCTTCATTCATTTATACATATATATATGTATATATTTTGTTGTTTGTTTCATTACCTTTTAGTATCTTTAATCCGTTATTTACGCGTTTATTTTATTTCATTTACTTGTTTTTTTCGCCTTTTATTTTTATTTATTTTTATTTATTTTTAATTAACTACTATATTGCTCTTTGTATTGCTTCGGTGGCAGTATAGCCCTACGTAATCATGCAATGTATATGTTCTGTTTCGTTGGGATGTTACTCCTTCGCTCTCCTCGTCTAAATCGTAGCGTTGTCTTATTCACGTTCTTATCTCTTTTTTTCGAATAGCTTGCCATTCCTCGCTGCTATAAGAGCTAAAGTTTATTATATATATATATATATTGTTTGTGTTTTTATCGTCGTCGATACATCTGGGGCTTCTCAATTTTAAATGTACGTTTATGGGTTTTCATTTTAATGCATTATTCTTCTTTTTTAATACGTTATGCATCTTACGCGCGGTGATTAATATTGCTTTCTACTCGGTTAAGATTACAACTAATCAAATGTTTTTTTGCTTTTTTTCATTGAATCATTTAATCTCGTTTATTTTATTTTATTATTATTAATATTATTATTATTTTTTCATTTAGATCTCTTACTCCTCATTTGTTACGTTATAATTCCCACCCTCAGCATCGTCGTACAATCGTTAATAATAGTTGTCAACATATCTCTATAAATATAGTTAACTTCACGAAATTCTGGGCGCTTCATTTTTCGTTTATCATTATTATTATTTTTTGCTGCACTCTCGTTAAGTAAAAGCTAGAAAATATTGGTTACATTTTACTTGAAATCTACTCGACGAAACGCGCTTATTACATACGTTGTATATATATATATCGCTCCTCCTAAACTCAAAGAAGGATATACGTTATTTATGCACATATATATATATATATATATTTATTTACTTTTAAATAAATATATGTATACGCATTTCGATGTAACATTACGTGCTGTTTTTGTTTCTCTCTTTTTTCTCGCAATCTTACATAATACCCGTTACATCGTTTACAAAAGCCCCGCTAATCGTGTCGTGTTTTTTATTTTCTTGGTTTTCCTTCTCCCGTTCTTTCTTTTCGCTTCGTCGTCACCACTCATGAATTCTCAGTTAATCAACGTAAATTTTAGGTTCTACGACCATAGGCATTTATTCTCTATCATTTATATAATGATCTCAATCGTTAATTCTAAATTGTGTTTAATTATTTCATCGTTCGTCCCATTAATGACTAATTAATTAATTAATTACCTATAATTATCGTAGATAACTACATTTTTTTGTCGGGTCAGGGTCCTTCGCAGGACCGCTTGTTCCCCTCCCTACGTCTTTATTGCTTTTGAATACCCCGGCTTCCTTGGGACATCCAAACGGAACAATATCCTGTAAATATCAGTCGATGGGGTATCACAATACGTTTTTTCTTTTTCTTTTATTTTTGTTTCTCGTCTTCCACGTCACTTCGTCGTCGTTTTAATATCAATAATATCTCTATGCAACAATAGGTTTCTCTTTTTTTTGTTTCGTCTTCACTTCTTTAGGTTTATTTTTATATCACATCCGTCTAAACTCTCACTGCGCGCGCGCATCGATAAGGATTTTTTGTTTGCTCGTTTGTATTTTTCTTTTTTTTTATTTGGCTCGTCGACCTCGGTTCGCAATCAATAATAATCATCGTAATCACAATTAGGAATTATAATCGGTAATATTATTTGTTTTGTTGTTGTTGTTGTTTTTTTCCCTTCTTTTTGTCATTGTTCTCAATTATATCAGCCTCAAAATCGTTGTATCTCAGCCAAAGTCGTTTTTGGCCCTTCGTTTCGTTATTCATTCTCTCTTTTGTTGCACTTTGTGTGTTTATTCTTTTTTTCTTTTAATTATTTTACTTTTTAAAATAAATATTTCAAATCAATTATTCTCGACTATATTTTGTTTCTCTCAATTGGTTCTCTCTATAGCTCTTCGTCGTATTTTCTATTGATTTTTTAATTTTTTTCTTCGTTTTCAATCATTCCGTACGTTCCTTCATCACTCTCTCGCTATTCTCAAACGGTAATTGACACTGCTCTCGTTATAATACTTCGTTCAATTTATTTCGTAACCTTTTTGCTTTCTTTCCTTCGTTTTGTTTGTCTTCTTTATACGCTATTAGAGAATAATTTAATTGGAATATAGGCACTTTTTGCACATATCATGCTCTCCGTCTCTCACTCAGGATCTTGAAATAATTTTAAGATTTTTTTTATCTTTCCTTTCTTTTTCGTAGATATTAACAACGATCTTGATAAATCCATCGGGATTAACTCGGAGCATCAATATGTTATTAAATAATGAAGGAAGAGAACGGAAATCGGCGAAAAAGGCTTCTCGCTCAATTCCAGAACTCGACACCTTCGACATTGACCAGAGGAAACACAGATCACATTCGTAAAGATCGAGCTCAAGCAGCCAAGAGAGGACACACACGAAATATCGAGGACAAAGAGAAGTTATCGAGAGAACATTTTCTGTACAGGACAAAAGTTTGAACAGAGAAGCGATAGATTTGTTCGTTTATCGTTTTGTTTTTCTTTGTTTTGGTATTTGTTTTTCGTTACAAAGATATATCTATGTACAACGATTGAAACGGAAAAATTTGATCGAAAGAACAGATATATATAGATAAACATAGACAGTTAATTGTTTCCACGTACATTACATTCGTTATTAATAATTGCGAACGTCTTTCTTGTGTGTGTGTATGTATTTTATTTAATTTTTTTCTATTTTTTTTCTATCGTGGTTATAAAGAAGTCGAGAGTTTTCTGCTTTTCTGTTGTATTACGCACGTGCATAGATAGTTGTTCGATAGGTCGCGTGGATTGGCCGGATTGGCGAATGACCGAGATTTTTCGTTTCAGATATTTTTTTGGATAAAGAAAAGTGGAAGAGTCGTTTCCGTTTTTTTTTTAATTTTCTCGTTCGAGTTATTAGCTTCGCTTTAGAATTTTGTTTTCACTGCAGCGAAATATTGACTAACGGAGATATTGACTATAAATTTTGTTGTTGTCATGTTTTTTGTCTTCCTTTTTTTCTTTTAATAATCGAGGATCGACGCCGTCGATTTTATTTTTGTTTACCTCGTTCGATGCAGCCACGCGTGTTCTTTGTGTTTTTTTTAAATTCAGTTTCTCAAGGGAAACGGGAGGAAGTAGAAAAAGTATCGTACGGATCAGACAACGACGCTGGTCGATCCTTCGAGTTTCGCGTTTTACGTAACGTTTCACCGTCGGATCGTTGTTTTTTCCTCATCTTTTCGTTGTTTCATCCGTCGTGTTTTTGTCTTTGTATATTTTTTTGTTTGTTTTTGTTATATCGTGCCACAAGTATAGTCAGTAAAACATCGAAACAACAATTAAATTGGACAGACAGTTACAGTGAACAGTGGTATAGACAGTTATTTTCTCAACTCGATCCGGCTTTTCATTTTTATGATACAACAAAGAGGCGCCTACACATTGTCCGATCAGGCATAAAACGTCACATCCAGATTACCATCAAGACGAAAAAAAAACAAAGAGGAAAGGAACAAGAAATAATCATACACGTGACATCGAGATATTCGCACGTACATGCACATATAAAATATACACACGTATATACGAACGAAAACCGAAAAACGCGTATAGTTTTCGTTTTCCTTTCATTTCTGTTTCTTTCTATTTTTCTTTTCTCCGTGTCTATGTGAGTGAATTTTTGTTTTCTTCGATTTGAACACATAAAACGATAATTAGTCACACCGATATTTATTGAATATTGGCCCACTGGGGACCCAGCTCTCGCCAGTATTAATATATTATAGTATCGTTAATTATAACATAAAACTTATACGTTACTTTACTCGTTCTCTCTGCATCGTTTTTTTTCTTTTTATATATTATTCCTTTTTCCCCCCTCGTTAATTTTCTATATTTTTAATCGTTCGCATGCTCGCGCGCTCCTCGTCTTACAAATTATGCGTTCTATGTGTCATTAGTAACTGTATGTTCACTTACGTTACGCGCTTTTCTCCTACTTTATTTATATATACATATATAGATATATATATATATATAAATAAAGACTACTCGTTCTGTTAATACTCGTGTATCTTTTTTTTCTTTATTTATTTACAACACGACTCGTTAAGACAAAAAACCATTGCTCTTCTAGGTTTAATAATGCTGTGAGTAATTCACCGAATTAAGAAGATAGAAATGCGATACGACACGTTAGTTTTTATACATTTTGTATGTACGAAAGTAGAGAGAGAGAGAGAGAGATAGATAGATCGAGGAAAGAAAGAATGTATCAATTGTGTCAGTTTTCGTGTGTGTGTGTATGTGAGTGAGTGAGAGTGTGCAAGCGACATATATTACACTAAAGCTTGCAGGGATATTGCCGGCTTTAAGCTAAATTAATTTATCAATTACACTTTTCGTTTTTTATTATCGCTCCCTCGAAGTTACGCTAACGAAGTCCCTTCAATTCTGTATTTTATCAGCCTATGTTTAACGTTTTCATCGCGTTTTATTTAAGCCCTTCTTGCCACCCCCGCTACAAAAAAACAACCCCGTCGCAATTTATTCGTCGATGATAATCGTCGCAGCGCTCGACCGAACGAGCCAGCCAGGCTGACAATTGATCAAAGCCGGAACGATATTAAATCACACTCCGCTCGCTTCGTTGTCGTGTCGTTTTCGTTGTCGGCGACCGGCAAAATAGTTAGAGAGAGAGAGAGAGAGAGAAAGAGTCAGAGAGAGAGGGAGGGAGAGTGAGGACTAGAGAGATAGCGATAAACTGCACGTTCGTGACTCGTTCACATTTGGACGGTCTTGCACTTGCTGTGTGTGTAATTTCTTTTTTTTTTTTTTTTTTTTTTGCTTTTTCACACATAAGCTTGTCGCAATCTCTGCATTTGCGTACATATGCTCGAATAATATACGGACAAACTTCGAGCCCGTGAGAGCTTGAAATATCTCTGGGAAAGAAGAATACAGGAACTCGACAACGAGCATGCGGTAGATATGCATATCTGTATATACATGTAAATATATATATATATATATATACATATATATGTAACCATGTATATATGGATATATATCGATGGGAGTGTTCACTTGTTAGCTGCAGAGCTTGCGAAAAGGAGTTTATATTACGTTGCTGCATATCACTCAGCCTTTTGCTTGTACTACTTGACATATATATATATATAAATATATATATTGTAGTTATATTCAGATATATATGTGTATGTATGGATGTACGTACGGATATATATACATGTCCGTACTTACGCTCTTTTGCCCTCGACAATTCACTTCCGTTATTGCTACACAGTGACGCAAAGTACTTGGACAAGTGCAAGTCTGACCAAAATTGACTCGTACTACTGGCCTCTATTTTTTTTCTTCCCCTTCTCTCTACGATCCCCGTTGAATCATTCAATCGCGAATACTTCAAGGCCCCGTTGTATATTTTACTTCGTCTTGGAATTCGAGCATTTATACTTAAAGCTAAAGCTAATAATACATGAACACATTATTCTCTAAGTGTTTCTTTGTATTAATTTTTTCTTCATCTTTATTTTTTTTCGTTTTTTCTGTTTTTTTTCTCTAACTTCGCATGGGTAGGCTCGTTCAAAGCGCAATTTTATGAATATTAAAAAACAACGCCGATGGATACTACGGAAGCTTATTCGTTTTTGTATACACTGGTCGATCGCGAAAATAAAATTATTCTATTATCAATTGTCGGAGTTTTTTTCTTTTCATTTTGGTCGTCGTCATTAAAATGCTCACTGAGAGCGGGCTGACTGCTAACGTTCTCCCTATCTATTCGGTCGTTTCTTTTTGTCTTTATCATTTTTGTTCTTTTCAATATTTTGTAAAAACGAAAATTGTCTGTTCCCTCGGTGAGCAGCTTCAGTCTGACGATTATTCGTTGAATTTTGTTTAGTTTCGTTTTATAATTTATCAAGGTTTTCCTTTGTTTTTCCTGGATGGGACGGTACGAGTTGTGTCGATCCGAGAGAGCGGAAAGAATATTGTTTTTCATTTTTTTAAAGTTCTCGATACAGACGTAACAGTCGTAGCGGAGGGTTCAAGGGCGTGCATGCTTGAAGCGCCAACACCTTGAGCAGAAATTTTAAGCGGTGGAACAAACGGAGCAAATTTGATCGATTAATTGATGGATTTTTGATCGATCGATCAATCAATCGTTACGAGTTCGATTAATTTGTCTCCGTTTGTATTTCTAAGCGAAAGCCTGATCATATATTTAGCAGTGCTCAGCGTTTGAAAGAAAGAAACGGTAGGAAAGAAAAGTTGAATGCACTCAGCAGGTGTCATTCCAGCAACAGGCAGACGAGTCGCGGACTCGATGGAAATACTTAGCAGGTTTCTAAGGTCCGTCAGGCGTGGATTATCTACAAAAGGTTGCATTAGCGGCGTAGTACATGCCTCGAGTGTATTAGCACGACGCAACGGGTGGTAAGATTTTTCTTTCTTTTTTTTTCCTTAGACAGAAAGTGAGAGGGATCATTCGCTCCACCCACGACTCATTTATATGTTCCACATCATTATTTCATCGCAATTATTCGCGTACGTAATCGAAAACTGGCCCATCATCCCCCTATAATTACACGTACTCGTGTATTTATTTTTATATTTATATCATAAATAATTATAATATCAATTAATATGCAAAGCGAATGATCGAAGCAAGCACCGAGAAGCGAAACAGGAAAATTCATCAATCGGATGAGTGAGAGAAAGAGAGCGATAGGGGAGATACAGAGATAAATTTGATTATTGCGAGTCACAAAGGGTAGTACGAAGTGGAAGCTTAATTATTAACGTTCTTTTCATTTTTTGTTTATTTTCTCGTTGTTGTTGTGTTGACTTTTTTAATCTTTCGTTACCACGATCCATCACGTACAGACGATAGTTTACTTCTTTATCAGACTATCGTCGTAATATCTTCTGCTTTTTCTCATCGTTCGAATAAATAAACTACCCCCCCTAAACACCCGTATATCAATAAATATACCGCCAAATTCTTCTCTTTTGTTTTTTTTGTTTTTTTACGCTGTTCATCTATATGATTTTGTTTTCGTTTGTACACACTTCTTTGAGCACCTCTAGTAACACTGAATTCACGATAACAGGGGACTTGAGCTTGAACTTGCGCGGTTCCTTTTCTTTTTTCTATTTATATATAATTTTTTGTTCTCCCCCGCTATGCTTTTTTTTATTGTAATTTATCGTTTCCCATCGTTCGCGACTAGTCTACGAGAGGTTTCTTGAGTGGGATATGCTCTTATCAGTTTTATTATTCCTGTTATCGTACCTGCAACGTTAGCTAAACTATACGATAATACGATTCATTTTCGACGGGATAGGCGTCTACGATGGGGATGGAAAAAAGAAAGTATCCTTCCTCTTTATTTCATTTCTTTTTTTTTCTTGGGCTCCATGCTAAACGAGTGTGTATAATTATGTTTATTTCAAAACAATCGGTATTCTCTTTCGCATCGTTGTATCGTGTCGTTGTATCAGCACAATAAATTAATATAAATCATGTAAAAATCACAATCGACGAATACAATCGAAATTAAATAAATCACAACTTAAAAAAAGAAAAAGAAAAAAGAAAAAGCTTTTTCTTTGCTAATTGCGTACTTTTTGGTACGATAAAAATCGATCGATTACAAAAAAATTGGACTAGCGACGACAATAAATAAATCACGTCAACAAATGGCAAATCAATCATGTGATCACAATAATAATAATAATAATAATAATAATAATAATAATAAATATACTTAAAACTAATGACAAAACAAGGAGTAAAAAGATCGTGTGAGTGTCTATCGATAAATAATACAATAAATACTTTCTAAATCGTCTTTCATCGAAAGATCTAATAATGGCATCGTTTGCTTTTATCCGTGATCGACGCGAATCTCTTAATTCAACGCGAGTATTGCTTAAATCGTATTGCTCTATTAAAAAGTCGATGTCTGTTATTTTCTTTTTTTTCATTTTTGTTTTGTCTTTTCCTCGTTGAATGTCACGCTCCACGAGCGTGCCCGATTTCGCCTACTTACAATGTACATGCGATGGAGATTATTTGTCGTTAATATGTATATTATAAAAGATTTTCCATTTTATCTTCCCTCTTCGTGTTTTTGCTTTTTTTTTATTTCTCTTGTAGCATCTCAGTAACGAGTATTTTTTTTGCCTCGGTGTCGAGGGAGCGTCGAAGCTTTTAGCGCGCGTTTTTTTGTATGTGTGTGTGTATGCGTGTGTGTATGTGTATAGTTTTTTTTCAACTTTATTATAATGTCGTTCGGGACGTCACCCAATCCCCGGGCCTTATAACACGGCGCGTCATACGACTAGCACGAGCAAACGCAAATTAAAAACTACACCCTCGTCGAAAAAACAAAATTATTCTCATCGCTAAATTCCTCGTTTAATTAATCACTCTAGTTTTATTCTACCTCTCTAGACGCGCCGCGAGGCCTCGGGTCGCGGTGAACTCGTCGTTATCACGACTACAGCCGCGAGTAGCCGTATATACATATATACATATATGTATGTATACGTCTACTATTTTTTATTTTTTATTTTTTTACGAAGCATGAATAATAATTAGGGTTTTATCGGGATTTTCGATGTTTGCCACTATACTGCCTGTTTTTTTTATCTTCCTTGTGTTTCATCTTTTCTTCTCTTTTTTTCTCTCTTTCAGTTAAATATAGAATTCGTTGTTTCGAAACATTGCTTTGACCTTACACGGTTTATCCTCGCTTACTTTTGCGGATTTTTAATGTTTTTATCTTTATTATTACTTTTTTTATTTATTTTCTTTCTCTATAAAAGTATGTGTATAACAAGACATATATGCAGACGATTGCGCGATCGAGGAACTTTGATCCTTTATTTAGTCTCTTGTCTTATGAATTATTGGTGTTATTTGTTGTTTTTTTTCAAGAAACGTTTTTTATCTTAATTTCCCTCTCTTCGTATCCATTCCCTTGGGGAAAGAACAAATGAAAAACAAGCGAACTTCTCGTCTCAATTTAATTGAATTGGCATAATTATCTTACGATTTATTGGTGTTCGATCGAGATCTACGCTTTTCACCCCCTATCTCACTATCATATCGTTTTATTGTTGTTTTCTTCCTACCGATCAACGAACGTTGACAATGATTATTGTGTCAAACGAAAGAATCTACCCCCTCAAAAAAAATATATATATCGTCATTTTTTTTTAAAAAAGTTCTCCGATCTCGCAACCTTCCTGCATATTTATGTATATATACATATATTATATGCATAATATTCCCTTATACAGCCCCTAGTGCTCGAAATTTGATCTACGCGGTTGCGTCTCAACGTTCCTCGATGCGTATACGCGTCTCGTTTTTCTCTCGCCCCTTTGCCATCATCCCCCTACCCTCTTCCCTAGCAACCCCCTTCCCTCTCGCACATCTCGTTCGTTCCACAAACACCAGTTTGAATATTCCAACGTCGCGTTATATTTCGTATATGGGCCACGGTAAATGGCCGTACACGAGGGGTGGTACGATGAGCGTCGGGCGTTTGTACAGCGGTCGCATAAAGCGCGCGTTAACGCCGTAGCGTAATGCTACGGAATAGTAACACGGGCTCCGATGTGCGGTTTCGGGCAGACGGTACGCATCGATGCGCGTTATACGTATATATACTCACGTAGGTGTGAAATACGTAAGGGCGCAAGTCGCAATCTAGCGATAGACGAAACGACGCCAAACACGCCCTTACGACCGTCGGGCGTCAGGTTAGGGGGTGGGTGAGTGTATATACGGTATAAACTGACGAGCGCATACGGTACAATGGAACGATTGCCCGTAGGTGGCTGCGAAGCCCCGTTATGCCGTCGCATTAACGCCCGTTCCGAGACAACGCGTTTAGCCGTTTAACGCGCGTGATACGCACGATCGTCGGGGCTTACGCGGCCCGTTTTGCCCGTTGGTTAGGTCACTACGGAAGCGAAGGGAATCGAGATCGTACAATTTGCGGATATTTTCAGTATTTCGCCACCTCGTTGTTTTTTGGTGAACAACAAAAAAAATAGAACACGAGCGAGAGGGAGTGAGAGAGAGGGAGAGAGAGAGAGAGAGAGGGTGAGTGAGTGAATGAGAGAGGGTAGGAGGGTGAGTCGATGAGAGCCACCCTCGTTACACAATCGTGCTCTCGTTACGTTGAATTTTCAGGCCCTCGTTGTCATCTACCGTACCACAATATGTATTATGTATATATATTTATGTTATAATTAATTAATTTTGTTAATTAATTAATGCGCGTTATCATCGTCATCGTCGTCGTTGTCGAGCTTTTTGTGTCCGGGTGTGGGTCTGTTTGTGTATGTATATATTTTTGTTCGTGTCTTCGTATATATATATATATATATATATTTATATATGTGGGTGTGTTTCGTGTGTTCAGATCGCCGGCGTCATGTCGTGTCGTCAACGCGCAAAATTTTGCATGCCTCGTGACTAGAAAAACCCACCCCCTACCCCTTCTTTTTTCCCTCTAGTGTATATAGTAATCATATACTATAATTTTTGTTTTGTTTTTTTGTTTTTTGTTTTGTTTTGTTATATATATATATATATATATATATATATATATATATATATATGTGTGTGTGTGTGTACATATAAACATACATATATATATACATATATTATTCGCGTGTATATTATATATAATATGTATATTAGGTATACAATCGACTAGAGTGACTAGACTGCAGTGTGTGGACGTCACTGTGTTCGTCATTTTCATGCTTTTTTCCCTCTTATTCTCTGCTTCGCTAATTTCATTTCCAACTTTCTATCATCATCGACATTATCATCATCATCATCATCATCGTCGTATTTTTTACCGGTTTACTAAAATCCCATTTTTTGCAATCCTTCGTTCAATCTTTCATTCTTTCGTTTCGTTTCCCCCTTATTTAACTCTTCGTTACTTAATAATTACTGGACGTTTCTTATTCATGTTTAGATTTCAATTAATCCTCAATCTACTGGCACTTTTCTACTTAATATCTACTTGCAAACCTTACACATCGCGCAATTCTTCGTACGATAAAACACCCCGCGCGATGGCGATTTCTACGTGTGTTTGTGTTTATCTTTCCTTCGTCCCTCGTTTTTGTTCTGCTGTTTTTTTGTGGTTTTTCGCCATTTTTTTCGCGCTACTCAGGGGCCATTGCCACGAGGGACTCTCTACCATATTGCTCGTGGGTTAGAAATCCATTATCGACTCGACAGCTTTCTGTTCCGTCCAGTCGATTGGCATTAACCCCTCCTCCCCCCTCCTCCTCCCTTCCTTCGCCAATATATTATGTATAACGTCTTTCTCGACGTGACTGGCACTTTAACTACTTACACGTCTACGTCGCGCCGTCGAAAAAAAACAACCCCTAAATCGACGAAGACCACCCTTCGATTCTCGTTCCTCTCTACCTTTCCTCCAAGTGGTGGTCATCGTCGTCATCGGCCCGATCGTCACGGCTCAGCGATCGCTAGCTTCTCTCGTTGTCGTCGATGACCTCGTTATCGTCGCGACGACGCTGCTACAAGCCACGATTCAATTGTTGTCCACCGAGGTTATCGGGACTCCTCGGGCTCATCGTTGGCATTTCCTCGTCCCTTAGACAGGCCGACTCGAGATGTTTGTTGAGATAGGATTTGAGGGCGAAGGTCTTGTGGCATCTCGAGCATTCGTAATTCTTATCGGCCGAGTGGGTCTGCATGTGGGCGCGTAAGTTGGAACGATCGGCGAACGCTTTGCCGCAGTGGGCACAGCCGTACGGCTTTTCGCCCGTGTGACTACGCAGGTGGCCCTGCAGTAGCCAAGGCCTGGAGAACATCTTGCCGCATACACCGCAGCTGTGTGCCAACTTGTGGGTAAGCACGTGCATCGCCAACGCCGGCATGCTCACGTAAGCTTTTCCACAGTGTATACACTTTTTCGCCGATTGGGAATCCAAACTACGATGCGTCTGTTTGTGACGCGAGAGATTCGACGAAGTAGCGTATTGTTTACCGCATTCGGTACAAGTGAATTTCGGTCTCTCGGGCGTTACGGCAGCTTCTTTTTCCGGCACGGCGGCGTTACTCGAGCGACGTTTCGATCTACCGTCGGAAACGAAAAACGCCTCGTACGTATAAGCGACGGTCTTGTTACACGCGGTATTACCGTTGCAATTCGGCGAAGCTGGCGCCCCGTTGCTCGAGGCGTTGCTGCTGGAGCAACCCTCGGCTGTCGCCGGCGATTGCGGCTCGGGACTACTTTCCGTCGAATGACGATGATGATGCTGCTGCTGCTGTTGCTGTTGCTGACGATGATCGTGACTCGTCGGACTCGCGACACGTGTCACATTGTGCGAAGGTACAGGGACGAGAACGCTAACGGGAATCGGCGCCTGTTGAACGCTCGTACCGATTCCGGGCAATGGTGACCCCAACGACGGTAATTGTAGTTGCGCCGGTGGTAACGGCGGTGGTGGTGGTGATAACGTATGAATGAAGACGGAGTGGGTAGGAGCTGCCGGCGACGCGCTCAGATCGAGTATCGCCTGTGCTGCCGAAAGGTCCTCCTCGGCCGAACTACGTATAATCGGATCGGTGCAAGTTTGAAGGCTGTACGGACGGTAAATGTCCTTCTTCTTGGGCGGCAATGAGAGCGCGGTGCCGGTACTCGTGTAACACATCGATAGACTCTTACGCGGTGGTAGATTGTTCGGCGTTGTCACTGCCGAATTACACGCTGTTGATGGAGTCTGATTCGGCTGATGGGACGACGAATTAGCAATCACGACGATATTCGCATCGTGTAAATTCTCGTCGACGATCACACCCTGATGTTCCGTATTTTCCGTCGATTGTTGATGACGCGTATTCGGTATCGGGGATTGGGCATTCGGCCTCGCGAGTTCCGCCGCCGAACGTAGCGTCGCGTATTTCGGCGGTTCCTCGTGGTTCAACCATGCCTCGTGCGTGTAGCCTGGAAAAAGAGAAGAGAGTGAGCGATATTTCATAGGATTGTTCAACGTCGTGTCGTACGTCTTTAGGCGTGATCGCTATAGAACATATACACGTGGGAGGATGGGAAATGTTATACGACCTTCGGGCTCAAGAGTGGAGAAATAACCGAGTTGTTCAAGGGGATGTTGGAGGGTGAGAAAAAAAAACGAGGTCGACCTAATGGCGAGGAAGGAGTCGTAGAAACGAGTTCGATGATCCGGTTGGACACGGATGAAGAGTAACGACCTGGCATGTTTCGAGAAAAAGAAACGAACGAGAGAGCAAGAGAGAGAGAGAGAGAGAGGGAGAAAAAACATTTTGATAAAAGTCCGATCGTTCGGTCGGTATTATAGATGAGTTTGAGGAAACCTGCTGCGTTATACACCAGGCCAATCGAACTTTGCTGATCGAGCGAAAGAACGATCCTTCTGTGTGTGTGTGTTATGCGAAGAAGATCTAGTCGAACCAAGGGAGAAAAGGTACATCGTATGCGATTGAGAAACGAGGGGATTAATGCTACTTCGTATCACTATAGGAAACGCTATCGCGGTATAAGCCATCGCTATTCGAATACTACAATCTATTACATCTACAGTTATACATCTCGATACCAATTTCACGTTACATGCGTCATGTAAGTTGGGGAAAACTCGAGCAGTATGCGAGCAATTGAAGTTTGGTCTTCTCTACTTCCACCCACCCACTACTACCCCTCTCTCGTCCTCGTCCCTGTTCGAGATTCTAGAAGGTTGCCGAAGCAGCTTTGCAATATGCTTGTATAAGACGTCGAGAATATGTTCGAGCTATCCTTCGTCCTTCTCTCTCTCATCCCCACCCCCTCTCCCCCCTCTTACTGTCCTTACATAGCAGATTTATCCAACTGCGCGCGGAAATTCTCGTCGAGGCGATTTATCACTTTCAAACAGAATCTCTCCGTCCTCCTTCATGCTTCTCGGATTCAACTACGTACACGCTATACATATAGAGAGAGATATAAGCATATATACGTATATGTCATAAGCATCGCCACGTCTATGGCAACGTGCTGCTAGTTGCTCCCCGGGGTAAGCTTCACGGTGGATATACCCGTGTTTCGTCTCATCCTCGCATCTCTTCGTTCCTCGGAAACGAGCGACAGAGGGAGATCCCACTCCGTAGGTAGAGAGACGAGCTTCTTGTCGAGCGGTATACTCTATACGCAACGAGAGAATCGTGAAACCGCAAACTTCTGCAAAGTCTCGCACAGCAGAGAATATCGTGTAGTGTACACACACACACACACATACACAGACCAGACCTCCCCTGCGTTATTATCACTCGGTATGACATGACACACGTCGGTTATCACGGCTCAAACTTACTGACAAATTTTCCTCGAGATTTCAATCATCGATCACTCTTGACAAATATAGGGGATGATGAAATATCATTTTCGCTCGATCGAGTTAAGTTTGTTTGTGTTTTTCTTTTCCTCGATATAAATTCTCATCGTCGTTTTGTAAAAAATGACAAATTTAATAAATTAGTCAATTACCATTCGCGCGTCTCTGATAATTGGCCGGAATTGTCGGAGAGGTGGAGGGAGTGAGGAGAGAAAAAGCAACGCGATGCGATTTATTGATGATATAAAAATACGTATAGGAAACTCGATGTCTCTTGGGTAAGACGTGTATACCTTGCCACGACCTCGTGCCAATTTACAATTTTTATCCCCCCGAGCAAGTCACTCTTAACACCCCTCTTTGATTTATATCTATATAGGTAAAATATATACATGCACGTCGATCTCTCTTTTCTCACGAAAACCCTCTCTCTCTCTCTCTCTCTCTCACGCTTAAGCTCCTCTACCAACCCCAAACCTCGCAAACGTACATCACCGTCTTGCCCCTACGTGTGTGTGTATATGTCTGTGTGTCTGTCTTTTTCGCTCTTTCTCGACTATACTTTTCATGCCGCTCGGCGAAAGGGCGAGGTAATAAATCGCCAGGATCGCCGGAACCGTACATTATTCATTCGGGACACGCCTATATCGGCTCCCGGCTCTTGCACCGATTTCTCGACTAATGATTGAACTTCGGCGTGTGCGAGAGACACACGATCGAGACAGCTGAGGTTCCTAGCTCGGCGAGTATTAATGCTCGCGAGAAAGACAACGAGGGGATAAAAACAGCGTGTGTGAGGGATGGAGGGGAGAAAAAAAACAACGTTATCGAGGGTGCGGAAAGCCAGTCGAAAACGAGCTACGTCTTCGACGCTTTTTTTTATCTTTGATATCGTGCACGCGTCTACGTATACGCGGGTGCTGAAAGAGAGACGAAAGTGGAGCTTATCAAAGTTTGAGAGATAGGCCCGAAGAAAAAAGATGAAAAAAGACGAGGGCTTCGACGATGACGAAGAGCGTCTTAACGCGAGTTGCTAGGCCCCGACGCGAGATTCATTCTTGCGAAAGGGTCCCTTCTCCATTTGGTGAAAATTGGATCGATAACGATAAGAACCGAGAAATTGATAAAGCGACGAATAAAATTATATCGTTCGACCCTCGTCCGGTCTCGAGTGCGTCGAACTTTCCAAAAAAGATTGGCCTCGAGATGATTTTCTATCGCGTCCAACGCATACGAGGGGAGCCATCGATCAATTCGACGCGTGTGGTGTCGCGAGCACGTGAAGAGAAGAAAAAAAAAATAATGATAATAAATTCGTAGCGACCTCCTCCCTCCGTTGCACCTTTTGCAATTCAACAGGCCGAGTGGCGAGCGAGCTCGCTCGTGCGCTATACATGTATATATTACACTTCGTTGAATCGGCCACTGCGGGAGGGCGTTAGCATTTCATTTCCTGCATGCACAGAAGCGAACGCCAGCTGTTTGCGTTCCTGCCATATGCAGCCCCATTAGCGCTTGGTTATCGAAGAGTGGGGGGGGGGGGGGGGGGGTCACGTAAGAATATATATAACACGCTGATATTTGTAAATATATGTATAGGAAAAAAAGCGTGAGGGCGTGGAGGGCGAGGAGGCCAGAGGGAAGGGGGAGGGGGTTGAAGGAGCGGTGGTAAAAAAAATATTGTCCTTGGTAATTATTATTCGTTTCGAGTTCTGATACGATTGGTGGATATTTATTAACCATCGTACGCCGGAAATAGGCTTAGAGGAGCATCTGTCGTGTAGTATCAGGAACGAGACGAGGGAGTGGCGGAGGGTTGAAGAAATAAAAAATTCCATTTTTCAGTGCCAGTAAATCTCTTTTTTTCTACGTTTTCTTTGTTTTTGTTTTTCGTTTCGTTTCGTTTCTTTCTTTCCTTTTTGCTCATCGGACGAACGATTTTATTTCATGTAGGATATTCGCGCGGTAAATGGTGTTCCACGTTATATGCATCGTTGGTAATACATAATCGATATAGTGTACCTGGCACGAGCACTCGAGATCGATACAGAGGGCTCGCGTTTAATGTAATTCGCCAAATGCATCTCTCTCTCTTTTGCTCTCCCTCCCTCTCTCTCTCTCTCTCTCTTTCATACTCACTCTTCACTCTCGGCTCGAAGCTTTAAAAAATTGGGTTAATGGGTAAAAAGCCCTTTACAACCCATTCACCGATTTTCAACGTCAAATATTCATCGTCCGCTCGCTCGCTCGCGTCTCCGGAATTTAATGAGAATTTTTCGTATAAATAAAACGTAAAAATTCTCGATTCATAAAAACAAGAACAATTTTTTTTACTTAATATGAAATTAATTAAAAAGAAATTTCGTCCACGACGTACGAATCGCGACAGTTCTACGCAAAGTCGTGATCTTTTTTCGCTGGATGTTTTTTGTGCTCTTTTTTTTTTCTTTACGACACGAGATCGCTGGAAGATAGAAGTCGTAAGACAAACGAGACATTGCTTGGGTAGAGTAGGGGAGTGGGACGTGCGGGGTGAAAGAGGGTGAGAGAGAGCAAAGAGCTCGAGTCGCTTAAAATCCAATTCGTTACGTGAAGGTTCCCCCGAGGCGATTCCGCGACTTCCGGTTGCCCAGAAAAGCCTCGTCGGGTCCGATCGGCCGAAAAATAAAAGAGGGTGAGGAGAACAGGGGATTTTACCGTGTGCCAGAGGGAAGCCCGCGATAAATCAGAAAATTCGTGCTATCGATCTTTGGTCTCTGGCAACGTGGACGCTTGCCCATTATCGATGGAATAAAAAAAATAAAAGGTTGTATTGTACACGAGAGGTGGCTGTGGGAGGGAGAAGTGTCTCTCACGTGAGTGGCAAGGGGCAAGGGATGATGAGGGAAGGAGAGGGGGGGGGGGGGGGGGGGGGGGTTCGAGGGGTGAGAACCGAGGGAATGGCTTTATATATCCAGACGTGCATTTTATCAACACGCATATAGCGCTGAGAAAATGGGATCAATAACGTCGAATGCGACCCTCCGCGCGACTACGAGCGACATACAGGCACATACATACACACACGAGTCAGAGGCTTGTTTATTATTATATTTTACCCACTCGTCAAATGTGAACGATGATTTTTTTCGTATCATAAATCAAGGTGGTAAGAAAATTGGATCGCGCGTAACGCTGCACATTGAGAAATCGTTAAAGTATAATTACAAAAACCGATACAATTTTCCAGGTGGTTGAAGGTAGTTTTAACCCTCGGGACGAGAGAGATATCTTGTATTTTTTTCTTTATTATTTTTATTTTTTTTCCAAGTAACGAGAGGATAGAAACCGCAAAACGAGATATCGAAATGGAATATAATGAGTGAAAGAAATAAGAAAAATACGTAAAGGTGGATAAAAGAAATTGGTAGAGCGAGAAAATTTAATAGAGATTGCTCGAAAGAGCAACAGACCACTTGTTGAGTGAGAACGAGAGATACGACACCCCCCCCCCCCCCCCCCCCCCCCCACCCTTTTACCGTATCGCTCTTCTCGTCGTCCTTCTCTCAACTTTCTCTCTCTCTCCCTCTCTCTCTCTTTCTCTTATATATCGAAGAGGGATGATGCTCCATAAACCCTGAGACGAGTCACTAATTTCGAAACTTCCCTTTTAATTGCCTTTTCCTCTCAGACTCTTTCCTTTCTTTGCCTCCCCTCGCACATCCGACTCGTCGTCGTTCGCCTGAATTAAGTAGGATGAAGTTGTACCGATGCACAATGAATGGCATTCGAGAATCGCGAGCCTACTTACGTCGTCTTTACGAACACACACATATATATATAGATATGTATGTCACTACCGTTTTGTTATTATGTGAGTGTTGCAACCCTTCACGTGTGCGGTATTCGCGAGCGTATCGGTGCAAGATCGTTACGAGAACCGTAAAAGTGCAGTATAAACGCCCGAGAGTACGATAAATACGCAACAGTTTTCTTGTCTCATCTATAATTCAGAAGGGGGATGGAACAAAAAAAAAGAGAAAAAAGAAACGACGCAAAACTTCTTTCTTTTTTCCTTGCGAGGGGCATGAAAAAAACGAAGTAAACTTTGCCAAACAGTTTATGCATCGGGGGTAGGATAATTTTTGCATCAAATCTTGATTTATTCAAAGGAATGGGAATCGCGTTTAAAAACAACCCCTTGTCAACATCGTACGCGACATTGGTACAATTTTTTTCCCCTTCTTATTTTTTTTTCTCACGATGGTCGACGATCATATAGGAACAAGAGAAGATTATCGGGAAGCGTTGTATCGTTGACGATCGTACGTCGTATTTATAGAGCCGAAAGCCCACGAAGAACCTTAAAAGTTGCACAAGGCGGACGAGAGTCGAGAATGGCGTGAACGAACAGCGACAGTTAGTCGGTCTAAGAAGAGCCCCTACAAAAGTACAGTTACGTGAGAATGATCGTGGTGTGGTGTTGTGCTGGTGGTGTTCTTGGGTATACGAGAAAGGTGAGAAGGCGAGCAACGCCCGGTTTCCTCGCGACAGGTGCCCGCTCACCCTCTTGCCCTGTCCTACCGTATATCGTTAAGGATGATAGTGTGTGTGTATGTATACGAAGCCAAGAGATCTATAGCGTTTGCACGTAATGTCGAGACGAGTAAGAGAGAGAAAGGGAGAGAGAGAGGGTGACAGAAAGAGAGAGGGAGAGAGAGAGAGACAAAGAAAGAGAGAGGGAGAGAGAAAGAAAGGGAGCGAGAGAGAGAGAGGGAGAGGCGTGTATCATTGGCAAAGGAGAAACCGTGGAGGGGGTGAGTGCTAGAAGGACGAGGCTCGATAACCCCTGAGGCCGTGTCATGCGAGCCTGTCGATAGTGCCAACGGCAATGACGCCAATCGAACTCGAATAATTGACACAATCGACCGTTCACCTATACCAAACGTTGCTTAATTCGATCTCATGGCCGAGAACGGCTCCGTAAAGCTTTTCGGGGGTTGCTGTCAGCGATGGCCCATAAACGTCGACGATATTAACGACATTGGGCACTAAAAATTTATTCGACACTTCGACAAAAGTCGAAATGTTAGTCTGATACATTTCTAACAATTCCATCCTTAAGTTATAAATTTTTTAGAAAACGAGAAAAGGAAATTGTCGATTAGGGGATGTTCGTGAAGATTGCACGACATTAATATCCAACCCCGTATAAATGTAATCCACTACTTTAGACCAAGGTCCAAAGCCAGTCGGTCGAGTGAAAGGATTTTCATCCCCGAGACACGAAGCTTTTTCATCCCCCTTCCCCGTTAACGCGTGACCGAATCAATCCCATGTGAAAGCTTTGAGAATGCCAGATTTACCCGGAGAGCTTTTGCGAAGGCGTGCTTCGCTTCTAGGATCAAAGATGATGCAACTTGGCTTGGCCAAGGATGCCAATCTCCCTCGTCCCTAGACGGTAGTTTCCTCACGAGAAAACTCTAACGTCCGTACCGTGTCCCAGTGGATGGTTTGACGAAAGGGAGAGAGGTTACCGGAACGAGAGAACCGCTTGGAAGGTCTGACATTGCTCCCCCACCCCAACTTCTTACTGCCGATGTTAGTCGAGAGACGGAAGCGAAAAGAAGGGAAGGGAGGGGGTGAGAGAGCTGGTCTAATCCAGTAAAACCAACCCCCGAAGGGACAGTAGGGGTAGGATAGAGAGAGAGAGAGAAGAGCGACATAAAGACGAACGGAGATAACAATGAGATTACCACGAGTAAGATTTTCGTGACTACGATAAAGGTATAATCCTCCGGGAAAACCCGAAAGACATCGAGACCTTGAGTTAGGGTAGTTCCGTCGATGCCTGAAGAGAAATAGGACAAACGTCGAGAAGCACGAGGACAATCGCTGAAAGGACATTTTGGAAACGACATTTTCTCGAGAACGCCGAAGGCTTTATACACGGATCTGTCGTGTCTGAGGACATTATGAAGAGCCGTGTTACAACCCTTGGAAAACAACCCTCCGATACGTGTGTGTGTCTCTCTCTCTCTCTCTGTGCATAAAGTAAGCTCGACTATATTGCTCGTCACGCAGAGGGGTTGTTACACGGGGGGTAACGCGGAAAACGGAGAATGCCAAGGGGTGTCGGGGGGTTGAAATTGTTGTAAGCTCGAGGAGTTCCATCCCCCCTCCCTTCCGTCGCGAACCCACGAGGAGTATGTGCAAGCTCGAGCTTCGCTTTTGCCTTCCTGAGGGTCGCCCCAGCGTGTCTGATCTCTGCCTGAAGGCAGAAGGGTAGGCGTCCCTTTGGCTCGTGGCATCATCGTGTCATGAAACCCATATAGCATCGTCCACCGTACATAAAAGCGAATAGGAAGCCATTGAAGACACGCGAGAGACTCCATTGTATTTTATCCATACTCTTGATTCTTCCGGCACCCACGACGTGGAAAAATACATCATGGACACTGTCTCACTCTCTCTCTCTCTCTCTCTCTCTCAGTCTCTTGAGAAAGAGAGATCATACGGAGGATGGAGATAGAAGCTTTGGGCGTGGCTTTTCCACGAGTCGAAGCTCCGCTCTCTCGGTTTCTACTTGTGACTCGTGGTTTTCTCCAGTCTGTCATAGGGGGATGAGAATGTAAGGAGAATTGGTCTAAAAAACGCACATATATATATATATATATATATGCATGTATATATATAGGGTTGTTATAGATACGAGGGTTAAAAGGGAGAATTGGCAAAAAGGGTCACACGAGCGTGATGGACAAGGGTTGATTCTAGCCGAGGCGAGGGTTAGTTAGTCGGGTTTGACTTTGCACCGGGCCGAGTAGAGGAACGAGTGGAATGGGGAAAAAGGGCTGCGAGGAAGAGTGAGAGAGAGAGAGAGAGAGAGAGAGAGAGAGAGAGAGAGTGAGACGAAGGATTCCAGAGAAGGTAGAAAGAGAGAGGGAGAGAAAGAGAGAGAAAAGTTGTTTCAGCGTCGAATCTCCGTCATACCGTGATAGTAGAGGGCCCCCGAGGCGTTAAGAGGTGGTGGACTAGGCGCGGTTGCGCCAGCGGTCGGACTGTGAGGACTCCAGCACGTTTGCTGACTCGCCCTGTTGCCTCCTCCTGCTTCGACGTTGTTGCTGCTGCTCGTGCCGATCGTGCAGCTGCCGTTGCTGCTCCCTGTCGTATTATTTCTTATGTCACTCGTCGTCGTACTGTCGCCAACAACGTCGATCTCCTCGTCTTCGGTGTCGTTAACGAGTCGTCTGTTTCTCATATGCTCATGGACGGTATCGTTTATCCGCTCGCCGATCGTTATCTCACTCGGCTCGATATCCTGATGCAAACTCGTCTCATCGTCGTCCTGTCTGTCGGGCCATGGATAGGCCTTCCACTTTTTCGCCATTAGGCAACGTGGCATTTTCGTATCTCGATTGATTATCGATCTTCCACCCTCGAAATTAATTTATCAAAATCCTCTTCCACGTCCTCGAGTTTCGTTGCTGCTGCTGCTGGCGTCAAGTTCCTCGTATAGCTTCGGGTTATCGCCGATTTTTCGAACGATTCAAATCGTCGAAGCTAATAAATTCGTAAGGGACGAATAAATTTTCATCGTACCTCAAAATTACGTCGAAACTCTCGACGCTGTTGAGACTCTTTGGTAACGTTACGTACGTTTCACCACCACTCGCGTTATTTAAAAACGTAACACCAACACTTTTTTCAACGGTCACAGCTATCGTACCAACAGCAGCAGCACCACCACCACCACCAGCAGCAGCAGCAGCACCAACGGTCGATGGTATGCAACCGGTTATTGGACAAGCCCCGTGTCCCGATGGACCAACGAAGCGACCCCGACGACGTCGCCGTCGGCTACGCTTTCCACGGAAAAGCAGCTTTCTCTGTTGCGACGTGCAGGCCGGCTTTGGTGGAGCGATAGAAACGCGGGACCTCGTCATCGGCTCAACGATCCTCGGACCTCGAGTTCCCCACCATGCCAGTGTGCCAGGACTCTATTATGTTCAATAGCGTCCACGGCCCACGGCTCGATAGCTTGCACAGACTCCGTCGTTTTAATCTCTTGATTGTTTGTTTCTTCTTTCGTTGTGTATTCTATTTTTTTATTTCTTCTTTTTACTCAATAACACTTTTTTCGTTTATTTTAAATCGTTGATATCGTTATTATTTTATCGAACTTGATCGATCATTTGATTTTATCATCAACGAGTTGTACGCATTTTTTCGGTTACTTTTTCTTTCTTATTATCTTATCTTCGCGCGTTGATTTTTATATAATTTTGTGTTCTCGTTTGATTATTATTTTGTTGTCTCGACAATGACAACGATGACGACGACGACGACGACGACGACGACGACGACGACGATGACGACAACGACGACGAATCACGATTGCACGAACACTCCTTGATTTCTGTCCCAGGCAAAACGACAGTGGTTGTAATATACTTTTAGTTTTTGTCCCCAACGCCCTCGGAACCCCGCGCCCGTGTGTGTTTGCAACCCCTGTACGTCCGTCGGTCCTTACGTCTGTTCCACACTCGATCTCTCCCACCCTCTCCTTCGTCCCTTACTCTCTCTCTCTCTCTCTCACACATACACACAGTCACACTCACACTCGCACAGTTGCTCGTTTCTCTCGTTCTCTCCCACTCTCTCTCTCTCTCTCTCTTTCTCTCCCTCTGTCGCGCCCGCGCCAGAGACAGGGGAGGGCCCTCTGTGCTCCGCTGCTGTGCTGTTGTTCGAACAGTACGCGGAATATTGGGGTGCAAGAGCTACTGTCAGGCGGCAACCCTCACACACGCTTGCCAACCCCTATCTCTCTCTCTCTCTCTCTGTCTTCGTTTCGCCCTCGTTCCTCAACTCCCTCTTTCTCGCTCTTACGAACCTCCCCACCACGTCGCTTCTCATGCGCCGTTGGCGACGCGCCGATTCACAGCCACCCCTCCCCGCTCCCCACTTCACTCTCAGCCCCCTTGACCCTCGTGGTCGTGAGTTGTTGAGCCTCGTCGTTGCGAAGAACGGATGGACAAGGGGTTGTACGGAGCGAGGGGGATGAACAATTTGCCACAAGTAGAACCGTTTCGACGTATATCGTGTTATCGCGAGATAGAGACAGACGAACGGCCAAAATTTCGTTTTCAACGCTCTTTTTATGCAACACGGATATTATAAAACAGGAAATTTTTCATTTTTTCTTCCGACTTGCTTTTTGTTTTCCAAGGCGTTCGCTTTAAATCGTCTCGTTTCTCCAGGTGCGCGTATTATTCGAGAAATTGATTAAATACCACCCCAATCAATCCTCTTTACGTAACGCCGTTTTACGCATCGTAGAACTTCGCGGGTTGACAAAACCGGAAGTGAAACATAAAAATTCTAATTTTTCTATCCCCCCCGATGGACGATAAAAATGAATAAGATTTATCGTAGATAGCAAAAAAAACAATAATTGTTCATCAGTTAATTGATGAATAATAATTATACAATCCGCCCCCCCCCCCTGCACCCCTCTCCCCGCAAAAGTCTAAGCCTGGCCCATCCCCATTCAGGCTCGAGGGTAGCACAGGGGATCAAGCGCGCGCGCAAACGGTCTCCGACACTGCGGCTCTACTACCCCTCGTTTTCTCGCTCTCTCTCCAAACCCGCCCCTCCCTCCGAATCCCCACCAGTCCCATTGCGGAAACGCGCCTGTATTGGTTCAAGAGAGTGAGAGAGACAGAGAAAGAAAGAGACTCGAGAGCGGCTTCGCGTCTTCACTCCCCATACGAAGGCAAACTACCCTCGTACGTGCGCGTCCATGTACGAGCGTCGTTGGGTCCTCTTGGATTTTCTCGCACAATGCTACAACGCCGCGCTCGCGTACAGCACCGCCGATGCTGGTTGAGAAAGGGAGATAGAACGAGAATCTCCGAGTCTCGGGAAGGCTTAAGGGGTGGTACGCGCGGTTGGACTCTATCTCCATTCTGCAATCCCTCTCTCCGATCCTACGGAGATCCCTATATAACGTAGAATGTGCTGGGTGGCACGAGGTTGGCTCGTGCCAGCCTAGAGGGAAAACGAGAAGTGGTGGTTGCTTGTGCAGAACTACATTGGTAATCGTGGTGGTAGTGGTGGTGCTGGTGGTGGTGGTGGTGGTGGTGATGGTAGTGGTGGTCGTAGAAATTCTCTTGTCTTGGTGGAGGACCTACCTATGAGCTTTATGAAGTGGATATGCTCTAGCTCCGTCCCCTCTCCTCACTCACCCCTTCGCCCCCCCAACCCTCTCACCCTCTCAGAGCTTCCACTGGTGTCGTGGAGTGTCAATGTATATATACGTACACGGTACGTTGTCGAAAGATATATATGCTACACCACGATCAGCATTATGCTGCCAATTAATCCTTTACTCCTCCGAAACCCCGTTTGCCACTGCCCCTCCCTCGCCGCTTTATCCTACATGCATATTATCGTTGTAAATTGGATAAGTTGGGGCATTATACGAGCGCTATATACTTGATATTCCTTTGGTGTACGAAGACTTATATATAGGTACGAGACGCAAGTTCAGTAGCTGTAAAGTAGGCTATTTCGTTCGTGACAGAGCTAAAAAGCTTGAAAAAATGTGAAGAAAGGAAGAAGAAGAAAAAGCATAGATTCGTAAATTCCTCGAGAGTCGACAAATAATTCGTTATGTCGAAAACGAGAGTGTGGAAGGACAATAGAGAAAAAGAAAAATATTCGTCGGTGAAATTGTTTGATAAGAAAACACGTGAGAAGATGTTCATAAGGGGTGAAAGAATCGTTGGTAAGGATGCTGTTGAGGGGATGAAAAAGACAATAGTTGGCAACGAGGGTGAACACGACGCCCGAAGAGATAAAATTCTTTTTCTCTCTCTGCCTCTTTCTCGGACCGTCTTCATCCCTCGAGCGGTGGTTTTATCTCGCTGAAACGCGTACGCCTTTATTCACGGACGTGCAAATATCTACGCGCTCTCGCGAGTCTACTTTTCGGGATACGGCGGTACTTCTCGCACGGTGGGGAATCAAAACGGACGTAAGCTTTCGAGGGTCTGCGACGGTTCGACGATGGGAAGATAGAGAGAGAGCTGCTGCTGCTGCTTCGACGTGAAGAGAGGCTGAGTCGGGGATAAAACATCGTCAAGGATAGCGCGACGAGGAAGAGGGAGAGAGGGTAGGCTTAATGGAGGTAACCAGAAGGATAGTAGAGCAAGGAAGACGACATCAGAGCCATCAAAGTGGGGTCTGCTTTCCATTCTTGTTTTTCACCCTCCGCTCTCTCTCTCTCTCTCCCCCTCTCGGTCCTTCTCTCACTCTCTCTCGCTATCTCCCTCGTACTCGTGTGCACATGGGGGAATAATAATCGAGGGCGAAATAGGGTCGAAGTGGGGAGAAGAGGGTGTCTGGCACATGCGCCAACGATCACAATCGACCCGACGTCTAGGCAACACCTGGTAGAGCGCGCCCCACGTGCCATCCTAGGGTGCCACCAACACTGCACGAAACCTCTTTCTCTCTCTTTTTTCCAGCCCCCCCCCTCTCTCTCACTCTTGCTCTCTCTCCTCTCTGCGCCCCTCCAGCCATAGACCCTTAGTACACACATGCAGTTGTCTTCGTTCGACTCGCGTATCGAATATCCCCAGCGGCCTTTCTCCCCGCGCTCTCTAGCACCGTGGAATTAGAGCCAGAGGTCCGACTGCATCGTATCGTCTACTGACCCACGCCAACGTCTCCCTTCCTCCCTCTCCCATTCCCGTTAACACATTGATAATATATACTCGTGGCGCATCGCACGATACTCTCCACTTACATGCTGCATTTTCAGTGCACCGGGCCCCTAGAGTAAACGTAACGCGGGACGCGCGAGACGCAAGCTGCGAATAAATTATCACCTGGCAACGTGATAAGGGTTGCTTCGCTTTTTTTCCTCGTCTCTTTTTTTGTCCAACACTTCCCGTTTGTTCACTTCGTGCGCTAATGCCGCTAAAGGGTAGTCCGCGAAATCCAATCCTATCCTGAAATTTGATCGTCGCCATTTTCTTTTTGTTCCTCTTATCACGGTCGGCGAACTTTCGTCGACGAGGAAAAGTAAGACCGCTCGAACGATATTTCATCAATGGAATCCCGTTGCTTACGTATGGACTCGCGACGTTCCATCTCGCGATATTATTTGTCGTCGAGTTTCGCGCCATGCTGCGGAGGGTCGTAAATCCATGTTTGCGGTGAAACATGCCGCTACGTCTACGGGGGTTGTTTATATGTGTGTGTGTGTGTGTGTAGAGTGAGAGGAGAGGGTGAACAGAGAGCGAGAGAGAAACCAAGAATTCACCCCTACACATATATACATGACTAAAAGCACACAGACGCACAAGGGGGGCGGGGGAGGAGGGGTGGAACTCTCTCGAAAACGCAAAGAATTCTGGTCCGACAGAAACACGAGAGCTCTCGCACACCACCAGTTGCGAATCTTTGCTTTCAGGAAAACACGGTGTGCCCCAGCAGAGCAAAGTCAACTACCTGTGGATAGCGGGCAGAAAGAGAGAGAGCGAGAGAGAAAGAGAGAGTGAGAGCAAGAGCGCGCGCGGAAGAGAGAGGGAGAGAGATAGAGAAGCATTCCAGCAGCGCTTTGCGTTGTGTACACGCAACCCCCGCCCGCTACTTTATCACTCTGTCTCTCTCTCTCTCTCTCTTTCTCTCTCTTTCTATATATATGTATATATACGTCACGTTGAGCGTTATATATTGTACACATCGTTCTTTCGACCCTCCTCGCGCAGTCCTTTTTATCGCTCTATATATCGGCGCTCGGGAAATAAGAAATTTATTAATCTCGAAGGGGGAGTCGAGAGGGTCGTGGGATGGAAGAAAAAGAAAGAGAGAGAGAGAGAGAGAGACAGAAAAAAGAAAGAAAAAAACAACAAGTAAAAGAAGAGGAGAGAAACGATGCTTTAGTCTAATGACATCAGAAATTGTCGGCACACGGCACGACCCTTGAAAACTGGTATATATATAGCACACCCGAGACGTTAATAGTCGCGACTGCACGAGAGGGTGGTTTCTGTGGTTCTCTCTCTGTCTATCTGTCTGTCTCTCTCTCGTTCCTTTATCTTTATCACGCTTTCTCCCTCGTCTCCTTTCACTCCGTATCACCGATAATGCCGCGTGCGCTGCAGTTAGTCACTGAGATCCGACTCTGATTACGTCAACGAAAATAAAATTCAAGGAGCTCACCCCTTGTTTCATCCCCTATTTCTTTCTCTTTCCCTCTCTCTCGCGCTTCTCACACGAGATCACCGATACGCCAATTCTCATTCGCCATTCGCCCTTTCTTGACACAACTTCCATTTGCTTTCTCTCTTCCTCTCTCTCTCTCTCTCTCTTCGTATATCGGTCTAATCCGTGGGCACTCACGTTCCATGCTACAGTTAGGCAATAGATATTTCTCGTCGATAACACATGGGCGAATTGCGTGTCGCTCGCGATTCGCATCGCTCGTACGTATACATTTAACGGAAACCCCCGTGGTCTTCATGCTCGACAGCGAGTGAGAAAGAGAGAAAAGCCCTTGTCCGAGTTTGGTCGGTTTTAGCCCACCCACCCCCTCACCTCAGGCAAAAGGGGCTAATTTCATCCCCGTGACTGCAATCTCTTCCCTGTGGTTGCCCTCGAACGAATCGGGGACCTAAATCAGAAACGCTCACCCCCCGCCTTTCTTTCGAGCTACTTCGTGCCCTCGTCGTGATTTCTAAACTTCACGACCAATGGCATTTTGTTAGATCGACCCAAAGTTTTAAACGCTAGAATTCGTTTTCTTCTCGTATAAAATTAGCGATCCTTTCTCGTAAATACACAAGAAAAAAATGATATTTTTCTTATCTTCTGGAAAAATCCGCTTAACTCTTCCGCCCGATCGAGAGAGGGAGAGAAAGAGAGTGTGCACAGCTCGAGCTTAAGGATCTCATAAATTATTATCTATCAACCGCCCCTCCCCCGCTCCTCCCTTCAGTAGCAATTCGCGGAGGTAATAAATATAGTCGTTCGCTACGCGAGGTACGCGTTCGGTGAATTTTTAGATCGTCGCTCCCCTTTGATTCTTCGCAGACGGTGACGACGGAATTATTTAAAAACTATACCGTTCGCTCAATTTACTATCTATATATATATGTATGAATTATCAATGAGAATATATGATACGTCGATACGAATTTTCGTTCTGAACGATGCTTAATGCGCCTTCCGCGAAATCGAATAGTCCGCAACTTTCATCGATTTGTATATATATATATTATATACGTACATTGATACAGATATATTCGATATACGTGCTCCAGTCACGTGTGTATGTGTGTCCATGCTATAGTCACACATATACATATATATATAGGAAATGGCGAAAGGGCGAGAGAGAACGAGAGGGTGGCTTCGATCGATCTGGTCAGAGGTTACGACAGTCGAGCAGCTGCCAGGTACACGTATACTGTATTATCCATGCTATATCTACCATGTGCATGTGCCCACATCGTATTCGTTCATATAACTGTATTTTTATACGTGTGTATAGTCTGTCGATTTTTTTTATTCTTTATCCGCCCCCTCCCACTCCACCCCCTCCTGCCCTGCCACCCACGGAGCAAAGTTTGAACCGGAAACTAAACTGTCGGGCAGACTACAAGGCGAATGTAAACGAAGCACGGAGAGTCGTGTACGTTGCATGAAAAAAAAAGAAACTCGCACAAGTACGATATCGACGTTTCTATCGTGGATGAAAAAAAAAAGTAGAAAATTCAATAAATCGTTCAGAAAAATTTTCATTCGGGGCCGAAGTTTTTTCTTCATGAATTATTTTGAGAATAATTTTTAATAATTCGCGCCATTTCGTATCGCGCGAATTTAAACGCGAATTATCGAAGTGTAAGGATCGAGAAAAAAGAATTTGATACGTTTCGATGACGCGTGTTGCGCAAAATTTTTATTATTACTTTCCCTCATTTCTTCTTCTTCTTTTTTGTTTTGTTTCGCAGTTCATGATCGAATCGCTCCTCGTACGGCATAAAATTGTTTATGCTCTGCTCGTTCGACACACTCGACCTCGATATCCCGCGTTCACCACGGACGACACGATACCACGAGGCTTTTTTCTTTCTACCGTAGAAAGAATTCGCAAATTTGATCGCGCGCGATACGCCAGTATCCGACAAAATTATAAAATATATTTGTCGCCTCGAGGCCGCGTGTATGAAAAAAACACACACACACAAAACTCAACAAAATGAGTTTCACGATTAATTTTCTTCGCTCGGTGATATTTTTTACCGTTCACGTCGTTCTTTCGGTGATTTTTTTTGGCATCGTCGATGCCAGACTAATGAGACTTTACGTAGGTTTGAGTTCTCGTAAGGGGGATGGAGAGGGTGAGGGGTGACTGGTCGTTACGTAATCGCGAGCAGCATTTTGATCTTTTTGACGAAATGCTTTGTCGACCGGTCGAGATATGAATCGTCCTACGAGTGGCCTCGTACAACACAATAATCGCTCGCGTACAGATATATATCTATGCGTGTAACATGGAAATAATACATAGGAGCATATACGAGTCAGGAGATGGGGTTGGGGCCACTAAATCTTCGCGCATAGCCTGTAATTCATAATAGTTATCCTGGAATCGCAGCTAGAGGCACACACGTTGCTACGATTAGTGATTACACACTGATTGCTTGATTAGCCTGGCAATCAGTGTGAGAGATTCGTCCGGAGGGAGGGAACAAACCCCCTAGCAGCAACGGGAGCAGCGTATACACAGTTGGAAGGCCCAACGCGAGAGAGGAGAAACGGCAACAATCCTCGTGTGCCATCGCGGCTGAAGATAAACGGCCATAGTTAGCTTTCGCAGCGAGCGAGAGGGTTGGTTTAACGGGGGGTTGCGAGACAGTGTGAGGGAGAGAGAGAGAGAGAGAGCCAAGGGTGAGCGAGAAAGACGAACGAAGCAACAGAGCATAGCGTACGTGCCAGAGACCGATCGTCTCCTGTTTTGCAATTCGATGACGCTGTATAAGGGCTTATGGGAAGAGAGGGTGAGTTTGGGTAAGAGAGAGGGTGTGTCGTATGTGTGTGTGGACTTTCGGATCTGGCCAGAGGAGGAGAGCAGAGAAGGGTGCATAGGGCGATGCTGAATTAAACGGTGATGACAGGGCTGTGCCATTCGTCATTATTCCGGTCGCGCTAGAGAAGACGGAGATGGAACGATGCAACCCCTATGCGCGATAACGCAGGGACGAATGAACCACCGAAATAATTTAATAATTTCGAGCCTCAAATTCAACCGTCGTTGGACGGAATTTCATTACATAGAGAGGTCTAATTTACAGAATAATTAAATACGTCAGAATTTATTATTATTTTAGCGGCGTATTTTTTGTAACGCAACCACCCCCCAATCTCTCTTCTATTAAAACATGGCTTGGGGTAGGGGAGCCATATTCACCCGCTTTTATTTTACATACGACGACCATGAGCTCCGGGCACCGGAATCATGAGGAAAACGTGCGCAAGAGGTCGTCGACACCGAGGGGCTCGTGCCGTTCCAGCAACAACTTCTCCCCCCCCCCCCCCCCCCTCCTTCTACCATAGGTAAGAACCGCGAGGGGTCTGCGTGTGTATAAACCGGGGGATGGCGAATGAGAAAATTCAACGAGGAATCCAATAAACTATATACCCTTCTCGAAAAATTATAGTAGCCCGAGAGATCGTCCTCCTCGTGGGGTTGACACTTTTTTTTCATTCTTTTTTTGTCCCTCTTACTCTGTGCGACCTCACCCTTCGGCGTGAAAAATCCCCGTGTGATTCTCGCCCCTCTCGAAGAGAAAGACGAAGAAGGGCCACGGGAAAAAGAGAATGTGATCGCGAATCGACATAAAAAAGAATTGAAAGCGGAGAGAACGTAAATGAGCAGGAGGGTGGTTGGGGGAAAGAGGAATGTGTACAAAGGGTGGAAAAAGAAGTCAGCGTCGAGACTATTCCTCCCTCGCGCTCGCCTATTTTTTTTCGCGCCCTTGGAAGCCCTCGAAATCACAGAGGGTTGAAGAGTACGTGTCTCTGTTCGCGTACGTGTGGACGTTGAATCCGATCGAAGGATCTCAACGACAATATCATCCCCCGTTCTCCGATGACTCATAGCCGTGGTACACGCTGTGAAAGCTAGTCGCGAAAGTGTGTGCGTTTGGGGCAGGAAATAGGGGAGGGGTTTGTGGGGGTGTGGTAGCGATAGCAAGAAAATACGTGAAACGATTTTCCTTACGGTGGAAAACCTTACGGGACGATGAGACTCGACCCTCGGCAAGCAAAGCACTTATGGCTGTCGTCGAGAAAAGTATTTGCTCCCAGAGATGGATATCTGTCTATATAGAAAAGCACGAGAAAAAAATGTTTGTCACGGTTCACCCCCGCCAAGATATCGACTGACAAGGAAAGAGAATGTATTCTCCTTGCTGATTTTTTTTTCTTTCTTTTTTCTTTCGTTCGGGATAATTCGCGAATGGTAGATTTGTCATCAGCGTGAAAACAAAATATACATCGAGGGTAAATTTTACCGCCAAGTTCGAGGGTTTGAAATATAAAAACAAAGGGGAGAGAAAAAAAAACGAAATACGATCGCAGCAACGAGAATATTTTTTTCTCGTATCCGCGACCGAGACTCGACGAAACGAATTCACCGAAACCTCATTTGTGCAACGAGTTTCGTTTGTTCGAAACGTTTTTATTCCGACGGACGGACGAACGAAACATAGCGGGGGTTAGCAAAACGTATTTGCGCGGGTGTGTATGTTTGCGCTAATTGCTTTTTGGCTATAGCGTTAGATTCAACACAGAGCAAGCGAGAGTAAGAGAGAGAGAGAGAGAGAGGGAGAGAGAGTCGACGTCGGTCGCTCAGGCAACGAGAGGGCTAATTCGCATAGACTCTCTCTCTCTCTCCGTGTGTCTCGACTCGCAACCGATATTTCTCCCTAAAAGCCAACCACCCCTCTCGCGAAAAGCAACAAAGCTCGTCTCAGTCTGTTACACTCGTCCCGATTTTCTCTTCAAACTAAAACTACCCTTATTCCAGCACGATCTTCCTTTGAATCTTCGCATTGAAAATTAGGGGTTGAAAAGGAAAAAAAACAGAATTTCACCGAAGGAAAAATTGCAAAAGTACGTTTGATCGTACAACCACCCCTATCTCTTTCTCGTTACGATATTTCGACAATTTCGCCAAAGCTTTTACACGTTGGTATGTACTTTAGTACAGATCACCATCGAAATTTCATTCGGCTCGTTATATACCTCGTGGATTGATACGGGCGCGTTGGCTGTACTTGAAAATATTTCCTCTCGAAAAAAAAAAAATTCGTCGAAAATCGAAAAGCGTCGAAAATCCTATTGAAATTTTGTGGCAAATTGCACAAAGGTTTTCGTGAAAGTGCGAGACTCTCGTTCTATATTACACATATATAAATGTAAATAGAGGATATATATATATATATATATATATATACTTTTTCTCCCCTTGCTACGTAACGCGGAAGCGAGGATCGTAGAGCGCGACGGCGTGCTTCGCCGCTGGTGCCTGCTTTTGGCGTATTCGAAGCTAAGGGTGGTTTGGTGCGAGCGGTCGGTATGAAGCAGAACACACACACACAAACACACGCCCACAAAAACACACACACGTATATAAAGCACGTAGTAGAAAGGGTGGCGGCGCGCGCGACGCGTTCTGCCGCGTCTGCCGGAGTCGTTATCGATTGGCAAGCGAGAAAGTGAGATGGAAAAGCGAGCTGAGGGAAGGACGAAACGATGCGGAATGTACGCTATATAGAGACACTCGCGCGCGCGCATACACACACACACACACACACAAAAACACACACACAAGTATATACAACGTGGTAGCGAAAGCAGCGGGCAGGGCTGAGGGACGAGGAAGAGGGGTTGAAGTTATCCAAGGGCGATAAGAGATAGGAGAAGAGCGAGGGATGAAGCGAAATGGGATCGGGCAACGGGGTAAAAACGGAGATAACGATAGAGGGGGAAGAGAGAAATTCGAGGAGTCGAAGAGAGAGAGAAAGAGAGAGACAGAGGAAGGGGTGGTTTTTAGAGGATTTCGCAAAGGGGTAAAGAAGAAGGAAAAGGAGTTTAAGGGGTAGATTGGAAACACGGCGTGGTAGCGTGGCGCGTATACTATCGTTGCTGGCTGGCGCGGGCGGACGGTAACAGGTGTTGGTCTGGTGGCCCGAACTTGTAAAATCGATGCACGGCGCATCGCCGGGGCGACGAGAAACGACGAGCAAGCGAGCGAGCGAGCGAGCGAGTGGGTGAGCGAACGAGCAACCGATAGAGAATCCAAAACGTGGACTCCACTCTTGCCCCTCCTTTACCCCTTTTAACGCATATATTTTTAATCCCTTATCGTCTCTATCGTACGTAGATCGTTGCGACATAAATTTTAATGCGGGCGCAAGAGCTTCGATATATACCTAGGCCGTTGATAAATATACGAGAGAAAGAGAGGCGGGGATGGAAGTTTATAGATTCGCGAGAAAAAAAAGCAAAACGAAGAAAAAGAAAGAAGGGGGGGGGGGGGGTGAAAATCAGTAGAGCCGAGAGTAGGACGGAGAGCAAAAAAAAAACTGAAAAAAATTGCCATTCGAAGTTGATAACGTTCGTCGAGGCAGCTGGCTATAGTCGGGTCAGCCGAGAGGGTTGGAAGCGAGCGTCGCGTCGCAGCGTTATATTCGCTGGGTGCAAAAACCACCCCCGCGGCTGCCTCCGCGGCCGCTGAGCAGACGACGTTGCTCGACTCGGACGCAACCCTCCCTCTCATCCAGCCCCCCCCCCCCCATCTCCCCTCCTCGCAAACGCAGCGATAAACCCCCCTCGCGCGCGTTACATACACGTACTATGACGCTGGCTGCGATTGCACGTATATAGGTGACGGTGGGGGGTACGCGCAGAGATCGAGCTAGGGGTTGTCGCGTGAACGAGAGCGAGAAGCCCGACGAAGAAAAAGAAGAGGAGAAGGAGGAGGAGGAGAAGAGACGCAGGCGCTTTGGACGATCCGGACGCGAGAGGGTGACACGATGGTCGGTGGCGGAGGGGGTGGAGAGAGAGGGGGTCGAGAGTGCGAGGGTGCGAGCGCGACGAAGAGGAGAAGTACGTGAGCGCGACGGGGGTTGAAGTGAGAGAGGGGGTGTTATACGCGAAACGGCAGTTGCACCCCAGCCACACCCGGACGAGCCATGTAGTCGGTCTACCCTCCGCACT